>QRFJ01000006.1:7456076-7885920 GCA_006176705.1 Cocos nucifera | reverse complement strand
AAGTGAGGTCGAACTCACGCTCCAGTATGTCCCCCAAAGGAACCACCTACAAAGTGTTCACCGGAGGCGGAATGAAGTTCGGGCAAGAAAAGCCGAGCTCCCCTCGAGCTCGCCCGAACTCGTCCGAACAAGAGCAGCGGGAAGTTCTCCCACGGCAAGTCTCGCGGGAAAGAGGAATGAAGTTCGGCTCGAAGAAAAGCCGAGCTCCCCCCAAAGCTCGTCATCAAGGCGAAATGAAGTTCAGTGGAAAGCCGAACTCCTCAGCTCAAAGCCTCCAAATGAAGTTCGGCGCCGGCAAGGACGGATGGAACGAAGCCCCCCGCGGAATGAAGTTCGGCATCAAAGGAGGCCGAACTCCGCAGCAGATCACCCAAGTGAAGTTCGGCCGCGCTCGAGACCGCCCCAGGGCGATCGAGGCCGAACTCCCCCTCAAGTACGTCGCCACAACGAATTCACGGGAGGTGCGATAAAGTTCGGGCAAGCAAAGCCGACCCCCTCTCTGCGAGCAGGGAAGTCCGGACAAAGAAGCATGAAGTTCTCCCACGGAAAGGAAAGTTTCGCGGGAAAGCGGAATGAAGCTCCACGCAAGCGAAGCCCGAACTTCTCGAGCTCACCGCAAAGGAAGCCCCGACAGAAGGGCGCGAAGAAATCCTCCTCCCGAAAGATTCCGCAGCTACGACCCGCTCCTCTAACTCGAATTCTCGGCGAAGTTAAGAGCCAGCCGCCAAGACCTGAAGGACTACGGCCTCCCCAAACGTGCGCGATCAAGGCAAGTAAAGCCCCTACCATCGCGACCACGGCCACGACACTGAGGAATACGTTCAGCTCCAAGACGAGATTGAAGAGCTCGTCAAAAAGGGACGACGGGATAAATTCCTCCGACGCCAGTCTGAAGCAGGAGAAGATCGGCTAAAGGCGCTGCCGTAACTAGAAAAGACAAGAAGGTCGGCCGCCTCGCGGCGTCATCAACGCCACCCCGGGGAGGAGCTAGGAGCTAGCTACATCGGTGATTGTCGTCCCCAGCGACAAAGTCAAGAGAAGCATGTTCCAAATTAAGAAGGCCGGCATGAGATAGAGGAGGTCGTCTGGACGGGACTTGCTGCCCGAGGGAACTCCGAGGAACAACACCCCGACAACCCTCGAACGAAAATGCGCTGCGATCAGCTTCTCCTCGGTAAAACTCTCCCCTCTCAATAAAATCATTTCTGGATGCGAAAACTATGTGATGACAGGGAAGAAGCAGCCAATCAGCCGCGTTAGGAACAGGAGGAGAACCTCGTCCTAACGCGAGCAATAAGCTCGGTCGCAAGATAAGATCTCCCTCGAGCGCGCACCTCGGAGAGATAAGATCTCCCCCGAGTGAAGCTCGGCTGCAGGAGATAAGATCTCCCCCGAGCGCGCACTTCACTTCGGCTGCAGGAGATAAGATCTCCCCCGAGGAAGCTCGGCCGTAGAGATAAGATCTCCCCCGAGCGCACTTCCCGAGAGATAAGATCTCTCCGACCGTCAACCTCGGCTAGAGATAAGATCTCTCCCGAGCGACCGTGAACAACCTCGGTTAGGAACAGGAGGAGAACCTCGTCCTAACGCGCGAGCACCAACCTCGGCTAGAGATAAGATCTCTCCCGAGCGACCGTTGACAACCTCGGCTAGAGATAAGATCTCTCCCGAGCGACCGTGAACAACCTCGGTTAGGAACAGGAGGAGAACCTCGTCCTAACGCGAGCACCAACCTCGGCTAGAGATAAGATCTCTCCCGAGCGACCGTGACAACCTCGGCTAGAGATAAGATCTCTCCCGAGCGACCGTGAACAACCTCGGTTAGGAACAGGAGGAGAACCTCGTCCTAACACGAGCACCAACCTCGGCTAGAGATAAGATCTCTCCCGAGCGACCGTTGACAACCTCGGCTAGAGATAAGATCTCTCCCGAGCGACCGTGAACAACCTCGGTTAGGAACAGGAGGAGAACCTCGTCCTAACACGAGCACCAACCTCGGCTAGAGATAAGATCTCTCCCGAGCGACCGAATTGGGACAACCTCGCTAGAGATAAGATCTCTTCCCGAGCGACCGTGAACAACCTCGGTTAGGAACAGGAGGAGAACCTCCCTAACGCGAGCATCAACCTCGATAGAGATAAGATCTCTCCCGAGCGACCGTTGAACCTCGGCTAGAGATAGATCTCTCCGAGCGACCGAGTCAACCTCGCTAGAGAAGATCTCTCCTGAGCGACCGAACAACCTCGGTTAGGAACAGGAGGAGAACCTCGTCCTAACACGTGAGCACCAACCTCGGCTAGAGATAAGATCTCTCCCGAGCGACCGTTGACAACCTCGGCTAGAGATAAGATCTCTCCCGAGCGACCGGTCAACCTCGGCTAGAGATAAGATCTCTCCTGAGCGACTGAACAACCTCGGTTAGGAACAGGAGGAGAACCTCGTCCTAACGCGAGCATCAACCTCGGCTAGAGATAAGATCTCTCCCGAGCGACCGTTGACAACTCGGCTAGAGATAAGATCTCTCCCGAGCGATCGAGCGACCGTTGACAACCTTGGCTAGAGATAAGATCTCTCCCGAGCGACCGCACAACCTCGGTTAGGAACAGGAGGAGAACCTCGTCCTAACCCGAGCGCGCACCTCGGCTGCAGGAGATAAGATCTCCCCCGAGGGAAGCTCGGCCGCAGGAGATGAAGATCTCCCCCGAGCGCGTACACCAACACTCGGCTAGAGATAACATCTCTCCCGAGCACCGTGAACAACCTCGGTTAGGAACAGGAGGAGAACCTCATCCTAACACGAGCACCAACCTTGGCTAGAGATAAGATCTCTCCCGAGCGACCGAATCAACCTCGGCTAGAGATAAGATCTCTCCTGAGCGACCGTGAACAACCTCGGTTAGGAACAGGAGGAGAACCTCGTCCTAACACGCGAGCATCAACCTCGGCTAGAGATAAGATCTCTCCCGAGCGACCGTTGACAACCTTGGCTAGAGATAAGATCTCTCCCGAGCGACCGAGTCAACCTCCTCGGCTAGGAACAGGAGGAGAACCTCGTCCTAACGCAAGCACCAACCTCGGCCGCAGGAGATAAGATCTCCCCGAGCGACCGTTGGACAACTCGGCTGCAGAGATAAGATCTCCCCCGAGCGACCGTGAACAACCTCGATTAGGAACAGGAGGAGAACCTCATCCTAACCCGAGCGCGCACCTCGACTGCAGGAGATAAGATCTCCCCCGAGGGAAGCTCGGCCGCAGGAGATGAGATCTCCCCCGAGCGCGCACACCAACACTCGGCTAGAGATAACATCTCTCCCGAGCAACCGTGAACAACCTCGGTTAGGAACAGGAGGAGAACCTCGTCCTAACACGAGCACCAACCTCGGCTAGAGATAAGATCTCTCCCGAGCGATCGAATCAACCTCGGCTAGAGATAAGATCTCTCCCAAGCGACCGTGAACAACCTCGGTTAGGAACAGGAGGAGAACCTCGTCCTAACACGAGCACCAACCTCGGCTAGAGATAACATCTCTCCCGAGCAACCGCGAATAGCCTCGGTTGGGAACAGGAGGAGAACCTCGTGCTAACGCGAGCAACAACCTCGGCTAGAGATAAGATCTCTCCCGAGCGACCGAGCCTCGATTGGGAACAGGAGGAGAACCTCGTCCTAACGCGAGCACCAACCTCGGCTACAGACGATATCTCCCCCGAAGAAGCTCGGCTGCAGGAGATAAGATCTCCCCCGAGCGCACACTTCAACCTCGGCTGCAAGAGAGGAGGTCTCCCTCGAGTCAACTTCAGCTGATGTCGCCCCCGAGGAGCTCAAATCCGACCTCGACCGTAGGAGGCGAGATTTACTTCGGCTTCAACATCAGCTTCATCGACTTTAGCTGGAAACGAGTTCCATTTCAACTCCAAACATCGACTGGAGATGAGGTCTCCCCCAAGCCTCAGCCTCAACTTCAGCGTCAACATTGGCTGGAGATGAGACCTCCCCCGAGCTTCAGCTGCAACAAATGCGGAGCCTGGAAGAAGACTTCGGCAGTCGCCTTTCCTGCACTCCCTTCCTTCGATTTTCGAACTCGGGAGTGGGGGGGCTAGTGTTGGGGATAAATCCCGCTCCTGCCGAAGTCTAGCTCGATACGCTCAGCCTAATGCAACCAGTAGCCGCAGAAGAGCTTCGGCAGACGGGCTTCAGCCGAACTCCCAGCGGCCGAGCTTCTTCCAGCAGGCCGAACTAGTCAGCTGCCGAGCTTCTTCCGGACTCCCAGCGTCGAGACCGAACTTCCTTGGGCGGCCGAACTCCTTCGGACTCCCCACGGCCGAACTCCTTCGGACCGACTCCTTCAACGACTCCAAGCGGCCGAGCTTCAATGAAGTCCTCTCAGCGGCCGAACTCCTCAGCGGACGGGCTTTAGCGGAATCCCCAAGCGGTCGTCACTCAGGAGCCCGAACTCCTCAGCAGTCGTCACTCGGCCGAACTCCTCAGCGGTCGCCCTCATCGAACTTCGGCCGACCGAGCTCCTACCGAACTCTCAAGTGTCCAAGCCTCAGCCGAAGTCCAACAGCCGGCCGAACCCCAAACGGCCGAGCTTCGGATTCTCAGCAGCCGAACTCTTCAGCGGACGAGCCTTAGCTGCATACCTCCAGCCAGACGCCTATGGGAGCCGAACTCCCTCCTATCTTCCTCTTCAGGAGCCCGAACTCCTCCGAAATGGGCACACGACGAAGGCCTTCAACCCTTCATTCGGCAAGCTCTGCAACCATCACCATCAGTCGGCGATGGCTGTCACCCTCAATCCGCCGACCCACTGTCAGGCGGCGATGGCTGTCACCCTCAATCCGCCGCACACGGCGCCATCCCGTGAGACTGACTCCGCCGAACCTCGAGCGGCCCGCCAGCACGCGGCTGCAGTTGTCACCATCAAGCTCCACTATATAAAGGACCCTCCCGACACACTAAGGCTAAGCTCTCTGATCTCTAAGCTCTCTGATCTCTAAGCTCTTCTCCTCTTCTCTAAGCTCCGGAACTCATTCCGAGCACTCCATTACTGTTGGCCAGAGCTGACTTGAGCGTCGGAGGGTCCTGCCGGAGCCACCCCCATCGGCTCCGGACGGGACTTTATTTTGCAGGTCCCCGGCGGCGACCTCGGCGGCCTCGACTCCAGCGACCTCCGGCGACGACCAGTTTCTGCACCAACAATATGATTAAAAAAATAAAATATATAATAATTTAATTATAATTTAAAATTTTATTAAATATAAATTAAAAAAATAAAATTTAAGCATAAATTTTTTCTCTGTTACATCTTAAATTAGGAATATATAAAATTGAATAAATGAGAGTGTGGAATTTTTTTTAAATTTTTTTTAAAAAATTATCAAATAGATATTTACCCTCCACCTTCCTGAATCCCATATTCCCAATCCAAATAAAGGTTTACAGAATTGCCTCTCTGGTCGTCTTAGGATTGTTAAAAAATCATAAAAATAAATATAATATTATAATAATATCTTGCCGGCGACATTGATCGGATGGATTCAATCGATTAAATTGGATGGCTCGCCAGTTCGCCGTCCGATGTAACTGGCAGAGCATGCTGGCCGCGATGCAGAGCACACGTATCTAATACTAAATTTTGTCCGCTGGCCACGCCGTTGGCAGAAAAATACGACACGGTTTCCACATGCCGTATTTCACTTGCCGTGGAGTTTGACCGAAACCGCGAGCCAGTGGGCCCAGTCCTCGACGCGTTGGGAAGTCTAGTCTCCCGACATGGCTATTTTTTTAGGTACAAAACAAGGAAAACAAATTTTTTAAGCATGGGTTGCTTGGTCAGAATATAACATAGGTTTTGTTGCAGATTTATAGGCTTTGTTGCAGATTTCTCATGGTCTTGTGGAAATTGGCTCGAAGGGCAGAAGTTGACGTGATTCTATTTAAACTTTATAAGACCATAAATGATGATCCAAGTACTTCCTCTTGAAAATAATTTTAACTTTCTATATGAGGAAGAATTGCCCTTTTTTAGAAATAAAAATAATAATTTTGTAGGCCTAATCCAGGATCAACATTTATAGTGTAAGGATATATATAAAAATTCTTAATTTATAATCTCCATTAAATATTTTATCATAAAAAAATCTTCATTAAATATTTATATTTGATATAACGATTTAGAATAAATAATGTTGATGCAGAAACTGATCATCGCCGAAATCCGCTGGAGTGGAGGCCAATAAGGTCGCCGCCGGGACCTGCAAAATAAAGTTCCATCCGAAGTCGGTGGGGGATGGCTCCGACAAGACCCTCCGACGATCAAGTCAGCTCAGGCCAACAGAAATGAAGTACTCGGGAATAAGTTTCGGAGCTTGGAGAAGAAGAGGAGAGCTTAGAAATCAGAGTTTCTTGAGGGTCCCTTTTATAGCGGAGCTTGATGGTGACAGCTACAGCCGCGTGCTGGCGGGCTGCGTGAGGTTTGACGGAGTCAGTCTCTCGGAGAGGTGCCGTCTACGGCGGGTTGATGGTAACAGCCATCACCGCCTAATAGCGGGTCGTTATCGCTTGCGGCGGACTGATGGCGATGGTTGCAGAGCTTACGGTGGACTGATGGTGATGGCTGCACAGCCAACCGCATGAAGGGTTGAAGGCCTTCGTCGTGTGCCCATTTTGGAGGAGTTCGGACTCTTGAGGAGGAAGCTTGAAAGGAGTTCGGCTTCCATGGGCATCTGGCTAGAGGTACGCGGCTAAGGCTCGGCCGCTGGGAGTTCGGAAGGAGCTCGGTCGCTAGAAGTTCGGCCGAGGGACGACTGCTGAGGAGTTTGATCGCTGAGAAGTCCGAAGGAGCTCGGTTGAAGGACTTCGGCTGAGGCCCGACCGTTAGGAGTCCGAAGGAGCTCGGTCGCTTGGAAGTTCGGCCGAGGGATGACCGTTGAGAAGTTCGACCGCTGAGAAGTTCGAAGGAGCTCGACTGAGGCCCGGTTGAAGGACTTCGGCTAAGGCCCGACCGTTGGGAGTCCGAAGGAGCCCGATCGCTGGGCAGTTCGGCTAAAGCCCGTATGCTGAAACTCTTCTGCGGCTACTGGTTGCATCGGGCTGAGCATCGAACTAGACTTCGGTGGGAGCGAGGTTTATCCCCAATACTAGCCCTCCCCCACTTCCGAGTTCGAAACTCAAAGGAAGGGGGTGCAGGAAAGGCGACCGTCGAAGTCTTCTTCTAAGCTTTGTGCTGGTCCAGATCGAAGCTCGGGGGAGATCTCATCTCTAGCTAAAGTTGATATTGAATTTGAAGCCCCGAGGAGATCCTATCTCCAACTGAGGTTGAGGGAGGCTTCGTCCGCTGCGATCGAAGTCGGAGGTTGAGCTTCTCGGGGGCGATATTGTCTTCTACAGCCGAAGTTGATACGGACGCTCGGGAGAGATTTGATCTTGGGATGAGGTTGTCTCCGATCTTATCTCTAGCGGAGGTTGTCTCGGCCACTCGGAAGAGATCTTCTCTAGATGAGGTTGAAGTTGAAGCTCTCCAGCCAAGGTTGACACGGTCGCTTGGGAGATATCCTATCTCTAGCCGAGATTGGCCCGATCGCTCGGGGGAGATCTTATCTCCTTTGGCCAAGGTTGATGCGGGCGCTCACGTTAGGACGAGATTCTCCTCCCGTTCCTAACTTCGACTTTGCTCGCATTAGGATGAGGTTCTCCTCATATTCCTAACGGACTGTGGGGGCGCATTCGAACCGTCATCCATCTCCCCCCATCTTGTCTAAGGTGAACGAGGCCTTCGACTTTGCTCGCATTAGGACAAAGGTCCTCCTCCTGATCCTAATGGGCTGTGGGGGCACATGCGGACCATCGTCCGAGCCTCTCCTCCCATCTCGTCTAAGGTGAATGAGGCTTTCGACTTTGCTCGCATTAGAACGAGGTCCTCCTCCTGTTCCTAACGGGCTATAGGGGCACATTCGGACTGTCGTCTGTCTCCCCCCCATCTCATCCTTTGTGAACGAGGCCTTCGACTTTGCTCACATTAGGACGAGGTCCTCCTCCTACTGTGGGGGCACATGCGGACCATCGTTCGAGCCTCTCCTCCCGTCTCGTCTAAGGTGAATGAGGCCTTCGACTTTGCTCGTGTTAGGACGAGGTCATCCTCCTATTCCTAACAGACCGTAGGGGCACATTCGGACCGTCGTCCGTCTCCTCCCATCTCGTCTAAGGTGAACGAGGCCTTCGACTTTGCTCGCATTAGGACGAGATCCTCCTCCTATTTCTAACGGACTGTGGGGGCACATACGGACCGTCGTCCGCGCCTCTCTCCCCCGTCTCGTCCTTTGTGAACGAGGCCTTCGACTTTGCTCGCGTTAGGATGAGGTCCTCCTATTCCTAACGGACTGTGGGGGCACATACGGACCGTCGTCCACGCCTCTCTCCTCGTCTCGTCCTTTGTGAACGAGGCCTTCGACTTTGCTCGCGTTAGGACGAGGTCCTCCTCCTATTCCTAATGGGCTGTGGGGGCACATATGGACCATCGTCCGAGCCTCTCCTTCCGTCTCGTCTAAGGTGAACGAGGCCTTCGACTTTGCTCGCGTTAGGACGAGGTCCTCCTCCTATTCCTAACAGGGCTGTGGGGGCACATTCGGACCATCGTTCCGCGCCTCTCCCTCTGTCTTGTCTAAGGTGAACGAGGCCTTCGATTTTGGGAATGTCTTATTTTCTACGGCCAATGTAGCCCCGGGGGAGATCTTGTCTCCTGCAGCCGAGGTTTAGGAGTCTTTGACCTGCTCGCATCAGGACGAGGTTCTCCTCCTATTCCTAACGGGCTATTCTCGCTTATTTCTTTCCTGCCATCACGTAATGCCAGAAACCAATAATGCAGAGCAAAGGAGTTTTTAAAGAAAGCCTACTGATAATACATCCTCAGATTTTTTGAGTTCCACGGTCGGAAAAGTACTATTCCTCCGAGTTTCTTCAGGCGATAAGTTCTGGATCGGATGACCTCCATCACCTCATACGGACCTTCCTAGTTTGGGACGAGCTTCCCTTGACTCTGAGGCTGAGTGACAGTGGCTCACCGGAGCACTAAGTTTTCCGCTCTGAACGTCTTGTTTTTAACCCTAGAGTTGTAGTACCGAGCTACCTTCTATTTGTAAGCTGCCATCCGGACGCGAGCTTCCTTCCTCTTTTCTTCCGGAAGGTCGAGGTTGACTCTGAGGTCCTAGGGGTTGTACCGCTCGTTGAAGCCCACGACTCATGCAGATGGGAGCTTAAGCTCGATCGGGATAACTACCTCAGTACCGAAGGCCAAGGCGAATGGTGTTTCTCCAGTCGGCACCCTCTGAGTAGTTCGGTATGCCTAGAGGATATGGTAGAGTTCGTCCACCCAGGCCCCTTTTGTCCTGTCGAGTCTTGCTTTGATTCCTTGCAGCAGGGTCTGGTTGGTTATCTCAGCTTCTCCATTGGCCTGCGGGTGAGCCACCGATGTGAAGCGGTGGGAGATGTTCAGTCCTTCGCAGAACTCGGCGAACCTTGCCCCGACGAACTGTCGCCCATTGTCGGTTACGAGGGTTCGGGGCAGGCCGAACTGACAGACTAGTGACTTCTAGACGAAGTCCTGCACCTTGGCCTCGATAATCTTCATGAGTGGTTCGGCCTCGGCCCACTTGGTGAAGTAGTCGATCGCGACCAGGAGGAACTTCCGCTGCCCAGACACCATTAGGAAGGGGCCGAATATATCCATTCTCCACTATGCAAACGGCCAGGATGAGCTGAGCGGAGTGAGTTCGGATGCCGATTGTCTTTGCACGTTGGCATTCTTCTGACAGCGGTCGCACCTCTTTACATATTCCATGGAATCACGAAATAGAGTCGACCAATAGTACCCCTGTTGGAGTAGTTTTTGCGACAGGGACCTGGGTCCTACGTGACTTTCGCAGAGTCCTTCGTGCACATCCCATAACGCGAGGTCGGCCTCTGAAGGTCGGAGACATCTCAGCAATGGGAGGGAGTACGACCTCTTATACAACCTGCCTTCGTATAAGACGTAGCGGGAGGCCTGATTCTTGAGCTTCCGAGCTTCCTTTCGATCGCGGAGAAGGACCCCCTCTTGAAGGTAGGTGATCAATGGGTCGATCCAGCTGGGCTTGAATTCCGTCTGCAGGATGGCCTGAGATTCCTCTGTGGTCGGATACTTTAACAAAGTCGAAGGCCTCGTTCACCTTAGACGAGACGGGGGGAGAGGCTCGGACGACGGTCCGTATGTGCCCCCACAGCTCGTTAGGAACAGGAGGAGGACCTCATCCTAACGCGAGCAAAGTCAAAAGCCTCGTTCACAAAGGACGAGAGGAGGAAGAGGCACGGACGACAGTCCTATGTGCCCCCACAACCTTTAGGAACAGGAGGGGGACCTCGTCCTAACGCGAGCAAAGTCGAAGGCCTCATTCATAAAGAACGAGATGGAGGGAGGGGCGGACGACGGTCCATATGTGCCCCCAAAGTCCATTAGGAATAGGAAGAGGATCTCGTCCTAACGCGAGCAAAGTCGAAGGCCTCGTTCACCTTAGACGAGATGGGGGGAGACAGATGACGGTCCGAATGTGCCCCAACAGCTCGTTAGGAACAGGAGGAGGACCTCGTCCTAATGCGAGCAAAGTCGAAGGCCTCGTTCACCTTAGATGAGATGGGGGGAGAGGCTCGGACGACAGTCCGTATGTGCTCCCACAGCCCATTAGGAACAGGAGGAGGACCTCGTCCTAATGCGAGCAAAGTCGAAGGCCTCGTTCATAAAGGACGAGACGGGGGGAGACGGACGACGGTCCGAATGTGCCCCCATAGCCCATTAGGAATAGGAGGAGGACCTCATCCTAACGCGAGCAAAGTCGAAGGCCTCGTTCACCTTAGACGAGATGGGGGGAGAGGCTCGGACGACGGTCCGCATGTGCCTCCACAGTCCATTAGGAAAAGGAGGAGGACCTCGTCCTAATGCGAGCAAAGTCGAAGGCCTCGTTCACCTTAGACGAGATGGAAGGAGATGGACGACGGTCCGAATGCACCCCCACAGTCCGTTAGGAACAGAAGGAGAACCTTATCCTAACGTGAGCAAAGTCGAAGTTAGGAATGGGAGGAGAACCTCGCCCTAACGCGAGCGCCTGCATCAACCTCGGCCAAAGGAGATAAGATCTCCCTCGAGCGATCGGACCAACCTCGGCTAGAGATAGGATATCTCTCAAGCGATCGTGTCAATCTCGACTGGAGAGCTTTAACTTCAACCTCGGCCAGAGAAGATCTCTTCCGAGCGATTGAGACAACCTCCGCTAGAGATAAGATCGGAGATAACCTCATCCCGAGATCAGATCTCTTCCGAGCGTCTGTATCAACTTCGACTATAGAAGACAATATCGCCCCCGAGGAGCTCAACCTCCAACTTCGATCGCAGCGGACGAAACCTCCCTCAATCTCGATTGGAGATGGGATCTCCTCGGGGCTTCAAGTTCAATATCAACTTTAGTTGGAGATGAGATCTCCCCCGAGCTTCGATCTGGACCAGCACGGAGCTCATAAGAAGACTTCGGCAGTCGCCTTTCTTGCACTCGAGGTTCGACGAAGTCAGTCTCGTGGGGAGGTGCCGTCCGTGGTGGGTTGATGGTGATGGCTGCACAGCCAGCCGAATGAAGGGTTGAAGACCTTCGTCGTATGTCCATTTCGGAGGAGTTCGGACTCCTGAGGAGGAAGCTTGGAAGAAGTTCGGCTCCCGTGGGCATCTGACTGGAGGTACGCGGCTAAGGCTTGGCCGCTGGGAGTTCGGAAGGAGCTCGGTCACTAGAAGTTCGGCCGAGGGACGACCGCTGAGGAGTTCGGCCGCTGAGAAGTCCGAAGGAGCTCGACTGAGGCCTGGTTGAAGGACTTCGACTGAGGTCCGTTCGTTGGGAGTCCGAAGGAGCTCGGTCGCTGGAAGTTCAGTCGAGGGACGATCGCTGAGGAGTTCGGCCGTTGAGAAGTCCGAAGGAGCTCGATCGCTGGGCAGTTCGGCTAAAGCCCGTCTGCTGAAGCTCTTTTGCGGCTACTGGTTGCATCGGGCTGAGCATCGAACTAGACTTCGGCGGAAGCGGGGTTTATCCCCAATAAATAACATGGGAGTCCAACTGTTTGCTTATAAATTATATATAGCTTTAAAATTTGATGCACAATGGACCTCAATTAACAATCAACATTCTATAGGTCCAATAAGATATGTTCCATTATTTCATTCTCTTAATGCTGTTATTGATATACTTTATTGAAAAAATGATTAATTGACATACAATTATGTTTCATCTAAAAAATCAAGTAGATCCCATCAAAATGTTAATTGTATTTTTTTTTTCTAAAAATAAAATGGTTATGCCGATGATATCTTACCGTGACATGCTAGTATATCAATTTTGAAAGTAATATTGCATACAATTAAACTTTTTTGGATCAAAAGCTGCCTTTACTTTGTAGAAATATATTTTATTTGTAAAAAAAAAGAAAAAAAAAAAAAAAAGGAGAAAATTGGGTTGTTGCAAATCATAAATTATCATAACATTACCTTTTTTTATTTTTTGGATAGAATTTTTTTAAAGTAAATCCATTGGATAAGGGTTTTTTAAATCATTTCATGTCAAAGATTAAATTCTCATAATATGCTTTTTATTTTAGGTACAGAATCTAGCCTATGATGTGTTTCTTATGCTGGATAAATAGTGCAAACATCATGGAATGATTGGTTAAAAGTATACCATAACAACTTTACAAACCATCCTTTTTAAGGGATGAGAGAGAGGTTAATATAAACTAGGGCTATGAAAATTATTTCCTGGCCGTATATACTTTCTCTCGTGATCATATGTTATGTAAGTATGTTTGTGCACATCTTAGAAGTTTAGTAGAGCAGTATACCTTAGTTGTTGCAACAATCATACTATAGTATGTCTCGGATTCATCTAGCAATCAATACTATATAGTTCCTGATGAAAATAGTTCCAATAATCTAAGGTTTTGATCCTCAAACATTCAAACAGTTGCAATGATGGTCTTCATATAATTAAGTGATACTTCAATCTTTTAGGGCAATAAAGAGATGCAGCAATCAAGCTGGATTATTGACCATAACCGACCAACTATTTTGTTGCAAAAAAAGAAAATAAATAAAATAAAAAAAATGGGTAAATATTGATAGTCTTGATCCTCCTCAATTTGACATAAATCGATTGATTAATTACAATCATTTGCGTGGAATGGGATGGCAGTGATTGCATGGGCCCTAATGGGTACAAGGGATGATACACCATATGGGACCATACAATTACCACTTTCATGTTGTACATTGATGTTCATGATTAATCAACCGGCCTTCTCGTGCTTAATGGCTAATTAGAGGGTTGGTCAAGGACTACTCAAGCTTAGTGCCTTTAGTGCAAAAAAGGAACATGTGAATTGCAAGATGCAAGGAAGTATCTATCATTTGCTACGAAAGTAGCTTTTAAAAGTGAACCCTTGGGATTATTTATTGCTTAGCAAGCTTGAGCTTTTCTCGAGCTCAGCAACATTATAGACCACAAACCTTAGCTTACATCAAGCTTTAGTTAATCACGCCCAAACGCATTGCATGTATGCGAATTTAAGCCTATTCCGAAATTAGCTTGGTGGCATAATATACTCATTCCTCCAAATTCTCTAAGCAATGGTTAAATAAAACATAAAAATACTCACAAATTGAGATAGCAGGAGAATATATTAATTCTCAAATCCAAATTGTTGAGGCCATTTATCTAATATGGTTCGGTAATTGGTGATGGGAGTCCACGTGCAACTTTCGCAGTCTTGGCCGATGGTCAGACCAAAATCCTCAGAGCAGGGATTGTTGGTCGGGTAGCTATAGACCAACGACATGACAAAATGCATCAAATTTGAATGCAAGGATGCGCTGCAAACCACGTGTTTCCGTTTCTGGACCGTACATTGCCGAAGCGTTTCGGTATCGGCGATCGCCTATTGGACGGCCATTCGTATCGGAACTGCCATATCGGCATGCGATCACCTTTGTAAAGTTACCCCGTAACGGAAGATCCGTCCTTCTCTCGCTTCTTCTCGTCCGGAGCCGAATCCGGTCCGCCGCCTCTCCCCGCCTGGTGATTGCTTCTCTATTCCAACCAAACCCGGAGAGCGAGCGAGGGATCAAAACCCTTATTCTTTTGTACTCCAGAAGCGATGGCTTCCACAGTCATCGCTCGAGCTCCATGGCTCCAAAGGACATCCACCGGCGGCGAGGGCAGGAGAAAACCTACCAAATCCCCCTCGATGATCGCCATTAGGTGGCGGCAGAGGGCCTCTGCCATAGCTTCCGTCCAAGGAGACACCGGCAACGGCGGCAACAACAATACCGGAGCTCTAGAGTTGAATAGCGTCTTCGATGATTTCCAGCCCGATATCGCTTACAAGGACTCTCCATCGCTACCCAGTAAGCAAAAATATCTCATTTTTCGACAGATTCACTTGTGGTTCTTTTCTTTTCTTGCTTTCTTTTTTTCTTTCTCTGCATTTGATGGCGAAATTTCTCCAATGGCGTTTGTTATAGAACCTCTCTCTATATCCGATGTCTCTGGTTCGGTGGATGGGTCTCGTCTTCGAGTTGCTTACCAGGTTCCGAGTTCTTGCACTTTTTTTTTTTTTTGCTTTAATCGTTGCCCATTTCGTATTTCTGTTTTTCTTTGCATGGGTTAGTATCGGTTTCTTGTTTTCTTGAAATTTATCTATTTCTTGCTTTCTTTTTGGTTGGTTTGGGCAATGGATTTGCTGTGATTTAGGGTTCTCCGGGTGCATATAGCGAAGCTGCGGCGGCAAAGGCATACCCGAATTGCGAAGCCGTTCCATGCGAACTATTTGAAGTCGCTTTCGATGTGAGTTTTGATATTTTTGTTTCTTTTTTTAGATACTATTTGTGTTAAGTTTTTATTTTTGCTGTTGCCAGTTTGGCGGTATTGAAATTTCTATATGATCCGAATCATGAGGCATTAGGGGAACCAAGTTATGGGATGGTATTATCTGGACTGAAAGGAAAATCATGTCACTAATATATTAGCCGCCTAGGGTTTTCTACGCTGCATCGAGATCAATCACTTGGAAGAAGATTTTTTCACTGGAGAAACACCCTTTTCTGTGTGATATCGTCTGTTCTATATATGTCGAGCATGCGGAGAAAACTGTCTGAGAGCAAAAGCATGTAAGGTTGTACCATTTCTTGATGAACATGTCGATAGAGAGATGTACTCATTAGCTTGGTCTTACATGGATAGAGGCTTCAAAATGTAGGAATTGACCTTCCTGTTTATAATGATTCTTAAGAACCAGTTTGCTATGGCAGAGGTGCACAAAACTTTCTGTTTCATATAACTTGCAGGCTAGAGAAGCCATGACCATAAATCATAGCCATCAAGCAATTTTCTTTTAAATATCAAGGGTTAGTTTTTTGAACCCTTTGTCAAAAGGTATGCTTCTTAAGTACTATAATATTGTTGCTGTAAGTTCTTTCAAATGTTTGCACAACTTCAATCCATATTCTTTAGTCCTTCCATTTCTTTTTTTATTGGATTGCTTGACAACCTCCAAGGATTCTTGTTGTACATCCCACTATCATCCTGGCCACTATTCTGACATGTGGGTACTGGTGATGGAACTCCCAACTCCCAAGCCATGACGTCTAGCAGGAACTTATCATTTGCTAACAGGGTTAAGTCAGCCTCTCAGGTTTCGATGGCATGCTTCGAGTAATATTATTTTTGTCATCTTGCAGGCTGTTGAACGCTGGCTTGTTGATCGGGCAGTTCTACCCATTGAAAATTCATTAGGTGGTAGCATCCATCGCAACTATGACCTTTTACTTCGTCATAAATTGCATATCGTTGGGGAAGTAAAATATGCAGTTCGGCATTGCTTACTAGCCAACCCTGGTGTGAAAAAGGAAGATTTAAAACGAGTTCTCAGCCACCCTCAAGTAAACATTGGCTTCATTTTCATTGTAGTCAAATTTGTTATAGCTGAAAAAGGCATTAGGATTTCATGTGACTTGTTGCTAACTCAATTGAAATCTCAGGCTCTTGCACAGTGTGAGCATACGCTGACAAAGTTGGGAGTTGTCAGAGAAGCTGTCGATGATACTGCAGGAGCTGCAAAAGTAAGGCACCGATGCTAGCTTTGTTATCTACTTTTGTTCTTTCTTCCTTAACAAATCTTAAATTTTCTGAGTAATAATTATTATAATTCAGATAACATTTTCAAAATTTCATGTGGCAAGCTTAAAAAATGATAAGGAAAATCTGTGACTAAAATTCTAACTGATCCAAGCTTTATTCTTTTTCTACTGTTGTTTTTCTTCATTTTGAAAATTTATGAAAAAAATTGTCTATCTAGTTTGTTGCTGTCCAAAAACTCCAAGATGCAGGGGCAGTTGCCAGTTCATTGGCTGCTGAAATTTATGGTTTGGATATTCTTGCCCAAGATATCCAGGTACTTCCTGCATTCTCATTGATTGGATGCACGTGGCTATCTGTGTACTTCAGTAAAATGTTGCTCGTTCTGTAGGATGACCCTGATAATGTTACTCGATTTTTAATGCTAGCACGAGAACCAATTATTCCAGGCACCGACAAACCATTTAAGGTATGCCTAGCAACAGAAGTAGCTTTCTATTTTTTGAAGATAACATCATCAAACTTTCTTTATAGGGAAGCACAGACTTGAACTTATGTCTCAAATTCTGTATTATTTTGGTGCATAGCTTGTTTACTTCATCTGACTGATGACACTAGTATTCTGTCATTCTTAGACGAGCATAGTTTTCTCTCTAGAAGAAGGGCCTGGTGTGCTTTTTAAGGCTCTTGCTGTTTTTGCCATGAGAGACATCAACCTCACAAAGGCATGTTTCAACATCTTGTACCACTGCATATGGTTTTGACATTAGTGCAGTATTGAGCATGTGAGCATTCTCTCTGATGTAATAAATACTTTTGTCTCCTCAGATTGAAAGCCGTCCTCGAAAGAAAAAGCCCTTTCGCATGACTGAAGATGGAAGCAATGGGCCTCTAAAGTTATTACCACAGCTGTTCTATTTTTTCATGTTTCTTTGTGTATTTAAATATATCAACATATCTGAAAAGAGTTATAAATGTTAAATATTCAAATGGTTGGATATTAACTTTGTCGAATATACTGTGCCCAGGTACTTTGACTATCTTTTCTATGTAGATTTTGAGGCATCAATGGCTGCGCCAAATGCTCAGAATGCCCTTAGGCACCTAAAGGTATTGTCTTCCAGAAGTCCCTGAAAGATATCTAGGAAACCCAAAGATAATCATGACAGAGCCTTCTCCTTACAGGAATTTGCGATGTTCTTAAGAGTACTGGGAAGTTATCCAATGGACATGAGCGGTGCATGAGTGACCTGAGGAGAAGTGAACACACTTGAGCATAGAAGTAATAAGAAGTCTCTCCACCAATATTTTTATTGGGAACTTAAACAAAACATAAGCAACTAAATATCATCTATACCGATGCCTCTTCAAGCCATCATAACTAGATGTTTGAAAACTAGTTCTTTTATAAATACATGACTTGTGAATCATGTTAATTGTTAAACATATCTAGAATGATGTATGAAGTTGATAAGACCTTGTATTTCTTGGTGAAGCATCAAAGAGATTTCTCGCAATTGTGTTATTTTGTGAATCCATTTCTATTAATGGCTAAATCATTTGTCACAATTGAATGCTGTATGAAGTTGATAATGGTGAAGCATCAAATGGATTTCTTGCAACTGTGTTATTTTGTTAATCTATTCCTATTAATGGCTAAAACATTTGTCACAATTCTGTCATGTTATTATCCGGTCTTCCTCTTATTATTCCTGACCTTTTCAACACAAACCTATGTCACATTTGTATTGGGGCCTCCCCAAATCTTTGCTGCACATGCCCCTTCTTTCTTAAACAAATTTCCACTACTTATTTATGATTGGTGCAACTTCCTTTGGTACCTTTATTGCTGCTATATCATCTTGTGTACT
This sequence comes from Cocos nucifera, assembly GCA_006176705.1. NCBI lineage: Eukaryota > Viridiplantae > Streptophyta > Magnoliopsida > Arecales > Arecaceae > Cocos > Cocos nucifera. The sequence continues at coordinate 7,867,855 of QRFJ01000006.1, read as the reverse complement.
CGTATGTTGATCAAGAGGTATATGCTAGCATGAATCTCATCTGCCATGTTTTATTAACACCACGGTCTAATTTTTTAATACCAATTTTGGCATCTTCATATAATTAGACAATATTTTGAGAAGCACACATGCTTGTCAATTGCTGATGAAGTATATATATTAGTGTTTGAGCCTTAGGTGCTGGACTTCAGTCTTTGCATGGAGAAAGAAAATTCTGGAACAAAGTCGGTATTAGAGTAGCTTCTTACTTGACTATTTAAGCTTGAGTGAGAGAGATATGAATGGAGTAGGTGAAATTTTTAGATCATAGATTTCTGTAGAAGTAAATGTGTTAATTTTATGTAAGTGAGGTATTGAAGAAGGAATACAATATGTAGCAGATGGCGATCAAATAAAACTCATCAAGAATGATAGAATACAGTTTCTATTCAAAGGTCATGAGATTAAGGAGGACTTAGTATTTATTTACATTATTAATTGCTTGATGAATCTCTTAAGAGGAAAATATAAGAGGAGCCAAAATCAGGATGACCTATATGTATCACCATTCAATTCATGTAAATAATCCTACCATAGAGGCAGCTTTCTAAGTAGGCGAAAAGGGGTGCAGCATGAAGATTTGACATGACGCCAATTATTTAGGGAAGAATAATCATTGAAAGATTGGGTTAATATTGTAAAACAGATTATCTAGTCAAATATTGAAAGTAAGTACCATGGTGAACAACTAAATAAGTATTTAAGCACCCTTTTGTAACTGCAAAGGGAACATACAAAGTCACACTAACTATCGAGATATCAAACTTGAGCCACACTGCAAACTTGTGGGAGGATGTAATGGAATATCATATTATAACCATAAACACAAACTCTAAGTTTTATCTCCACAATATGGATTTTGGTCTTATGATCTTATTTTCCCCTTTAATCTTAATTTTAGGCTGCATTTTGTTATCACAAGCTTTTCCAGATCCTTCAGAACAAGTTAATCTATGTCAACTTACGTCCTCCCTTTTATCTAGATAACATAGTGATGGTATGATGGATGAAAGAAAATGATGTTTTTTCAAAAACCAATTTGAGTTTATGCGGGAACAATCACCTTTCAACTCTACTTTTTAGTCTTGGTGGCTGATGGAAACATAAGGGAATGATAAAGCATTTACTGGTGTGGGATAGGGTAGATGCAAAGCAATGGTTATATTTAGAAGTCATGAAGACTTCTCACAGAACACCTAATTAGTTTTAAGTGGCATTTTCTGAAAAAATTCTCCCAATTATGTGTATATGTTGGAGGGGGCAGGGAGGGCGGGGGGAGGGGAGGAGGCAAGGAAGGGCATGTTTCATATACTTTTAATAAAACATACCACCATAAATAACAAATTAAATGTTTTCTATATTTTTTAATGTACATGTTCTTAATCTTTGGCATGTCCCTAATTTCTCCTGAAATTTTTCGATTTATAATTTTTTGCCATTGGTGAATAATCATCAAATTTGTTATGCTCCTTGATTATTTAAGGATGATCTGGTTGTTGAAGGTCTGAAGACGTATCTAGAGTTCTGCTATCCAACAACTCTTAGAATGATGAGGAACTTCAGATTTTCAAGAACCTCAAGACAATCTAAACTTCTGTTGCAGTTCTCCAGCCTTTCATGTTGTCTATGCTGGAATGGAAATATCCTTAAATTTTTTTTTCAACATGACAGTATATGATTTCTTTTGTTTTACCCATTATGCAACTTTTTTTTTTTAAAAAAAAATTGTATTCTTTCCATTGAAGTTGTATTTTTGTATTCTTTCTATTGAACTTTATTTTCGTCATCCAAGGTTCATGGGCAAGGAGGAATGATGTATTTAAGAAGGGAAGGATCTACTTCATCCGGTCAACACAGTTTTGAGGAACATATAGTTGACTCAAGGATCAAAAAGGTGAGAGTATCTTCGTGTATGGAAGATTTCTGTACATCCAGAATAATAGCTTTTTTTTTGCGGGGGGAGGGGGGCAAAATTCAGAACCTTGGTCAAGGAATGTATAGAAAGTTGTTACACAATCATGTTGGAAGCAATATCCTTTTTTTCTTTTTTCTTTTTTCAATGTTCAAAAATTTATCTCGTTCCTCTACATTTGTGATCTGTTATCCATGTGAATCAGAAAACTAATTTTATGAAATGCAAATTTCTAATAGTTTATCTTCTAATGACATTATTCTATGCAAGGAAAAATGGATGCATTTCTTTTGTTAACGACAGTATTGTCAAAGGCACACCTGAAGCATGCCTAGGTGCAAAGGTGTAGGTAACCGAGCCCAACCACCTCGCATAGCCCAAGGTGAAGTCCATTCACTTTATTGCTAAAATGGTATGCCTTTTTTTTACGTTGAGAAAATTCTAGGAATAGAAAAAGCATGCCTTCATTTTTGAATTTCAGCCACTTGATCTCTCAGCCACTTGATCATGATGATTAGTCAAAAGGAAGAAGATACAAGGGAGGGTGGATTAGGGATCTGAATTCCCAATTTAGAGGCACCGATGGTCTTCATCTGGTGGATCCGACTAGCTCTTCTTCTTCTTCTCCAGCGGATCTAGGACTCTTACCAGCTTCTCCACTCTCTGCTAAGTCCTTTTTCTCTGCTACCCTGCCACCAGTGCTGCTGCTTCTCCTCCTCCTCCTCCTCTTCTTCTCCTCTTCTTCTTTTCTCGTCCTCTTCACCCTTGGCGCTCCTACTTTTTATCCTCCTCTTCCTCTGTTGCCATGTTGCTGCTGATGCTCCCGCTGCTTCTCCTCCTCCCCTGCTACCCTGCTGCAGGTTCTTCTTCTTTGCTGGTGCTGCTGCTGCTCCTCCTCCTCCTGTTGATGGTGGTGTTGTTGGTGCTTCTGCTCCTGCTTATCCTCTTCTTCTTTGCATTCCTGCTGCCGATGCTACGCAGCAACTACTTTTTTTCTTTTTCTTTTCTTCGATTCTTCTCATTCTCTTCTTCCTTTGCTGCTGGTCCTCTCCTCCGCCACTGCCTCCTCTTTAAGCATGATAAAAAAACCATTGTCTTGTCAATTATCCATGAGTGATTACATTACAGATGTCCCAGTTTGATTCGAGAAATACGCTTACGATGTTAGAAATTTACCAGAAAAATGAAGGAAGCAATCTTAGAATGAAAAATTATCAAGATGTTAAAGTGGTACATGCTTAAATTCTTTCTGAAGTTGCATTATTAATCTTTAGGCAATTATGTCAACCATTGTTTGTCATCATGAATGAATTTCCTTATCCTTTTGTTTGATGCCATCTATTTATTCCCCTCTGTACCTAAATTGACATATGATGCCTTGTGATAGCATCAGAACCAAAATTCCTGTGGTAAAGAACTGTTAAAAAAAAAAAATGTTGGACCTACTGAAATCATTTGTACTAAAATGTTCCAAGAATATGAATTTCAGTATAAATGCATTACACATGCTACAAATTAGAGGGCAACAAGCCATGCACATGAAATATACCTTCTGATTGTTATGTGAACTGTTGTTATAGAAATGGTCCATGATAGAGTTCAGTTAGCATGTTTTATTTTCCTTGTTGTGGACCTATTATCAGTAAAAGCAATTGGCAGTATATGTTTTGCATCTTAATGAAACTGAATCCAGTCTGCAGGACACCATTTATAGATTAACTATTGAACATTCTTTTTGACTATATTCTATGAGTTGCATTGTACAAGTTCTTTAACCAATACACACATCCAATCAAACAGTATCATCTTTGCTATAACAGTGCCAGAATGGAATTGATAGATGTATGGTAGAACTGTGAATATGGAGATCAAGATTATGATTGAAGAAGAATTCAAGTTGCAGTTATACAGTAATAGGAGAGTTAATTGAGATTGTGTGATCATTTGATATATAGATTAAGTTCCAACAAAACTTGTTTGGTTCAAGCTCAACTTGACAAGTTTACAACTCAATTACTAGAAATGCTTTTGTAACTTGTGTTGACCAATTGCCAAATATGTATTTCTTCCATTGAAGGGTTCCACAAGATGTTTTTGCTTGCGAGTAGAAGCAATGGTGAAAATGCCGAACTGTGTTGATAATTTCAGTCTTTAGGGATCATTGTTACACATTACCCAATCAATGTTCTTGGTACCTGCTTCGAAGATATGCTCTCACTCTACATCATTGCACAAAGAATGGAGGCCATGTTCAATGCTAACTTCACTGAGATGTTGTCTATGGGTTTCAACTAACTTCTGTCAGAATAATGGATATTCAATGAAATTCATGCTCGTGCTTCTTGTTTGGGCCAAGATCACAATTTTATTCTTGAAATAGTGCCATAGTTAGCGTAGGTCAATGTTGGCCTTTCTCACTTTGAGCACAGAGCTTAAATCACTTGAATTATTTGATATTAATTTTTAACAAGAACTCTAGTTCCTGCTGTCCCTTTGGGTTGTCTTCTTCCTGCTCCTCCCCCTTCTCTATTATCTTTGCCTCTTCTCTCTTCCCTCTTCTGTATGGCTATATCTGCAGCAACATTCGCACCCCTCAAAACTCCCTTCGCCCCGAACCTATCCCCTGCACCAACTCCAACTCCCAACTTCTATGTTTCATGCACAGTTGTGAGATGACTGGGCCAACTTAAAGTTAGGGCCTAGATTGACATGTTGATTCTAAGGTTGGACGTGTTTCCAGATTATGTTGAAATTGGTCTCGGTCTATGGGTGGTCTAAGTCTAGCCCAGCCAATTACAAGCCATACTCAGGGGTGGTTATCAGATTATATTGATTACAGATGTAATTTGGCACCTGATAAGTTGGCCTTGTTATCACTAACAATCAGGTGTGGATATGAAAAACTAGGCAAATGCCTTTATTGGTTTTAAGTATTTTTGAAGACACGCCTTGTCTTGCTAGTTTGCATCATATTTGAAGTTGCAGGATCAGACCAACTGTATGAATCAATATTGTGTATTGCCGGATTGGGACTTCCCCTTGACTTACTGCATATTATTTGATATATTATGTTTCATTTTTTTTAAAAAGTATTTATTATTATTATTTTAAAAAAAAACTAATTGTTTGGGCTGCCTTGACCTGTAGGTAGCCACCTAATGGAACTTAGGTGGCCCTTTGGGTGCTGTTTACCTCCTATGATTTTTCAAATATTAATTAGCGTGAAACATGATTTTTATAAGACTAAGGTTGAGTATTGCCAAATCAAGAAGACAATCACTTGATACTTAAAATCTGTAGGAGTTAAACCAATAACCTAGGCACATTGTGCACCTAAAATATACGCTCCTATCATGGATAACCTTGTGGGAAAACTAAAAATTACAAACACCCATGTTAAATGGATTAAAAGAAAACAATATAAAAATTCAGTTTATTTTCAGAAATAGAGATGGAAAGATTTTTAGAAAGAGAGGTTGCACTTGAAAAGAGTGTCAAGGGGATAAAATAAAATATTTCAGAAAACCAAAGTAAACATTTGAAAAAGGATTGTAATAGTGCACATAAACCTGCATGATAACAATTAAATATTGCATGGACCTCACTTGAATCTGACACATTATTACCTTTTTCAGTATATCACGAGCATAATTAGGATTTTGCATAGGGTTGCAACTGATTGAGTTACAATTACATCTTCAATAACCTAAATATATGCCTGCACTTGGTATGGGTGCACAATTTTGACTTGAAGGCGGTTCAGTATCCTTTTTCAGGGTTCTTCTGATTGTGTCTTGGTTCAAGCCTAGATCCAAAGTTTTCACTAATATCTGTTGAGTCTAATCAAGTCCAATTTGGTTTCCGCCTAGTCCAATTCTGCTTGATCACTATCCATCTCGGGTCAATTTTTGGGATCCATTCTCCAGTATGGGTCTATCTGTTTTGCTTATGATTGGGGTCTATGTAGCCTACTTGCATCCTAGATGTGAGAGGTTGGTTCTGAATATCGTCAAGCTCTTGGCAAGAGAATCTATGCAAGACTCCAGTTTAGTGCTTATAGGAAGCTGCTCTGGTCACTGTTAGGATTTTCAGCTGTTGTGGTTTAAGTAGGATTGATTGTTATTGGTTAATCACCTGTTAGAAACCAATTAGGTAGCATAATGGTCGTTAAGTTCCTATTTGTTGTTTCAAGGTTTGAAAATAGATGTTGCTTATATGACACGGTAATGTCCAAAGAGCAAGTTGTTGTTGATTAAATGATGGATACTGCAGTTTCTTGTAAACTACAAACTCTAGAACAATTTCATATTCATGAAATTGTTTTCTATAGATAAGCTCCTCATCCATGTAATATGGATTAATGGAGCGGTAGATAAGAACATGACTTCTCATTTGACTGCCTTCTCTAAATTTTAGATGGAAAACAAGTGCAAAATCAGGACTTCATGCATCAACATAAAATTAAAAAAAAATCATGTGTTAAAAGATTGTAACATATTTGTAGAACTTGATCAGTGACTAAATAATCAAATCAACTAAGTGCGCACAAATTAGACCACATAAACCATAAATGCAGGCATTAATATCATCACAACACTAACTCTGTAACAAAGAAGTTTAGCAGGCCTAACCTTGTTTACCCTCAGGTAGAATCATGGAGAATGTCTTCATTAAAGAAGTTTTCCCCTTACATTCTTTTTTATTATTAATTTGGACATTGAGATAAAAGGTGAAAATGGGTGTACTTTTGGGGGGGGGGGGGGGGGTTAATATGCTGTCAATGGACAGTCTAATCTAGTGATTCTAGCACTGCAAAGCTTTTTGATCATCAGAAGCTTATTCAGGCACTAGTAAATCACATGTTCAAAACCATTGTAGGATCAGCCTTATTTTCATTTCATCGCTCAATATGGTATCAGTCATCCTTGCAATATTTAGAACTGTAAGTCATAAGCACTATTTATAGATGTGTACTGAAGTACATTTGATGGCTGCTATCTCTTAAAATATCATCTTAGGGTTGCCTAGTTATGTGGTTGAGGGATCACTTCAATATGATTATAGGCGGCTCAATATTCAGTCTGATCACCAATGTGACTCAAAGACAATATTTTAATCTCTTTTCAGCTAATCAGTTGTCAACTTTTTCACGATGCATTATATTGTTTTTGTGCTAATGAAACTTGGAATTTAAGCTTAATGAGAATTATCTTAACTGAAAATTGTCATATCATGAGGCTGGATTTTGGGATTTTATTGTCATTTTTGTATAATATAACCAAGTTTTTTCTTTTTGTTGAATTATTATTTGAATGCTAAAATATATATAATGGGCCCTTTGTGCCTTTTTCGAGGGTTTGATTTGTTGGTGAATATGCCCTTTTTTAACCTTAGATGAATTAAGCCCTCTGCAGCACAACAAAGTCCAACCACAGTTTTCTATCACATGAGTTTCTGCACTTGATACAGTATGCCAAAATATACCATCAATATTAAGCGCTGGAATTTTATGAATTCAAAACTATGTAAACCAAAACCATAGTTATTTTGCCACTAACTAGTGCAAATTGACATATTTTGCTGCTGCATCAAAGCTATTTAGGATTGATCTTTCACAGCTTGACATTGTTTAAGTTAACATTTTTTTTAATTATTTTCTTTTGAGGAGAATGTGGTGATATGAGGCATGGTGGTTCTCTCTTGCTTAGAAGTTTGATATTACTGCATCGACATTATTCTTATTCCATTTATCTGGGGTGGAAACGGATATCTGGCAGTTAATTTCTTGACTGGTTGAGTTTAGCCAGTCTGCCGATTCTATAATTGCTGCGGCTACTAAAATCCTCCATCTTTTGCTTGTCCGGAGGGTTCTGTTGCTCTTAGACTCAACTTTCTTTGTTTTCGTCAAATCTGAGACATTGGTGTATGTTTCTAGAAGATTATCCATGCATAAAATTTAGGTCATGCATCAAAATCAACCAGTCAATTGAGGCTTTCTTTGCTTGCCCTGGGAGTTTTGTATGGTTGAGATAATACAGTACTATTATTAGTCCAATAAATTATTAGAAAATTGCAGTGTTTACGTTGCCTCAACCACTAAAAAGTATTATCTGTCACTCAGAACCAAAGCATAGGGCCACAGCCCCTTTTTTTCAAAGCGAAATGGATTGGTATCTTCCCAAAAAATATATATACGCGCACATCATGATGGCTATGATGGAATGGACATGTTATATTGATAGGTGGTACCAGGTCCACTTGACTCTTGAAGTGATTAATTTGAACAATTGGGGGAGCCAAACTGCCTTACAGGTAATATAACAGAACCATCTCGAGGGTATTATCTAATATTGATTGAGGGACCGGTGTGTTTGCCATGACCTTTAAGAGCTTGAGACGTGGGGTCTGTTATAGTTCTGTCAACAGACTATGATGCTGCTGCCAATCCTTGTGGCCCTTGTTATCATTCCTCATGGTCCTTCTTAATGGGTTATCGTGGAGGAATCATTCCTCTTTCATGATTGCTGATGAATGATGATCTAATGGCCTTGTTGATTTTGGGTTTTGAGTGCCAAATTTGTTGTCAGAAAGTGTCATTGCCTGCCCAGGAGCAAAGCATGCTAAGAAACGTGGAAAGAAAAATAGACTGCTGTGATGACTGTGTTTTCCTATGGTATTGCCGATGCCCCGAATTTGCCGGGCATCGAATGGTTGAAATGCACCGGATGTTGTTCATGAATAATGTTTCAATCTGACAGTTGTTGGGGAACACCGGAATGAATGGGCGTCGTCGGCTCATAGCTCCTGTGAACCTAGAATTACTCGCGTCCGCCTATGCATGGACGTAGGTAAAATGGGCAGGTTGGATCTGATCAACGGTCCCATTGGGAGGCTAGTGGGTCTTTGAGGGTTTGCAGAGCCTGCAAGGCAAACCATGCCGATGGTGGAATTTGTTTGACACTGGTCTTTATGAGTGGAATCTGATACTCGCTGCAGTCGGTATGGTTGTGAGTGGAATTTGACACGAGGGAATCAAAATTTATTTCTAGGAGATCCGCATGGTTGTGATACCATGTTTGCATCACCCATGGCCTTGCATGTTGTGCCCATGGAGTTTTCATGAGCATAGAAATCAACTTCTGGACTCTTGGTGTCTCCCTTTGGCTGGGTGAGCAAGAGAATGTGGTGGTGATGATATTAGATCCTTTTACCTGTCCATCTTTCAGCAAATGAACAAATCGTTCGGACTCTTTTGCCACCAGTGCTCTACAAACAAAGAACAACATGCCCTTTTTTAAATTTTGGCTAAAGCATGCCTAATTGATATATAAGATTCAAGCCATATTATTTGCAACGATGTATACGTCTCGTGACCGAGCAGTCTGCATACAAGGATCAAGGATTTACCAGTTCTTGACAGTGCAATAGATATTTAGAAATGTGAGAATTATTTGCAATGAATCCATCTATGAATTGTATATCAAATAGTTAATGGCATAAGGGTTTTATATATATATATATATATATATATATATATATATATATATATATATATATATATATATATATATATATATATATATATATATATATATGTTGGATTTGATGTCAAACCTGTAGGTAGCTATACAAGGATGACTGGGATATTTTTCATATTTGAATATTAGTTTATACATACGAGGGTTCTGGTAGGTAGGGGCCCGGAAGGTTCGGAATGGTTGTCTTGAATACTTTTAATTAATCTACAGTACAATACTCTTTTTAATTTCCAATTATGGTAGTCATAAATCAATTGGTGACGAATACAGACGCACAAACATTCTCGATTCCTCAGTTCCTGGGTGGTTCATGATAAACTTAGGTGCGGTCCTACACAATGTAGTCTGTGGTCCTCGATGCATGTAGGTTTTTGAACATCTTCTGTGGATATAATTTATCATGTTCTTCATAAAGATAGCTTAAGCTTCAAGTCTATTTATGTACTTGATTCAAGACGTATCTATGATTTGATTGACAACCACTTGAAAAATATTACCCGACTTCAGAGAGATTGCATGATACCAATTTATTGTTGTGCTGACTTGGGCCTACCTCCACTTAGTCAACAATGGTCCAGCCCAACCGCCTCTCCATACAAAATAAGGGACCCAAAAAAAGAAAACAAACAGATCGAACAGCTGTCGCAAAGAAAAAGGCATCCAATGGTGCTCAATGTACTAGGATGCATGTGCTATGTTCATGTATATCCCTTCCCTTCTAAAAATATCGGAGCAAGCATGAAGTTATACAGGTGCCTCGTAGTGAAGAATGAAAAGCTTCCATTAAAAGTTAAATTCAAACAAATTAACGTGGTGCCACCCGCCGGAGCTTTTGCTAATGAACTTTTGTTATGATTGTTGGCCCAAACTAATAACAAAACAATGAACCGTATACGCTTGATGTTTAGGTGATATTTGTCGAACTGTGGTTTGCCATTCCATTCTCCTTTCGAAAGGTGCGAGCCTGAAAAGAGCTTCTCCCTGAACTTGGACGGACTCTCTCTGCACACCATCCATCCATCCATCCATCCATCAGGTTAGCAGTCTTTGGTCCCAAAAGAGAAAAAACCACTCAGGTATAGACAGACAGCTGTGACTTACCTCGTACGTTACATAAGCAAAGCCCATCCTCAGAATTCCGACACATCCAGATCTTGTCCGTTATCCCTCCCTCCCCCATCTCCATAACCGACCTCTGCGGCCAGCCGACAAACCCAGGTCGGCCGCGCTCCCGCGCCCCCCCCCCGATGACTGAATGACGTCCCCCAGTCACGTGCCCCTCGAGGCGTCGTGCACGCGCCCCTCCTCACCCCCCACCCTCACCAAATCCCAAAATGGGGCGCGCGGTTCCAACCGTCGTCGGCAGATATCCCTCGCTTCCGCTTGCAGCGTTCAGAGTCCAGACACTCTGCGGGCCCATCTCGCTCTTCCATTCTTCGTTCCTCTCTTCCTTTCTTTGTTTTCTTTCTTTATTTTTTTACAAAAGAAATAAAGAAAGAACCAAGGAAATGGCTCGGAGTCCGAAATATTCCGTCGCCCCTCGCCGCGGTCGGCTGCCACGTTGCCATCCTTAGGCGGACCCACCTGACCCACTCACCACCGACAAAAGACGTGGATTGGAGCTAGCCTCCTCGGGCCCCACCCCCACCCTCCTCCCCCGGTCCCCACCAGGCCATCTATCTCCATCCCTTCGTCCCGCTCCACGCGCGACCTAACTGCCTGCTTCCCATCTCTCGCGTCCTCCGTAGTCACAAGTCGCCTTTTCGGACTGTAGTCCGACTCCGATCATCACTCACCGGTAGGGTCCGGTCCGCCGACGGGACAGCACAAGTTGGAACTCCACCATAAGGATGAAGATAAGAGGTGGAGGCGTAGAAACTAGAAACTAGAAAGCGAAAGTAGACGCTCTCTGCTCCCTCCTGTCATTCTTTACCGACCGCTGAGCCTCGTCTTTGACGACCCGATTGTATTTTGACCGGTCAACATCCATGCTCACAGTCATCTTAGTTTAAAATAAAAATTTGATCTCAGGATCGAGAAGGAGATTTGATGAGCACGGATCAGATGGCCGGGGAGCAGGGGACCACGAGGGCGGGATTAATTTCCGGCAATCATCGCGAGATCATGTGCTAGGATTTCCGCTAAATAAACCGCCGAGTTGTGGTCGCGGCGATTAATCGGCGGCGGGGCCCGCGCCGCGTGGTACTGTTGCGCTCCACGCCAAGTGGGCCCGTCCGTTCCCCTTTCACTCTTCGTGAATCCGTTGCAGATTCGCTCGAATTTTCCATGCTTTCTCTGCGTGCAAGCCAAACACATCGATCGTTTCGTACGGAAAGTAATCATTTCTCTCCCCCCTCTTCTCTTTTTCTCTTTCTCTCTCTCCCTATCTCTCTCGTTTTTTTTTTTTTTTTCCCTAAAAATTTAGCCAGCTGGAAACGGGGCTCGGTAGTTCTTCTCTTGGTCTTTGCATGAGCCTCTTCTTAGTCTATATATACCCGTAGAGTGTTCCAAGAGATTTTGTTTGCATGGATGGAGATTTCTAATGGAGACCACCAGGTATTTAATTACAAACAAGCCCCTCATACTCGATTCTCCTCTCTCTTTCTTTACTCTTACTTTGATTGATTTTTTTGAAGTTGGTTAAAGGGGTTCCCCTAGCTGAGTTGCCCAAAAGTAGAGATTTTGTATATGAGGGTTTTGTTTGCTCTTGGTAATTAATCATTGATTTCTTTTTGAGGAAGAGAAGTGGAATAGACGGATCCATGTTAATTGTCTTGCTTCTGGAGATCTTTTGTGATGTGGGATCTTAGGTTTTGTAAAATTGGAGTGACTCACAGCTATCTAGTTGAGCAGTAGTGAAAAGGAAATCCTTCTTTCGTTTTTTTTTTTTTTAAGATGAAATCTTCATTTCTATTTTTACTGATTTTTAGAGTGTCATCTCACCCGAATCTTTACTCCTATTTAGCTTTATTTTTCTTGTTCAAAGGATTTTTCTACCTGAGATGCCCACAAGTAGATATGTTCTCTATGATTCTTTTCTCTTTTCCTCTCAGTTCTTTGTATTGAAGAAAGAAATTCATCTCTTTCTTCAAAAGCTCTTTCTGTGATGGAGGATCTCAAGGTTAAAGAAATGGAACTTCCACTGCTTTCAATTTTTTCAAGAAATGTTGTGGGAGATTCCATCACCAGGGTTTTAAACCCTGGACCTCTTCCAAGTGGAGAGGAATGGCAACCAGCTAATTAGCTAAAATAACTTGGCTTCCACTGCTTTCAAGTTGCATAATAGAGAGGAAATTTTTTTTGTACTTGCTATTATTCAGAGTTTAAACTCGCACAAATTTTTCCAAATAAAACCAAAACAACTCTTCTAAGTGATAGATCTCCTGTGGGATATGAGAAGAATGACCGAATTTCAAGTACAACTACAACTGATCTAGATTTGTGAGTACAACTACAACTGATCAGATCACTCTCAACGTAGAACTGATCAGACAGTAGGGGCAGAATCAGCTTCTGACCTGCACCATAAACTTTGCAATATCTTCCCAGCCACACTAGATCTCCTCACCGGGGGCGAGAAATCACTAGATCAAACCATATCGATCTTGTCATTTTTCAAAAGAAAGATTAAAAAAAAAATTGATCATAGTTATATTTATTTGCTACCTCTCAATTTTTTGCAAGTTTTTCCCCCTACACTCTCAAACCATCTAACATTTGTACATTCAAAGAAAAGAAACATGAACTAATTAAGCAATCATTGCAGCTGAGACTTGTTGGATTTTTTTTAATAGAAGTCACGTCATATTTCTGAATTTAATTATATGCGTTCTTAATTGATAATTAATTCCCTTGTTATGTATATGGGTGGTGTGATCTCCCACAGGTCATGGCTACGCTTCCCTTAGAAGAAGTTCTTACCGGGTGCCCCAAGACACAGCAGCAGCAGCAACAAGAGAGGAAGCCGAGGCCTCAGCCAGAGCAAAACCTCAAGTGCCCAAGATGTGACTCCACCAACACCAAGTTCTGCTACTACAACAACTACAGCCTCTCCCAGCCAAGATACTTCTGCAAGGGCTGCAGGAGGTACTGGACCAAAGGAGGCTCCCTTAGAAATGTCCCAGTTGGGGGTGGCTGCAGAAAGAACAAGAGGTCCTCCTCTTGTACATCAAAGAGGGCCCAAGATCAAGGCCTCGCAACCAACTCCAACCCACCACTACCCACTCTCCTCCCACCTCCCCTTTCCTATGACCCCAGTGATCTCTCCTTGGCCTTTGCCAGGCTCCACAAGCCACCCACCGCAGGCCAGTTAGGGCTGGATGACCATGACTCATTCCTTCTAGGAAACCCTAACCCTGGCCATATCCCCCCAGCAACTCCAGGCTTCCTTGACATTCTGAGGGGCGGGCTCTTTGACACCACCACCACCACCAGCAGTGGCTTCCACAATCTCTACTATGGGTTTGGGGGTCATGGTAGTGTGGAGCAGGTGGAGGATAGTGTTGCTGGGGAGGAGGCCGTGCTGCCATTTGACGGAGGTCTAAGTGGTGCAACCACAACTACAACTTCAAGCACTCCAACAACTAGCCAAGGGTCATGCAAAGCTGCGGATGGAGGGGAGAGCAAGGTCTTCATGGGTCTGCAATGGCCGGTTGGTGGGGGAGGCAATATGGCAGCTATGGACCATGGAAGGGACTACTGGAATGGGGGTGGTTCCTCTTGGCCTGGTCTCATCAACATGATGTAGAGGTAAACATAGATTGATAGGTAGATAGTTATTTTCTCCTTCAAAATGGCAGTGCCTTAGTAGCCATATTTGGAAACATTCTAGTTCCATTTTCATCCTTTTGTATCAGTTTTTATGCTCTCTCTTCTTTCTTTATTGTTATTTTCTTTGGTTCTTACCGTTGGGCTTTCCTTTGAGTGGTGATTGGACAATTATATACTGAAGCATTAAGATTGTTTTCTAACGAAGGAAGGATTGTGGGTGATGGAATGGCTCATGCTCTGCATTGCTTTTTTTGGCAAGGGAAGAGGTGGTATCTCCTTCCTAGGTTTTTGGGTGGAATGGAATGGATGTTTGCAGGAGTTCTGAAGATTTGAGGGGGACGGGGAGCGGTGGTGGATCGGTGCTCTTCCCAACAAATTCCCTTGTCTTCATGATTGCCGCTCTCACTGGAGTCTTGTTTGGTCTTCCCGGAAAGAAAGAAAAGATTTCAATAGCACGTAGTGTCGAATATTAATAATGAACCTAATCTAAGCTTTGTATGAAGTGACACGGAATCTCGGTGCAGCAGTCTCCACGCCCAGCAACAAAATCCTAGTTAGATTTCTGTTAGATTAGGGGTATATCTTGTCTGCAATGGTATGATCTCCACTGTACCTGATCCAAGGCATGGAGCTTAGCAAGTGGTATTGGGAGGGAATATGAGCATGTGCATGCCAACCAAGTTGCATGCAGCGAACGTGTCCGCATACGCATCCCACCACTTCCTTTAGATGTCTCCATGTGTATTGTGCTACAAGACGTCAGAGCTGGAGGTACTCAAAACTCAGAAGACTAGAGATCTCAGTGGAACTATACGTGATAAAGACATGCGCGCCTTCTCTTTTCAAAGATGTCATCTTGAAATGGGAAGGATTTGATGGAATGGGAGTACCGGAGGCTCTTTCCTTTTCTTTTGTTATTTTTATTTGGATATGGGAGCACTAGAATTGAAGAAGGGTTCGTGGATTAGTGGATGGGGTTTGTCGACCGAATTTAATGTGACAGTCCTGAACAAGGGTACACTAAGCAAAAGATAAGTCGTTATCGGTGCAGCATGTGAACCAAGTGGTGGTGATACTCCGAAGACGTGATTGTGTACGAACATCCGGTACAGTGAAATGGTTTTGCCTTAAAATGCTAAGATCTCACAGCCAGAATAAATTATGGAATAGAGGGATCTATGGCTGATTTATAGATTTTTTTTTTAACCATTAATTTGTACAATCTTAAAATGATGATTTCATCTTTATTAAAAAAAAATGATGATTCCATTCAGTACATAATACTTAGATAAGATTTAGTTAGGAGGAGTTGAGATCCAAAATCAAAATGAAAATGTATGTCTTTCATTTTAAATGTTTAGTTGAAAGAAATTCTATTTTGATTTAGATTTTGAAGTGAAATATGAATGATTTAATTTATCTAAAATTTATTTTTTTTTAAAAAAATTTTTATTTTGATTTTAATTTCAGTTACGAATTAAATATTTTAAAAAATTTAATTATTTTGATTTCGATTTTAATCGCCCACCAAACACCATTTAGAGTAGATTCCACGTACGCTAGTATAGGAAGTAGAGATGAGATGCTGGGGCATCACGAGTGGTCCAAGGATAGGTTCAAGGGACCAACCACCTTATGATAGGCCTACGCAGAGAGATGCAACATCCCGGTTTGGTGTTGAGGCTCATGAGAATACTGAAGAGTAGCTTTTTGCCTTCGCAACCATCGCAAGCAAAGAGAAAGCTTAGACCAGAAGCAGATGGCGAAGAATTTGTGCAGTGCCTCTTTTTTTTTTGCTGAATTGCCTAGGCTATCGCTTTTTTTCTTTCTTTCTTTCTTTTTTCTTTTTGACACATAGACCTTGGAGTTGATTGCTTTTTATAAGATCTGTTTTAAGGAAATAAAAGTTAATCCATACTTTAAAATAAGTTCTTTTAAACAAATGCCCCCCTTGTGTACAATTTAACCTATTTCACATAAATTTGTCTTATATCATCAATTTTGCTCCTCATATAAAACACAAAGTTCTAACCTAAGCTACGAAATGCGATGACTTGATGTTTAGGCCTCAGCGGTTCGGATAACTTCTTGTGACGGATGCTGCTGGTTGTATCTATTCTAGAGTTCTATAGAGCACCTTAATGAAACATCACATGGTTGGGGGTCCCATGTGAAGGAAAGGTTTGCAGACAACCAATGCAAGGTGGTAGCCTTTGCTATGACTAGATTTAGCCATATATCCTATCGCTATGCTCAGTTCCAATGCTAGATTTGTGTATGGATGCAAGTTAATTGATAGTTTTCATCCTTGGATTGCACTGGGATCATTTCTGGCGCTGAAGGCAATGCTGATGCATGTTGTGGCCATTTACTTGGAGGTGGCAGCGCACATACAACTCCTCCATCTGAAGCCTTCTTCCATATGTGCCATACAATGCCTTGCAGATGATCAGTTGTCATCATGTTTCCAATTCACTGGCATCAAAGAGCGGGCAGGAATGATTGGATCAAGAGCAAGGCTTTTGGACGTCTGCAGAGAGACTCCTTGGGAAGTGCAAAACACCATATATACCTCCATTGTTCGGTTGGTGCAAAATAAGCTGTTATTGTTAAATTACGTCCAGTCAGCATCATCTTCCCTGGATCGATCAAGTTTTTATCCTAAATATGCTGAAAGATCTAATCAATCGCGCCAAGAATTCAAGGAATACAGCTTTGCAAGCACCTCTAAGTGATTTGACTTTTCAGTGATAAAGCTAGAGATTTTGTATAGAGTACGTAAAGGAATCATCAAAATATGTGTGCAAGAAGAAGAAGAAGAAGAAGTGATAGTACTTGAAAATCCCCAAAACTAATGAGCGGTCCAAGTGAAATAATATCATCATCCTATGGAGTATTAAGTCGATAAAAGTTATCCCGGGCCATGCACGTGCATTAGTCCATCTTGACTTGTCCGTTGCACCTACTGTTTATGTGGTCCTATCATTGTCACCCAAGGCTTGAACACTAATGTACTGCTACAGCTCAACCATGCCCATCACAATAGAAACCCCAAGGTTGAACTAAGTCTTTTTTCTCTTTTTTTTTTTTTTTTTGATGTAAATGAGGCAAATGCCACCAGAATTTATTGATAAGAAAGATTTACATAACAAAATAAAAAAGAAAGGTGGTATATACCGGGATTTGAACATTTGCGGAGGAGTTATATAAAGAGGTTGAACCAAGTCATTTGCAACTCATCTACAAGAGTGGCTCTACCTTTATTTATCAAAATTAAGGATCGATAGTAGCTCTACTTGCATAGACGAATAGATCAAACAACCGCGTCATACAATATAGAATGTTTCAAAGCATGCATGATAGTATGGTTGACATAGATAAGATGCCATGTTGCGTTTCTGCTATCATGCATCAAGCCCTCTAGATCACATTACAATCATTTTGACAGGAAAGCTGCGAAGGCCTCTGAAATGTCTTCATCTTCTCCACGGTGAACAACACTTGCCCATCGATATGCATCTAGTTAACATTTTCAGTACTTGTTATTACATGATTAATCCCGTATATCAACAAAATTAAACATTTCAAACCCCCAGCTAATTAACTGGATGAGAATTAACCATGACAAGTTCCACATTCCATTATGTACTAGCTCAACGTGCGTAGGTTACGGGCCAATTTATATATATCTGAGCTATACGTGCCAAGACGCCAAAACAGATCCAAAACATATAAAAAATATTAACCCCATGAGCAGCTCAGTCGACATATATAATTCTGCTTATTAACATTAGTTGTCTCGTGAGACTGTGTTTTCTGGTAGAATGGCTCGCCGGACTTTAACAACAATTAAGGTCAATCCTTGCTACAGGCTCAGCAATAGCATAATAGACGCTGACGCATCATGTTTTTCTGAGATGGCACAACGAACTTCTAGTAGACCGCATGTGGAGAATAAGTAGCGAGGAGGATTAAAGCGCATTGCTTAATTTCCAAGTCCTCATCGTGCATCATTTGCTATTTGATATAACACCATTACACTATTTAATTGGTTAGAAAAAAACACTGTTTCATCTATTACAATGTTGAAAATGTCCCTCCACCAAGCAATCGTATGTATATAGTCCCCTCCATCGAAGAAAGAAAAATCCCATGCATGGCTAGATATCTCTAGATTTTGTAATTTCTCCAAGGAACATTTATTTTACTCCAACAAGGAATTTACTAAATCAAATTTTATTGCCACTTGTATATTAGTAACTGCAACCTTTTCGAGAGCATGTTCCATCATCATTATGGCTACTCAGCTACATAATTAGTAATGCTTAGACGGTGATAAATAGATAACCACGTTATTCCTTTTTACCACTCCTAAAGTACATTTTTAAGCTGCCAGCCCTGAATCTGGCTTAAATAGTTCAGATAACAACTAAAGCATTTCAATGATAAAAAGATCCAAAATTTAATCCTACACACTCATTGTAATGATTTGTTAGTTGAACTGATCGATTTGAGGACTATATAAAGTAATCAAAGGGAAACCAAAGTACAAAGTTGATATCAGATAATTATTATAAACTAATATAATGTTATAGAAAATTAATGCATTAGAATGTAATTTGCATTCTAAAAACACATTAATTTGGCTCAACCTATTGAACTAATGGGCCTGGACTCTATGGGCCACATAGTCATAATTAAATCTTGAAGGGAAAGTGAAACATTCCACTATGGTCTCTAAAGTTGCTGCCTTACATGGTTATACACTGAAAATTTTTATAGAGGTGGCAATTTTATCCGAGCTATTAGGTATCTAACCCGATCTGATTCGAATGGAGCGAATTTTATCCAATCTGATTGGAACGCGGGGCGAATATGGATTCTAAAAAAAATATTTGAAGCAGATTCGAATCGGATACGAGTAATAGTATGCTCCGACCCAAATCCGATCCGATATAATTTTAATATATATTTTTTATTCAAAATTATAATGATTTTATATTATTTATATGTATTCGATCCGATCTTATCCTATTAATCTCTCTTATATATTCGATCCGATCTAATCCGCATCTTTACTGGAGCAGATCCGATCCAATCCGAAGTAGATACGGAATGGATATGCATATAAAATTTTTACTTATCGAATAAATATAAATATAAATTAATTTAATTCATATTTAATTTATTGTCATCTTTAAATTTTTATATGCAAAAAAATTACTGTCTTTTCTATACGCTTGTGCTTTATATTTTCATAAACATTTAGCCATCGGTAAGTTTACCTTCAGGGCCCACTGAGAAATTCGAAATTTTCCTTTTACCCGCTCCTCCTCATTTTCCCGTTTCACTGCCGCAAACGATACCATTTAAGCAATTGATAAGCACACTTTCCGTTTTCCGTTTCCCAACTCCGGCCACAGCTTCAAGGCCCAAGTTTTTGCCTTTTTGGCAGACGGAGGCACATGTGATGGGAAAATGGGGGTGAATATAACAACCGCCTGATGTCTCAATAATTAGCATTTGAAAATAAATACTCCCTCAATTTCCCATCCGGCTCTCTAATTTTCTCGCCTACCCCTCCTCTCTTTCTGCCATTTTTATCTTCTTTTCTTCTTCTTCTTTCTCCCTAAAATCCCAAGAAATTTGGATCGGGAGTTCATCTTTTTATTTGTCGGCGATCGACTCGAAAGAACTATGGAGAGTCTTCCTCCAATCGACGTCTTCTCGGAGGACGATCCCCTAATCTCCGCGTCCTACAATGCCGTTCCAGATCTGCCCTCCTCATATACTTGTACATCTCGTTCTTTTTCTTTCTTTATATATATATAAATCCCATTATAGCTTGCATTTTGCGGTGTTTTTTGGGAAATGCACCTTTTGTTTGTATTATTCTTGACTTTTGGGAGGAAGAGTTCAGATTTAGGGTTTGTTGGTTCCTCTCTAGACATGGATTGGCGCGATTTGCTTTGTTCCTGCGTTGTTCTTGTGCTTCGATGAAGTTTGGATAATGGGTAGATTTTGTATCGAATGTTTGGTTTCCTTCTAATCCTTTTTGAAGTTTAAGCATGTGCAAATTGGCTGCGAAGGGGGTCGATTTGGTTCTTTATGCGTGATGCTATTGATTCAATCAAGGATTTGGTTGCAAAATTTGTTGTCTATTGGAGGAGTAACGAAAAGTAAACAGTATCCATAGAGTTTTTCTGACAATAAGAATCCATGATTGTTCCTAACGATGTTTGGAAGTTATTATATCTTACAGCGAACAAAACTTTTAATATTCGATCTATAGTGAAGAAAACCCAATGCTGGTTTCTGCAAATCACAGGGGAATTAATTCATCATGGCAAATGGTGCATAATGCTGCTCAAATATATGTTAATTTTGAGGGAGGCGAGTCACATATATGGCGTTTGATGGAGTAGCGTCTGATTTTGCAAGTATGCTGTTAAAGGCTATGTGCATGGTCTGTTCATCTTTATTCTTCTACTCTGCATATGATTCTAAACTGGATTTCTTTTTAAGCATGATAGGATTTTGCTAACAATTTAATGAACATAAAGACCAATTGATGCTTAAACATTCATACATCTAGACTCTAGGAATGCTGTCTTTACATGATTAGTGTGTAATCTCGTGCCACACCACCTCTTAGATTCTTCTTGCTTCCTAAGTGGTCAACAAGAATTTTGTTTTAAGAGCTGGTTATTGTATGTTTGAGCCACCTTTGAACTTTCTTTTTCTATGAAGACGCTACTGATAATATAATTCTTTGATTTTCTGTTTAGTCTATTACTTATCCAACATAGAACATGTCAATTCTTCATTATGTATCCCCCCTGTAATCAAATGCCCATGATTCTTCAACTTTGATGAATGATAAGTATCCCTGGCTCGCAGCCATATATATAATTTATATGCTAGACTAGCTTAAGTTCACCTAAGTGAATTTGATCTTGGATACGCAAAGTGTCCTGGGCTATCATTTGTAAGAATGTAGATGCTCATATCTAGCTATGTATGTCCGAGGGTGCACTCGACTGCTAACAATCTCATGAGCTCAATTGCAAAGTTCTCTTAGGATTTAGTTGTGTGATATATGCTGAACCGCTGCATTTAAAGTGTCAAATAAACATGGACACCATGAAGAAAGATAATTGGCTGTTTTTCCATACCAATTGTCAGATGATTCATGTAACACATCTCAAGAGCGTGTATCTGTATGTGTGTGTGCATATATGGACAGACGTAGGCACAAGCACTTACATACATAGACCAAGGGTTCAATATCTAGCTATTTCCATTCCATGATGTCACAATTCTCATTATGGCAATTGCATTAGCTGAACATTATCTTCCCTAGTATATATTATTTATTATTATGAAATCTTTGAATAGGCACATCCATGTATTCATTTATATATATGGATATTATATGATATTTGTTGTCAAATAGAATGTAAAAGTAACTTAATCATAATTTTAGGAGAAAGGAAGATGAAAGCATAATGCACGTTATGTTGCTTATTGGAAGTGTCAACATAATAAATCTATGAAGACCCATTTGTGCTGATTACCCAGAACTTGTATGACGTCCATTCTATCCAAAAGCAAATAGATAGAGAGACAAACGTGATTGTTAGGATGGCTTCATCTATATCAAGTTTTACAATAAGTTCTTCATTGTTCTTAGGCCCCCATTGTACACCATGTTGTTTCTGCAATCTAGGTTAAAATAAGAATATTTGATTAGGATCACATCATAGCAATGAAATCAACATGGATCGTTTTGTCTAGGCACCAATCCATTCCCCATGATTTGTTAGACTGACTTTTCAAATGACTTCTCTAGATAGATGATAATGCATGAAATTAGCATTCTCCATGAGGCATTGAACTTCTAAGGGTTCATTTGGTTAGGACATATCAGATGACGGGGTAATCTGATGATTCCTAGGAATCATTTACCTAGAAAAATGATTGGAGGGGAAAATAAATTTTATTAGGTTTGGTTGGTGGAAAAATTACTTTGAAAAATGGTATCAGCAAAAGATTACTATGTTTGGTTGGATGTAAACTTATATGAAATATTGCTAAATTTTCAACAATATTGTTGAACAATGCCCTTGAATAAACAATTTATGTAATAACATTTTGTCGATTTATTTGTTAGCCATTTATGGAACACTTATATGAACGCCATTAATATTGGCTATTTCGAATATTGAAATATATTTATATAAGTTAAGAAATATTTTTAAATTAATTATACATATACTAGAAAATATATTTCTTATAATAAATATTTTTTTTATGTTTTAGTATATAATTAGATATATCAATTATTAATAAATCCTATGTTAGATTTATTGATAATTAACAAATATTTGTATTATTTATTAATAACTAATATTTATTAATAAATATATTAATATATTATTATTCATAAATATTATTAGTCGATGTATTGATATTTTTATAATGTATTAATATAATTAATTTTAATTATATAATTTAATTAATATAATATTAATATAATATAAGTGAGGGCATTTTTGTTGAGAAATGATATTTTCAAATTCTCTTCACTCGGTAAGCCAGCGTGTGAAAACAAATACCATACTTTGGTGGTGTTGGAGATAAACCCTGCTCCTGCCGAAATCCAATTCGATGCTCAGCCTAATGCAACCGGTAGCCACGGAAGAGCTTCAGCGGACTAGTCTTAGCCAAACTCCTTCAGCCGATCGAACTCCTCAGCAGTCGAGTTCCTGCCGAACTCCTTCAGTCGATTGAACTCAGCGATCGAGCTCCAATCGAACTCCTCAGCGGTTGAACTCCAGTCGGACTTCCACGAGAGCCAAACTCCCTCCGCCCCCTCCAGTCGGACGCCTATGAGAGCCAAACTCCTTCCGAGCTTCTCCTTCGGTCGAACTCCTTTAGGAGCCAAACTCCTTCCGAACTTCTTCCTCAGTCGGATTCCTCCAGTGGATTGCTCCCAGATAATCCCACCAGACGTATCCCCTTCAGGAGTCCGAACTCCTTTGGAATCGATATATGCCGAAGTCCACCAACCAACGCCTACTTTCTCAGAGCTACGGCCATTAAATCTCGACGAACGATCGCCATCAGTCCGCTGCAGACGACAGCGATCCGCTATCAGACGGCGATGGTTGTCACCATCAATCTATTGCAAGCGGCACCTCCCTCCGTGACTGACTCCGCCAGACCTCGAGCGGCCCGCTATCAGGCAACTACAGTTGTCATCATCAATCCGCTACAAACTCCGCCTATAAAAAGAGACCCTCCAGATATGCTTACTGGAAGCTCTAGACTCTCCTCTTCTTCTTTAAACTCTGTCGAACTCATTCCTGAGCGCTCCATTTCTATTGAACAGAAGAGCTGACTTGACCGTCGGAGGATCCTGCCGGAGCCACCCCCACCGACTTCGGATGGGACTTTGTTTTGCAGGTCCCCGGCGGCGACCTCTTCCTCCACTCCAGCTCGATTCGGCATCAATCAGATTTTGCACCAACAGAATTGGCACTAGAAGGAGGGTCGCCTTTGTTCTTGAGGTGTTCTTGAGGCCCCCTTGTTCTTAAAGGAGTGCTCAGCGATGATTTCTCTCTTTCCTCTTCGGAGATCTCTCTTCTTTCTCTCTAAAGTTTTTTTCTGAGAAAGAATGCCTCCCAGGAGAGCTTCGACTCGGCGATCGGCGGCCTCCGCGCCAGGTCCATCTGCTTCCGCTTTAGCCCTAGCAACCTAGGTTCCACCTGAAGCCGCGGTAAATGCAGAGCAGTTCAATCTACTGGTCCAGCAGGTTTGTGGCATTGCTGAGATGATGCAGGCCGTGCGACAGCCTCCGACGGCGACTTTGCCAGCAAATCCACCATCAGGATGTCAGAAATCGATCTTAAGAAAGAGCATTTGGCCTAGCATATCCATTGCCTTTAGGAAGAAGAAACAGAGAGCAGAAGTTCTCCCCCAGAAGATTTCACAGGAGGGCGGAATGAAGTTTAGCCACGTTCACGACCTCTCTCGACGCAAGCGAGGCCGAACTCCCTCTCGAGCTCGTCATTAAGGAAGTCTCGACAAAAATTTCATAGGAGGATGGAATGGAGTTCGACCGCACTCACGACCTTCCCTAGCACAAGCGAGGCCGAACTCCCCCTCGAGCTCGTCATCAAAGAAGCGCCGATAAGGGGGCATGAAGTTCTCTCTCAGAGGATTTCATAGGAGGGCGGAATGAAGTTCGGCCGCACTCACGATCTCCCCCAGCGCAAGCGAGGCCCGAACTCCTCAAGCTCGTCATCAAAAAAGCCCCGACGGAAGGATTTCATAACTACGCTCTCCCTCAATGTTCCACAGATACCGGCCTGAAGCAAGCCAATAGCACTGCTGCAGCTAGAACCACCAATGAGGGAGGAATGATAAGGAGATCGACCGTCTCCCGACATCATTGATGCTATCTCCGAGGGCTTGGTACTTCGGCGGGCTGTCATCTTCTAGCGTTAAAGCTAAGAGAAGCTTGCTCCAAATTGAGAAGACCGGCATGAGATAGAGGAGGTCATCCGACCCGGGACTTATTGCCTGAGGAAATTTGGAGGAACAATGCCCCTATGACCCTAAAGCATAGAAAATCCGGGGATGTGCTGCCAGTAACTTTTCTTCGGTAAAATTCTTCCATTTCAATAATATTATTTTTGGGTGCAAAAACTATGTGACGACAGGAAAGAAGGAGTCAATAGTGGTCATGTTAGGAACAGGAGGAGAACCTCGTCCTAACATGAGCGAGTCGAAGTCCTTCAATCTCGATTGCAGGAGATAAGATCTCCCTCGAGCGTCCGTATTGACCTCAACTGTAGGAGATAAGATCTCCTCCGAGGAAACCTCGGTCGAGCGATCGGGCCAATCTCGGCTGCAGGAGATAGGATCTCCCCCGAGCGTCCGTATTAACCTTGGCTGCAGGAGATGAGATCTTCTCCGAGCCAACCTCGGCTGCAAGAGATAAGATCTCTTCCGAGCGTCCGTATTAACCTTGGTTGCAGGAGATAAGATCTCTCCCGAGGCAACCTCGGTCATAGGAGATAAGATCTCTCCCGACCGACTGGGCCAACTTCGGCTGTAGGAGATAAGATCTTCCTCGAGCACCCATATCAACCTCGACCGCAGGAGATAAGATCTCTTCCGAGCGACCGTATTAACCTCGGCTGCAGAAGATAAGATCTCTCCCGAGGCAACCTTGGCCGCAGGAGATAAGATCTCCTCCGAGCGTCCGTATTAACCTCGACCGCAGGAGATAAGATCTCTCCCAAGGTAACCTCGGCCGCAGGAGATAAGAGATCTCCCCTGAGCGACCGGGCCAACCTCGGCTGCGAAAGATAAGATCTCTCCTGAGCGCCCGTATTAACCTCGGCTGTAGGAGATAAGATCTCCTCCGAGGTAATCTCGACCGCAGGAGATAAGATCTCCTCCGAGCGATCGGGCCAACCTCGACTGCAGGAGATAAGATCTCCCTCGAGCGACCGTATTAACCTCGGCTGCAGGAGATAAGATCTCCCCCGAGGCAACCTTGGCCGCAGGAGATAAGATCTCCCTCGAGCGATCAGGGCCAACCTCGGCCGCGGGAGGTAAGATCTTCCCCGAGCGATCGGGCCAACCTCGGCTGCAGGAGATAAGATCTCCCTCGAGCGCTCGTATTAACCTTGACCGTAGGAGATAAGATCTTCCCCAAGGCAACCTCGACCGCAGGAGATAAGATCTCCTTCGAGCGATCGGGCCAACCTCGGCTGCAGGAGATAAGATCTCCCCTGAGCGTCCGTATCAACCTCGGCCGCAGGAGATAAGATCTCTCCGAGCGATTGGGCCAACCTCGGCTGCAGAAGATAAAATCTCCTCGAGCGTCCGTATTAACCTTGGCCGCAGGAGATAAGATTTTTCCTGAGGCAACCTTGGCCGCAGGAGATAAGATCTCCTTCGAGCGTCCGTATCAACCTCGGCTGCAGGAGATAAGATCTCCTCCGAGGCAATCTCGACCGCAGGAGATAAGATTTCCCTCGAGCGACCGGGCCAACCGCAGCTGTGGGAGATAAGATCTCCCCCGAGCGTCCATATCAACCTCTGCCGTAGGAGATAAGATCTCCGAGCGACCGGGTCAATCTCGGCTGTAGGAGATAAGATCTCCTTCGAGCGTTCGTATTAACCTCGACTGCAGGAGATAAGGTCTCCCCCGAGCGATCGGGCCAACCTCGGCCCGTATCAACCTCAACCGCAGGAGATAAGATCTCCCCGAGCGTCCGTATCAACCTCAACCGTAGGAGATAAGATCTCCCCCGAGCGATCGGACCAACCTCGGCTGCGGGAGATAAGATCTCCCCCGAGCGTTCGTATCAACCTCGACCGCAGGAGATAAGATCTCCTCCGAGGCAATCTTTGCTGTAGGAGATAAGATCTCCCCTGAGCGCCCGTATTAATCTCGACCGCAAGAGATAAGATCTCCCCCGAGGCAACCTGGGTCGTAGGAGATAAGATCTTCCCCGAGCGTTCGTATTAACCTCGACCGTAGGAGATAAGATCTCCCCCGAGGCAACCTCGATCGCAGGAGATAAGATCTCTTCCGAGCGACCAGGCCAACCTCGGCTGTAGGAGATAAGATCTTCCTCGAGCGCCCGTATCAATCTCGGCCGTAGGGGATAAGATCTCCCCCGAGGCAACCTCGGCCGCAGGAGATAAGATCTTCTCCGAGCGATCGGGCCAACCTCGGCTGTGGGAGATAAGATCTCCCCCGAGCGTCCGTATTAACCTTAGCCGCAAGAGATAAGATCTCCTCCGAGCGTCCGTATTAACCTCAGCTGCAGGAGATAAGATCTCTCCCAAGGCAACCTCGGTCGCAGGAGATAAGATCTCCTCCGAGCGGACCAGGCCAATCTCGATTGCAGGAGATAAGATCTCTCTCGAGCGTCCGTATTAACTTTGGTCGCAAGAAATAAGATCTCCTCCGGGTGCTCGTATCAACCTCGCCGTAGGAGATAAGATCTCCCCCGAGCGACTGGGCCAACCTCGACTGCGGGAGATAAGATCTCCCCCAAGCACCCTTATTAACCTCGATCGCAGGAGATAAGATCTCTCCCGAGGCAACCTCGATTGCAGGAGATAAGATCTCCCCCGAGCGTCCGTATTAACCTCGATTACAGGAGATAAGATCTCCCCCGAGGCAACCTCGACTGCAGGAGACGAGATCTACTTCAATCTCGGCTGGAGATGAGATCTACCCCGGGCTTCAACTTTAACATCAACTTTGGCTGGAGATGTGATCTCCCTCGAGCTTCAATCTGAACCAGCACGGAGTCCAGAAGAGGACTTCGGTAGTCGCCCTTTCTGCACTCCCTTCCTTCGAGTTTCGAACTCGAGAGTGGGGGGGGACTATTGTTGGGGATAAACTCCGCTCCTGTCGAAGTCCAGTTCGATGCTCAGCCTAATGCAACCGATAGCCATGGAAGAGCTTCAGCGGATGAGTCTTAGCCGAACTCTTTCAGCCGGTCGAACTCCTCAGCAGTCGAGCTCCTGCCAAACTCCTTCAGCCGGCCGAACTCCTCCGCGATCGAACTTCAGTCAGACTCCCACGAGAGCCGAACTTCCTCTGCACCCCTCCAATCGGACGCCTATGGAAGTCGAACTCCTTCCGAGCTTCCCCTTCGGTCGAACTCCTCTAGGAGCCGAACTCCTTCCGAACTTTTTTCTCAGTTGGATTCCTCCAGCGGATTGCTCCCGGATAATTCCACTAGACGTATTTCCTTCAGAAGTCCGAACTCCTCTGGAATCGATATATGCCGAAGTCCACCAATCAACGCCTGCTTTCTCAGAGCTATGGCCATTAAATCTCGACGAACGGTCGCCATTAGTCCATTGCAGATGACAGCGATCCGCTACCAGGCGGCGATGGCTGTCACCATCAATCTGTTGCAGGCGGCGCTGCAGACGGTGCCTCCTTCCGTGATTGACTCCATCAGACCTCGAGCGGCCCGCTATCAGGTAGCTGCAGCTATCACCATCAACCCGCTACAAGCTTCGCCTAGAAAAAGGGACCCTCCAAATACGCTTACTGGAAGCTCTAGACTCTCCTCTTCTCCTTTAAACTCTGCCGAACTCATTCCCGAGCACTCTATTTCTGTTGAACAGAAAAGCTGACTTGACCATCGGAGGGTCCTGCCGGAGCCATCCCTACCAACTTCGGATGGGACTTTGTTTTACAGGTCACCGGCAGTGATCTCGTCCTCCTCCACTTCAGCTCGATCTAGCATCAACCAGATTCTGCACCAACAAGTGGTATTTATTTTATCTTCTCTCTCAGGATATGGGACCACATTTATTTTACCATCTCCCTCGTCCACTTTTCGTACCAAACATGGTAATTGACATGGAATTTATTTTCCAATGTTAGATTACTCCAACCAAATGGGCCCTTAGGGTAAAGGAAAATAGATGTGGAAGTTTTGGTATCTAAAAATTAGAGGTGGATCTTTTAAATTTCTGCAATTACTTTACAAACTTTGTGCTTATAAGTCTCTAAACAAAAGTTTGGATGAAAGAAACTCTGTTATTTGTTGTGGTCTCTAGGCAAATCTTCTCAAGTTCCATATGATGGTCTTGGACTTATTTTATTTCACATATGCTTGTTTCATTTTCTTCTAGATTTTTTGTTGTTTGATGTGTTATCAAAGTTTAAAAGTATTGGAGATAATCTTATGATTTGTGAGTTGATTCATTCCAGGACCTTCTATGCTTTGATACTGATGGTATCACATCATTGAAATATAACTTTCTAAACTTGAAGAATCTAGAATTCTGTAAATCATGACCTATAAGTAATAGCTTATCTGAAGTCCATAAATTCAGCTCAAATACCATTGCTGCATGTGGATTAATATTAGGTAATTTGAGAAACAAGCAAAATATCTTTGTTATCTTTGATGTTGCAATGTTTCCTAGTGGTTCAAATAAATTTTTCTTCTCGTTGTTTATCTTGCTACCTTGGCAAGAAGTTTATGAAGAGGAGCAGTTAGTTGCAGGGGCAATGCTAATGAGCATAAAAAAAAAATTGCATGGTGGAGTGTATCTCAATCTTTTTAGTGAAATTTTGTTATTATAATTTGACAGAACTGAAATTGATATCCAACAAAAAGAATAGTTAAGGAGGAAAAGAAAACCAATAGTTGGAAGGTCTTCACTACTGTTTGTTAACCTGTTATTTAACAGTGTCCACTTAATTGATTTTCAAACATTAATTTAATCTAGCAGGCCTTTAAGAAAATCATATTGACAATAAAACTGTCAGGTACTTTGGAAGGGGAAGGTGCAGTGAAAATGAGCAAGCAAATGGAACGAGTCCCTGAATTATCAGTCTCCATAGCAAAAGTGAATAAAGTCTCACAAGTACAGCTTGCACAATGGTTTAGCTTGGGAATGTGTATTTTTTTTACAAGCGACACTATCGATCTCTGTGCTTGGCAAAATCAATTCCTTCTTATAGTTGCAATGCACAATAATCTCATTATTGTTTTGGATCTTAAATATACGTATGCAGGTGTTCTCAACCCTGAGGAGTTGGCTATTTTAAATTGCACTTTTGAGAAGGCTGAAGCAACTTCATTGCCCAGAATTCCCGAAGATATAAGGAAATCAGCAGAGTCTACATCTATCGGGGCATTAGAAACCTTGCGGTAGAATTGTTCTCTACGAGCTTCTATTCAAAACTCTCTTGGTAACTGTGATAGTACTACAAAATGTGGTAGATTCCAGCAAGGTAAAATAACACGGGAAAGCTAAATGTGCCATGTCTTAGCTGTAAGGTTTCTCCGCCTGTAAAATTGTTAAAATGCTCGTCTCTTAATGTCTCATTTACTAGTGTAGTCCTGTTCTCCCTTTTGCATCTCTTAGCTGGATTATTCATGTTGTGTATGTGCTAATGCTGTTTTGCAGCATCCAAGAGGGTCGAATTATTATCTCAAAATAAGGCATGCTCTCTTCATGATTGCCTTGCTATTATTTGTTTATGAAAGTGCAGTTAGGTTATAATTTCTGTTTACAAGAAGCCCTGTTGTCAGCTAGCAACTTGCAGATCATACTTCTGAGTCCCCACATAATGTGGAAGTGGTATATTCCAATTGTATTTATAGATTTTTTTCCTATTGTTTTACATCTGGTTGACCTAATACTTTTAATCCTTATGTTGCTCGTGTATGGACATGTTTTTGCATTATGTTTGCTAAACTGACATTGCTCATTATTTGAGTTTAGGCTACAAATGAAAGTGGAGACTCAAAGTCATCATTAGAGCCACTGGGAATTGTGTCTCAAGCAACTTTGTAAGCAGTGCCAAGCAAGTCACGTTTTGGTTCTCGGAACACCCAACCAAGGAGCAGCAATTGGAAGGCTACTTCTGGTACACATGTTGGAATAATCTCTCTGATATTTTAACAAATAATTGGGTATTATTATTTTGATTTCAGATCAATACATGTATATCCGTTCAGTTCAGTGACTTAGCTTTTATATCAATGGGGTGTTTGCAGGCAATGTAATTAATTGGCAATCTGTTATATTTTCTGCTAAAAAAAAGGAGATTTATCCTGTGTCGCATCTAGGTGTATTTGATCACCACAAGCTACTCTGGTTCACCCTTAGGCAATTCTGTGTTATCAACTTCTTGTTCATCACGTAGTAGTTCCATTAACAGTTCATTTGATTCAATGGATAAATCTCCTTTGGAGACTACAAGAGTTGCTTTTGGAAATACAAATCATTCTTCATTGGGATCAACCACTAAGAAAACCCATGTGAAGTTATGTAAAATTAAACAAATGACCAAAAGTGCAAGTAACCCCTCAATATGTCCAAGGTTTATATGCAATCTCTCTGCAAAGGTATCTCCATATGGTTCTACAATAGTATGGCTTCAGCTATCTTTGTCAGCCTCTGTTGCTACAAAACCGAGTAATTTGAGGGATAGCTTTGACGCTAGATCCGCCTTTCTCCCTTCCATGGCAGGTCTTGAGAGGTGCACCTTTTGTTCATCAGGTTCACAGATACCAACTGATCAGCCATATTCTGCAACCATAAAGATTCTTCAGAAATTTGTATAACTTCTGAGCCAGATAGTGGAGACAACTCTAAAAGATGCACTAATAGTAGCTCTAGTGCTAAAGGAATCAAAACATCAGGACTTTGAATGCCAACACCCAAGGGTGTATTGATGCTGTCAATCCAAAAAACAGCAAGTGTTCAACATTTTCCTCTGCCTAATTTTGCCTTTTCAATTTATACACAGCTTCTAACTTGATAGGTATTTTTGGATTTCCCAGGAGACGTCCCTTGTGGTCAATCTTGAGACATTCTCCCAGACTGGCCAATCACAATACATGTTTAGAAGTACCACTGGTATCAGTAGACCTGTTGGGGTAAACAAACTGAAACCCAGTAAG
This sequence comes from Cocos nucifera, assembly GCA_006176705.1. Taxonomy (NCBI): domain Eukaryota; kingdom Viridiplantae; phylum Streptophyta; class Magnoliopsida; order Arecales; family Arecaceae; genus Cocos; species Cocos nucifera. Next base: position 7,836,119 of record QRFJ01000006.1, on the reverse strand, counting down.
CTTCAATTATTATTATCTGCTGCAAAGAATGTGTCCACAAAGTTTGATCTTTCACACACCCAATCAACAATCTGTCTTCTACTCATGACATGGAGTCTGCATCACCTGCATGTCTGCAACAACTATCAAAACATTCTGAATTAGGTTGCGCTATGAGCTGCAAAAAGCCATATCTTGTGCCCTGATGTTGCCAAGATTTGCCTCGTTCAAGTGAAGGAAGCCATTCTAAGGTAAGCAAAGAGATTGTGGCTGATACATCTGAATCAGTTATCCAATCCAAGTGCTGAGAGCAAGCCAGTCAAGAACATTGAGTTTATAACTGCATGTCCAATTGGAAAAGAATCTGTGATAACTAATGGTAAAAGATGGTGTGTATTAGTAAGGCGAAGACATATAAGCAACCATCATGCATGTACATAAAGGAGAGCCAAATGGAAAGTGACTTGCGTTCAGTCACCAGAAGCATTGAGAAGAGAATTTGTTTCCTGCTGAAGAAACTGATGTCTGGAGCAAAAACTTGCAGTCTAAAAATCTGAAGCTGCAAACTGTAGGACTCATGGAGGAAAAGATCCTCTCTCTCTCTCTCTCTCTCTCTCTCCTCGTCCCCTGCTCCTTCCATTTCTGTTGAACAAAAGTTTAATGCTCTACAAACCTCATGAAAGTGAGGGCTTGAGGTATATGTCAATTGGCTGTTCTACTCCTGCTGTTAAGCTCTCAGGAAGTGGTGATTGTCAGAGCAACTTCAAAATCAGGATCGAATAGCCTTGAGGGGAAGGGACTTAAGATGATTTAACTACCATAGTGATGCCATGTCATATAACCGTCTTTGCTGGTCTGGATGTTTGTGCTCTTGAAAGCAGCCTACCGGGGCACCGTATTATCTTGAAACTTGTGTTGTAAACAATATCTGAAGGCCTTTACATGCTCGAACCGTGGGAATGAATCTCACTCAAATTTGACGGAAAGTTCATTTTTTAGAGCATACCCTTAATTCCATTATGTTTCGGAAAGTTCATTTTTTAGAGCATACCCTTAATTCCATTATGTTCTGCTACTTGCTGGTGTTAATTTTAGTACCTAGGATTCTATTAGTCATGAGGTTCTCTCACGTTAAAGCGTTCGTCGGAAGCGCTTCGGTACCGTGCTTTTGTTCTGAATATATGGAGACATTTGCATGTAAAAGAAAAGCAGAGACTTACCAAGAGCGGGAGACGGGGGGACCAAAATGAGAAGCAGATGATCATGGAGAACTAAGAAATTAAAGGTGTGCAGATTGTTCTTTATTTTATCCATTTTCTTGGCATTATTCATTTGAGCAAGTCAAGTTGAAACTTGAAAGCAACTTAAAAGTGAGGGAAAAAGGGGGAAATTATGAAAAAAGATTCCCTGCTGTGTTAGACGGCAGCTATTACAATCTCTACTTCTGGATATTGAAATGATGTGAATCTAGCAACATTGGCACTTTTCTTTTTGACAGAACAAAATTACCGAATTACCATTTTCTTTTAAAGTATGGATCATTTTCCTGCATTAGATTTGCAAATAAAAAATGAAGAATTATATGCACGCAAATGAGAAATCGCAGCTATCTCTATTATATTTACGTAACAAAGGTATTCAAGCACATGCTTAACAGAGTCGTCAGCATACATCATCTGTCAGAATAAGAAGCATCTGTAAATGAAATAAGAAATCATGTGAAACATATTTAATCAATTAATCAAAGGGAGCTAAACGCTAATTGAGCAGATCCCAGTTCTCTGAAAAAATTATAGGCTGTTGAATCTCCGTAGATGCAGGTGGCGAATACACCGTGGATCCTGAATAACAAAATTAAAGGCATAATGTCGGTGCTTTTTATTGAGATCCATTTCACCTACTCGCTAGTCGGTCATCGTTGTATACACAAACCATCGTGCGGCTTCTGGCAGAGGAATACGGCGCAACACATGAAAAAATAATAAAAGCACGCCAACCAATCTCAGGCATCTGGAAGTTGTTGCCCCCATAGAAAAATAAACAGAACAATCTCTGCGTTCCTAAAATTCTCACTTGTTCCGTTTCTTAGATTCACTGTAAAGAATGACACCAAAGACCGTGAGGGTATAACCAAGCATCCCTGTCACGGATACCGGGTTCCTAAATATTAAAATTGAGACAACCACAGCAACAGCACCTTTGGCATTTCCCAGAACCTGGTGAAAAGAAAACACGAGTCATCATTAGTAAAAATATCCTGATGCCCTCTGAATAGAGAAAATTCAATGGGTCCCACAACATAATACGTAAACACTATCATGAGCAAGAGAAACACGATCGCAATTTTCTACCACTAGCACAAGATTTTAGCCATCAGTTGATCACATTTCTTGCAGGAACCTCAATCCACTTCACATATCTTGCCAATACCACTTTGATTCTTCCACTGAATGAGGCAATCTGGAACAATCCTGTTTACCGGACCTAACCTTTCAGGTCCACATCAGGCATGGGTCAGGAAGTCTTGACCTGCTGAAGGGTCAGGCTTGGTGAGGTCTGGTCCCCTTCACATATACAGCACAATAGAGATCTTTGAAATTACCAGAAGTGGGAGAGAAGAAAGCAGCAGGGTGCAGCTAAGCACATTTATGTTGGCAACTTGAGGAAAGAGAAGTTGGAAAGTTGAGAATGCTTGAATCGCTCTTCATACGATCGCTTAGGAATACTTTCAGTAGACTAGAGTAGCGTTCAGCGAGATGGGTAGGTTCAACTTGGTCAACCTGCCAAACCATCACACAACTCCTTTATCACATCGGGCCACTCAGACCCATTTTTTTAATGAAACTGTTTGACTCAGCGAGTACTACAGTTGAATTCTCAATATGGACGAGTAGGACTGGTCTCAGCCCAGCTGGTTCGCGGATTTATATTTAAAATAAGAATAGAGAACTTTGAGAATTGATCTTTGATTTGGGAAAGAAGGACTTGATAAGGTTGGCTTATCTCCATTTTGGCCATTGGATCCATGGAGGAACGGACCCTCATCATCAAATCTATGGTGACGAAGCCCTTCATCCCCGAATCCATGGTCCAGCTTGTGGTTGCTGGATCTGTGATGGAAGAGATCGTGGACAAAAAATCCATGGCAAAGGTGCTCCTGGTCACAGGATCCATGGCAGAGAAGCACATGGTGGCAGGATCCATGCCAAGGGAGCCCCTCATTGCCAGATCCCTGATGAAGAAGCCCCTTGCCCTGTGTGACAGGGTATTTGTCCTCGCCAGATGTGTGGAAAATGAGAGCCATTGTACATGGTTCTCTTCCTCCTTTTCTCCTTCTTTCTTCCTTTTCGTTCCTCTTCTTCGTTCCTCTTTTTCTCCTCTCTGCTTCTTTTTCATTTGACTAGGAACAGAGGGATCTAGAACCATGACAGAGGGACCAGGGACCATGAAAGCTTTACAATGGGAAGATGTGAACCAAAAGGGCAGTGGAGAATGATCTGGTCCAACCATGGTTGACCGGGGTTGGACCAGTAACCTAAGACAGACTCAGTAATGGGTCCAAGCAAGCAAACAGGTTCCAAATACTAAACTAGAAGACCTACTCTTTATAGCATAGGCAGTTTCCATTGTTAAGTTCCAAAATTAATTGGATCAAAAACGAAAGAGTGAAGGATTGGAGTCCATAAAACCTACCAGTAGAAAAATGTGACTCACTAAATTTCAGCAAAAGGTTACAGATCAATGAGGGGGTACTGGTAAGAACATGCAACTGCAATAATTACCAATCATTTGCCTGTTCGTGGTCCTCTTCACCATCCCTTTTTATGAAGCATGAATGTCAAGAGTACCCTCATTAACATTCCAAACATAATGGCAAAGACATGATGGTAACTAAGGTAATAACAGAAGGGAAAAAGGATGCTAGAGGCGACAAAAAAATCTGACACACCACCTGTGAGAAATGTATTTTACTTTGGGTTTTTGCCATGGTATATTTTTATTTTTATATTTTATAGAAGTTGAAGGGAAATCCTAATTATTCTTTCAAAAGGTATAGAAGAGAATATTTTTTCTATTTTTCGCTCACTCTAAGGGCCAGCATTTGCCTTCTACCTCTACCCTGCTACCCAACCATAGTCTTTGCTAACTTCTACCACGAACACCACTCTATCTCCACCTCGTTTCCCTATCTCAATTGTCAACAACTGCTTGTCCAGTTCCAAGTCAGGTTTGCCACCCTGAGACTGTTGGTAGCTCAATGGCCTAATAAAGGGTGGCGATGGGATTTCCAGCAATTCAAGATTTGGTGAAAGTCTGACTAGAAGAGGTACTGAAGGTAGATGTGGTAGTAACGGAAATTGATGACACCAAACACAAGCAGGCAAGGTCAAAGTAGTGGAAGTAGGCTTTGAGGAAGGCCAGGAGGGTGAAGAATAATTGCCGATCCAGCCACTGTTTAATGAAGTGGAGGTTCAAAGGTAGTGGAAGTTGAAGCCATAAGAAAATGATTAGTCAATTTTTTTTCCATTTTTCTAACAGATTAAATAATTGCAGTATTTTTCCCTTTTTGTTATATTGGATAACTCTCCAATACGAAACTGTAATGTACTGTAACAAGAACTATTCAGCTTAAGCAGTAGGAGAAATCGATTATTATTATTATCACACCATTAAGCTACTTGAAATGAGGGCATTAGGAGACTCATCAAACTAGGAAGGTAATTTTGCTTTCCATTTGTAGTATTACCAGGGTTTTTTTTTTTTTTCTTCTTCTAATCATCATTCCCTTTTGTTTGAAATATAATTGTTGGGGATAAACCCCGCTCCCGCCAAAGTCCAATCTGATGCTTAACCTAATGCAACCTATAATCATGGAAGAGCTCCGATTGAAAATTCTCCCTCCAACGACCGAATCCCAGCCGAACTCCTCCAGCGGCCGAACCCCAGCCGAACTCCTTCAGTAGCCGAACTCCTCCAGCGGCCGAACCCCAGCCGAACTTCAGCCAAACTCCTTCCAGACTTCTTCATCAGTCGGACCCCTTCAGCGGCCAAACTCTTTCCAGACTTCTCTTCAGTCGGAATTTTACAGGAGCCAAACTCCTTCCAAACTTCTTCAATCGGATTTCTCTAGAAGCCGAACTCCTTCCGGACTTCTCCTTCGACTGAACTTCTCCATCAGTCAGACTCCTCCTGGACTTCTCCATCAGTCGAACTCCATCCGAATTTTTCCAATGGATTACTTCCAGATTTCAACTAGCAATCCTCCCGGATGATCCTCTCTAACCGTATTCCCTTTAGGAGTCCAAATTCCTCTGAAATTGATGTATGTTAAAGCTCTTCACCAACCAACTCCTGCTCCCTCCGAACTTCGACTATTAAATCTCAACGAACGGCCATATCACGACAACGGACACCTCTCTCCGTAACAAACTCCACGTGGCCCTGAGCGGCCCACTACCGGACGGTTACGATCGTCACTATCAGTCTGCTACAGGCGGTGCTACAAGCGGCGCCTCCTTCCATGACAGACTCCAGATGGCCCACTATCAGACGGCTGCAGCTGTCACTATCAGTCTGCTACAAGCAGCGCTACAGACGGTGCCTCCCTTCGTGACAGACTTCGCACGGTCCCGAGCGGCCTACTACCAAACGGCTACAGGTGTCACTATCAATCTGCTACAGACTCTGTTTATAAAAAGGGATCCTCCAGATACGTTTTCTCTAAGCTCTCTTCTCCTTTCCAAAAACTCTGTTGAATTCTTGCCTGAGCACTCCATTTCTGTTGGCCAGAAGAGCTAACTTGATCGTCAGAAGATCCTTCCGAAGCCACCACCACCGACTTCGGACGGAACTTTATTTTGTAGGTCACCGACGGCGACCTCTTCTTCCTCAGCCCCAGCTCGATACGACGTCAACCAGATTCTGCACCAACAGGATTGGCGTTAGAGAAAGGGCCCTCTTTTCTTGAGGTACCCTTGTTCTTAAAGGAGTGCTAAGTCGACCCGCCGATCTTCTTCTTCAAGGTTCATCTCCACCCTCTTTCTCAATCCTAAGAAATAACTCCAAAGAAGACGACTATCCTGAGATCTATCGCTTCTGTCGTCAGGTCTGAGCCAGATCTATCCGATCTTGCTCCATCGCCGACGCTTCAACCCCCACCTCCACCGGCGGCCATGGTAGATCCAGAGCAGTTTAACCTGCTGATGCAGTGGGTTCAGGGACTCACCGAAATGATGCAGGCCATGCGGCAACCCCCGGTGGCGATTTCGTCAAGAAACCCGCCATCGAAATGTCAGAAACCAATCCTAAGGATGAGCACTCGGGCTAGCATACCCATCGCCCCTGGCAAGGAAAAACAGAGAGCAAAGGATCCGTATTTGGATCATGATTCTCCTTCGAAAGAGACCTTCCCCATCTACAGCCGAAAGCCATCCAAGATCTGCGATCGAGATGACGTCCTCGATCACAAACTGCGAAAGATGGACGGACGGATTGAGAAACTCCGCCACATCGCCCCGACTCATTATGATGACGTCTGCACCGATCCCCCTTTCTCTCCTCGAATTATACAAGAGCCTGTTCCGCCGAATTTCAAGCTCCCTTAATTTGAAAGCTACGATGAAACCTCTGATCCGGTCAATCATCTGGAAGCCTTCTGGACCATGATGCTGCTTCATGACGCATCAGACGCCATCTTATGCCAAACTTTTCCATCCACCTTGAAGGGAGCAGCAAGAAACTGATACTCGGCGTTGAGGCAAGGTACGATCTTCTCCTTTGATCAGATAAACCATCTGTTTGCAGCTCACTTCGTCAGCAGTCGACGTCCGCGCCAAGGTTCGAATTTTTTGATGAATGTCAAGTAGGAGGGAGAATCCATCCGGACTTATGTCATCCGGTTTAATGCTGCTGCATTGAAGGTGCGAAATCTGGACCAGTCTGTTGCAATGGCCGCACTCAAGGACAGCCTTCAGAAGAACGATTTGCTGTTCTCCCTGGAGAAGTACCCCAGAAACTTTGTCGATCTGCTAGCTCAGGCCGAAGGATATGCCTGTGCGGAAGAAGTCTTCAAGTTGAAGGATGAAGAAGCCGCAGGAGAGCGGCGAACGTACGAGTCTAATAGACCCATCGTTGATGGAGAGCCGAATGAAATTCGACCGCGCTCACGGACTCCCCCCGAGCGCAAGCAAGCCTGAACTCCTCGAGCTCGTCATCAAAGGAGCTCCGACAGAAGGTTTTCGAAGAAGTTCTTCCCCCGGAAGGTTCCACAACTATGCTCCCCTTAATGCTCCTAAAACTCAAGTTCTGATGAAAATCAAGAATCAACTACCAAGATCAGAAGAATTACGATCTCTCCCAAACAAGCGCAATCGAAGCAAATATTGTCTCTACCATCGTGACCACGATCACGATACTGAAGAATGCATTCAGCTCCAAGACGAAATCGAGAAGCTCATCAGGAGAGGCCGGTTGGATCGATTCCTCAAACGTCGGTCTGAAGCAAGAGTAGATCGACCAAGGACGCTGCCGCAACCAGAACCACCAATGAGGGAGGAACAACAGGAGTTCGGATGCTAGAAGGAGATCGGCCGTCTCTCGACATCATCAACACTATTCTGAAGGACTTAGTGCTTCGGCGAGCCGCCGTCTCACAGCCTTAAAGCCAGAAGAAGCTTGCCCCAAATTAGAAAGACCAGTATGAAATAGAGGAGATCATCCGGTCCGAAACTTATCGTCTGAAGGAGCTCAGAGGAACAACGCTCCTACGACCTTGGAATTTAAAAAATCTGAGGATGTACTACCAGTAATTTTTCTTCAATAAAACTCCTCCATTTCAATATTTTTGTTTCTTGGTGCAAAAACTATATGATGACAGAAAAAAACAATCAATAGTGGCCATGTTAGGAACAAGAGGAGAACCTCGTCCTAACATAAATAAATCGAAGGCCTTCAACCTCGACTGAAGATAAGATCTTCCCCGAGCTTCAATGTCAACAGGAAATAAGATCTTCTTCAACCTCGGTTGGAGATAAGATCGCCCCCGAATTTCAACGTCAACATCAACAGAAGATAAGATCTCCTTCAATCTCGACTGGAGATAAGATCTCCCCCGAACTTCAACATCAATAGGAGATAAGATCTCCTTCAACCTCGACTGAAGATAAGATCTCTCCGAGCTTCAACGTCAACGTCAACGTCAACAGAAGATAAGATCTCCTTCAACCTCGGCTGGAGATAAGATCTTCTCTCGAGTTTCTACATCAATAGGAGATAAGATCTCTTTCAACCTTCAGCTGGAGATAAGATCTCTCCTGAGCTTCAACGTCAACGTCAACAGGAGATAAGATCTCCTTCAACCTCGGCTGGAGAGATAAGATCTCTCTCGAGCTTCAACATCAACTAGGAGATAAGATCTCTTTCAACCTCAGCTGGAGATAAGATCTTCCTTGAGCTTTAACGTCAACGTCAACAAGAGATAAAATCTCCTTCAACCTCGGCTGAAGATAAGATCTTCTCTCGAGCTTCAACGTCAACAGGAGATAAGATCTCCTTCAACCTCGACTGAAAATAAGATCTCCCCCAGCTTCAGCTTCAACGTCAACATCAATAGAAGATAAGATCTCCTTCAACCTCGACTGAAGATAAGATCTCCCCCGAGCTTCAACGTCAACGTCAATAAGAGATAAATCTCCTTCAAGCTCGGCTGGAGATAAAATCTCCCCCAAGCTTCAACGTCAACAGGAGATAAGATCTTCTTCAACCTTGGTCGGAGATAAGATCTTTTCCGAGCTTCAACGTCAATGTCAACAAGAGATAAGATCTCCTTCAACCTCGACTGGAGATAAGATCTCTCCTGAGCTTCAATATCAACAAAAGATAAGATCTCCTTCAACCTCGACTGGAGATAAGATCTCTCTCGAGCTTCAACATCAACGTCAATAGGAGATAAGATCTCTTCAACCTCGACTGAAGATAAGATCTTTCCCGAGCTTCAACGTCAACAGGAGATAAGATCTTCTTTAACTTCGGCTGGAGATAAGATCTCCCCCGAACTTCAACGTCAACGTCAACAGAAGATAAGATCTTCTTCAACCTCGACTGGAGATAAGATCTCTTCCGAGCTTTAACGTCAACAGAAGATAAGATCTTCTTCAATCTCGGCTGGAGATAAGATCTTCTTCGAGCTTCAACCTCAACAGGAGATAAGATCTCCTTCAACCTCGGCTGGAGATAAGATCTCTCCCAAGCGTTCAACGTCAACAGGAGATAAGATCTCCTTCAACCTCGGCTGGAGATAAGATCTCCCCCGAGCTTCAACATCAATATCAACAGGAGATAAGATCTTCTTCAACCTCAGCTTATCTTCTTCAATCTCGACTGGAGATAAGAACTTTTCTGAGCTTCAACGTCAATGTCAACAGGAGATAAGATCTCCTTCAACCTCGACTGGAGATAAGATCTCCTCCGAACCTCAACGTCAACTTCAACAGGAGATAAGATCTCCTTTAACCTCGATAGGAGATAAGATCTCCCCCCAAGCTTCAACCTCAACGGATGCAGAGCCCGAAAAAGAACTTCGACGGTCGTCTTTTTTGTACTTCCTTCGAATTTTGAACTCAAAAATGGGGGGACTATTGTTGGGAATAAATCGCTCCCGCCGAAGTTCAGTCTGATGCTTAGACTAATGCAATCGGTAATCATGAAAGAGCTTCGATTGAAAATTCTTCCTCCAGCGATCAAACCCCAGCCAATCTCCTTCAGTAGCCGAACTCCTTCAGCGGTCGAATTCCAGTCGAATTTCTTTCAGACTTCAACCGAACTCCTCTCAGATTTTTTCATCAGTCGAGCCCCTCCAGCGGCTGAACTCCTTCCGGACTTCTCCTTCAGTTGTGTTCCTCCAGGAGCCGAACTTCTTCCGAACTTCTTCGACCGAACTTCTCCACCAGTCGGACTCCTGGACTTCTCCATCAGTCGAACTCCATCCGAATTTCTCTAATGGATTACTTTCAGATTTCAACTAGCATTCCTCCTGGATGATCCCCTTTAGCCATATTTTCTTTAGGAGTCCGAACTGCTCTGGAATTGATGTATGTCAAAGCTCTTCACCAACCAACGCCTGCTCCCTCCGAATTTCGACTATTAAATCTCAACGAATGGCCACATCACGGCAACGAACACCTCTCTCCGTAACAAACTCCAAGTGGCCCCGAGCGGTCCACTACCGGACGGTTACGGTTGTCACTATCAGTCTGCTACAGACGGCGCTACAGATGGCACCTCCCTCCATGACAGACTCCAGATGACCCGCTACCAGATGACTGTAGCTATTACTATCAGTCTGCTAGAGGCAGTGCTACAAGCGGCGCCTCCCTCCGTGAGACTTCGCGTAACCCTGAGCGGCCCACCACCAGATGGCTACGGCTGTCACTATCAATCTGCTACAAGCTCTATCTATAAAAAGAGATCCTTCAGATACGTTTTCTCTAAACTCTCTTCTCTTTCCCAAAAATTCTACTGAATTTTTGCCTGAGCACTCCATTTCTGTTGGCCAGAAGAGCTGACTTGATCGTCGGAGGATCCTTCCGGAGCCACCACCACCGACTCTGGACGGGACTTTATTTTGCAGATCACCGACAACGACCTCTTCTTCCTCAGCTCCAGCTCGATCCGACGTCAACCAGATTCTACACTAACAATAATCAATACATATGTCACTACTATAAAGCTATAATGACAACTTCTATCCAATAACAACCCTCAAAAACTCTCATATATTGGAAACGGTGTTACCAAAAAAAGGTTACTTTTGAGATCTCTTTCATTCTATCCCAAATGAATCACAATTCTTTTAGCTAGCAATATAGAGGGTGAGCCTTGGTGCAATTGTAAGGTTGCTCCAAGGAGGCCAAGATGTCACAGATTTGAAACATGAAAATAGTCTCTTGGCATGTAGGATAAAGCTGCATAAATTTGATACTCAGCAGAGGCGAGGGAGCCTCATGCACTTGACCACCGTTTCATAGCATCCAGTCTATTATCCCCCGTCTTTCAAAATCTATGGCACTTCCATTCTCTTTACTGCTGCTCATCCATTGAGCAGGACAATAATCCTCTTTACATTATCCTCCACATAAACCAACTCAACAAACTCAAACTACTTAAAGATCTTATTCTCCTCAGCCTCCCCATCGCATACTCCTATTTGCACTTCATGGCAAGATAGAACCTCTCGCCCTTTCTGTTTATAGAAAATTTACTTCAATATGCTCTCCAATTTATTGGCAACCATGATAAACAAACAAAGTACAGAAGGGAACTAAGTGCCAGAGAAAATCATAGTGATGGTAAGAATTAACTTCATGCGAGTCAATTTCCATGGAGAAGCTTTCCTCCTTTCCTTTTAGGCAACTTACTACCTAAACTCTTAGGCCATGTTTAGTTGCCAAAGAAAAGCAAAGAAAAACACTGGGAAAAAAATGAAAAAAAAAAAAAAAAAAAAAAAAAAAACAGAGTTTTTTATCTTGGGTGGTTGAGGTTAGAAAAAATACAGAGGAAATTCCCTAAAATAGCTGTTATTAGTGGTTAGACAGCAGAATTGTAATCACTATTTAGAGGGAGATGGATGAAGTAGAAGATACCAATATCAGCAAACAGGTGAGCTAGGGGACAACCAACATGGATTGAAAAGGAAAATACACCTAGTAACAACATTTTCAATTCCATCTGTTTGCACAACATTCCATAAAACAGTAAGAAAGCAGGAAAGAGTAGAATTTCATCAAGAAAGCATACCTGGAGAGTCAAGGCACTGGTATGTTTGGTGACCAAGAAATTAGTCAAATTCACAAAATACGCCAGGGCAGAGTTAAACAGCAGATACCAGATAATTCTGAAATCTTTTCTGGCAAGTGCTAATAAGATACCAACCACATTTTCCTCCATAAAAATTGTTGCTGGAAGCAGGAAAACTACTGCTATCGGAGCCATATACAGGAGGAGATTCATAGAATTAAGCTTTTCCCTGATATATCATAAATATTGACAAGAGAAAATATGTTTTAGTATAGATGTTTTAAGACAAGAATGAATTCCATGATGAGGAAAGCATATCCAAAGAATATGATCACAAACGAAATAACAAGTACCCAAAGAAGATATAACACAATCTTGATATTCGAATTATATCCATAAATTGTTAGAAAGAAATGTATTCCTTACCCTTCAGAGGACAACAAAATCCCTTGCAGCACTGATTTAAGTGCCCTTGCAGCAGTTGCACCAATGCACATAATAAACCCAAACAAATGAAAACTTGGCTCTCCCTGTGAAGTCAAAACATGTGAAAGTCAATATTTAACAATTCCAATCTTAAAGTCTTGATGAACAAGCATCCTCAAATTGGGAAGATGCCCAGGCTTGGGCCAGGATTTGGAGGGAAAAAAAAAAGCCTCTATGCCTATGCTTGGCCCCAAGCTGAAAAAAATACAAATTGGGCTTGGGTAGAAGAACCATATTACTAATTAATAGTTGAAACCAAATTAAGATTATAGTGGACAACAATTAGAGGGGTTTAAAAAGTTTTTTTTTTTTTTTAAATGTAACTTCATACACTAGCCTAAGTTCACAGGACCATGCTAGCTAGCTTCTTAAAAATAATTTTGTGGTCGTAACACCAAGAAAATCAATGTTGATGTTAAAAAACAAGGGAGCAGGAAGACTGGTTAATGCCATCAAATTTTCTATATGAAGCACCATATATATATACACACAAAAAATTAAGATAAAAGATAGGCCTTTCATTCAATATGTGCAAAGTCGATTCAAAGTGTGATTGATTAAATTTTATTAATGTTATTGTTGGCACCAAACTGTTAACACCCCAAAGGAAGACCAATAGTGTCACACATAACATCGCCCTAGACCCCTGCACTCCAATAAAAGGGTCTAGCCTTGCCACACCTTGCATCCCCTGCACAGCATTCAATATCATTGGGAAAAACACCCTCGGTCTTCTTGAAGTCAGCCAGTGGCAGTGTTATACCATTAGCATCCCATTGATGATATGCTCCTGTCACCAGTGCTCTATTGACATCATGTAATAGCCATCAACACCCTATTGACATCATGTAACAGCCATCAGTAGTCCCTATGTTTCTAGAAGGGACTCGCTAACAGTGGGTCTTTATTGAGAAAAAAGACCCTAGGACTTCTTGGAATCAATTGATGGGGGTATTGTACTATCAGTACCCTACAAATTGTATGCTGCTGCTGTCAATACCCCCTATTGACACCATGTAACAGCTATCAGTATTCCCTGAGTTTCTAGAAGGGACCAATTGATGGCAGATCTTGACTGTCGATTGCCCACCAACACCTAACTAGTTGCCTGCCAACCATATCATCACTAGGTCCTCGCCTTCTATCTAAACTCCAAATTTCCAAGTTGATTTCTACTCAGATTTTTAATTAATTTTGATAAGTTTCGGACAATTTATCACTAAAGACTCGTTTGGTTCACGGGAAGTAAAGGGGGGAAGAGGCAATTCCTGGGAAGTAGAGAGGGAGCCTCTTATTTGGTTGAAGTTTTAAGAGCAGAGAGAATGAAAAAAAAAATTTTTCCCATGGAAAGTCACTTCCCACATTTCATAGGAAGTGGAAACCCATAGAGAAGATGGGTTTTGGCACTTCCCATGTGATGGAAAGTGGTGGTGCTTTTCTTTCCCCAAATATCCTTTTAAGATCTATAACTAAAATTTTGTAAAATATCATAGATGGTTAGAATGAAATACTGAATAGTGATAATATAATATTATATTAATATTATTCTAATATTTATATGAATATAATATTAATATTAATATAGTATTTATATTAATATATCAATATTTATATTAATATAATCTTATATTTACTAACATATTAATAAATTTATTATATTAAAATATTAATATTGTATTAACATAATATAATATATATTAGTATTATATTAATATAATAGATTATTATGATATAATATTATATTATAATATATTAATATTATATTTATATTAATATAAATATAATATTATTATTTTTATAAAGTTTATGAGAAAAAAATGTATGATTTTATATCTATTAAGGGTATAATGGGTATTCTACATATTTTTCTTAGGAAATAAGTGCTTAACCAAATATAAGCCACTCTTCCATAAGCCACTTTCTCATGGTCAACCAAACACACCAGAAATCCTATTCCTAGAAAGTAACTTCCTAGAAAGTTATTTTCCGAAAGAAAAGTTCTTCCCGCGAATCAAACAAGTCCTAATTCTTTTAGTCCGACACTAGATACACCATCTATGGACCTTCACAGGAAGTCTACATAAATTCTCACCTCCCAAGCAGCCAAGAACCATCACAAGATTGCTAAGAAATCACTGAAAGTCTCAAAGAAGGAGCTCTGAACCTTTGCAAGAGCACACTTCTTGAGAGTAAAGCTTTCCTTCATTGATGAAGGTTATGGTTCCTAGCCTTCTGTGCTTCTGGAGGTTGCAAAGGACTCGATGGGGCTCATAGGAGAATGATCTGGCTGAATGCATTAAAAAGGGGAACTCTATTCTTCTCTTTTCTCTTCTTTTTCTACTTTTGCTTAATTTTTTGCATTAACATAATTTAACTCAATTTCTGCATACTACCATAGCCTTTAGCCCTTCTTTTCCTTTACGAGGTTTTAAGAAAGCAAGGTGTTCCAATACCTTCCCTTCCTACAAAAAATCTCATAGATTAGCATCATAGTAATTGTTCCCTTCAATTTCTAGTTTAGATTTATTTACTTCACCCAAATTGGTCTAATTTCTTTAAATCTTTCTTTCCTGGGCACTTTGAAATACTTATGTTGGGAATATCCTTGTTCTAAAAAGTTTGGGCTTGCATCAAACATCTCCTATGAAAGCAATCTTCATTTCTTGGCCGAAGAAATATCTGGTGCCAATCATGAGCAGCCTGTTTGTAAAAGTGGGATCCTGTGGGCGGTTAAAGTCCTTCATATAGTGTGGACCCTTCATCTAGGAGCTAAAAGCAGCATAACCAGGTCCTACAGTTAGAAACTAGCTCTTAACCTGACATCGATCCTTTATGAATTAATGCATTATACCTACGCAAGGTGATTTTTGAATTTTGATCAACACCAGCCAAAAGTTTAGACCTAAAAGAAAATCTAGCCGATATCGAGAACTTCATTCATCTTGAAGCATGTGATAATTACAAAAAAGAATCGTATCTAAACACAATTGAATGATGTCGAACAATCAATAGTCAGTGTAACAGATGCAAAGAGCAAACCACAAGAAAGGACAGGTTGAAACTGATTCTCACTTTATGTTCATTTATTGATGCAAGTCCATCTGAAACGAGCACTGATGCCTTATTGGTTGTTATGACAATAAGTAATTAAATGAAAAGGTAACGGTATTTCAGAAATGGAAACGAACTAAGAAAATATGACAAAACTCAACAACCAAAACTAAACTAACCCAATATACAGAACATAAGGGTTTCTTCCGCGGCATAAGCATCTGTGAAGTAATACTGCATTGTCTAAACATTAATTCAACATGCAAAAAAGGTTATGATTCTCCACTTGTCAACAGTCCTACAGCTCCACTTCAATTAGATTTTTTTTTTTTGGATCAAAATCCATATAACACGGTAAATCTAACATATTAATTGCATGATAAAACACAATACTAAACTACAAATCAGTCAACCAACAAGCATATGAATAAACCGATCAATCTTACACGCGTTCGGACAACAAACTCACCCCGCTAGCGATAATGACGCCGGTGACGACCGGAACAAGCGTGAGGTAAGTGATCCAGGCCTCCCGGCGAACGGTCATAATGTAAGCGAAGACCGCCGTGAAGAAGGGCGTGGTGGCGCCGACGGCCTGATTGAAGGAAACAGGGAGAAAGCGAAGGGAGATATTGCCGCTGACGACGGAGCCACAGAAGACGAGACTGAGCGCGGAGATCTTCAAGAACTGGACGCGGGATCTGACGGCCTGGAGGGGGACGAGTTTGAGCCAGGCGATGGCGAGGTAGCTGAGGAGGGAGCAGGCCGTCATGTGGCACATGGTGAGGAAGATCGGGTACTTGAACCCGTAGTTGCTCAGAAGGTATTTGTTCAAAAGAAGCACCCCGATGTTCGACGAATACCACGCCGTCACCAGCCCGATCGTGAACAAACGCCCGGTCGCCAGCGACGGCGTCGATCCCGCCTTCGCGCTCATCTCTCCTCCTCCTCAACCTCCGCCCCCGCCTCTATAGACTGCAGATCCGGGAAGAAATATAGATGGGATCTTGGGAATAAATAGTATTTGACCGTTTCCGCGGTAGATGATTTAGGGTTTGGGTAATTAGGGTTAGAGTTTTAAGGGGGGAGGGAAATGGGGGAGGATCGGAGGCGAGGATTTCATGAGATTTGTCTGAATGGGGATTAAGGAAACAAGACGAAGCGAAAGGAAATAAATAGAGAGAGAGAGAGAGAGAGAGCTGAGGAAACGTGGTCTTTGTTCGCAGGATGAGAGGAGAAGAAGGTTTCCGTTGATCCAGTGGATGGATTCGAAGCGCGGAGATCTTGAAGCGCTCTCGCGCTCTCCCTCTCTGTGTGCGCGTGTGGAGATTGATGAGTTTCTCGTCCGCCTAATTTGATCTTTTAATGATTTAGATGTTTCTGGATTCTCGTCCGGATTCTTTGGAATAACGAGTTGATACTTGATGTTGACATCGAATTGGATCTTAAAATTAACAGAGCATGGATGATGATCTCCCATGTTATGGTCTTATGATAAAAAAGTTAGTAGCTTTCCCAAGTCATGCTGTTTTTGGGTGCAAATCAATCACCTTTAACTAAAGAGTGCAACATCTATTTTTTCATCTCTCTCTCTCTCTATATATATATATTACATTACAATATAAAATACTTAGCTAATATAATCATGTTATTCTTTAAATTATTAATAATATATATATTTTTTTTGAGCTGAGTGAGATTCTTTAAATTAGCTTTTATTTATTAGAGAGTTATTTGATTGGACAAATATAGTTTCCTCAAAAAAGCCCATTCGGGTTTCGACGATGTTGGACCGGTATAGTTTGGGTTTGTGGTGACTGGGAGAGTTTGGTTTTAATTTGGATTTTTCCGAGGGGACCGCAAGCAACGCAAAGAAGAGAGGGTTGGTGTACAACCTAGAAATAAAATTTCGTCGCTATCCCGATTCTTTTGTTATATATTAATTGTGGTACCACGTGTCTTGTTACAATGCATATGGGTCCGATATTTGGTCTTTAGGTAAGCACCAAATTATGAAGGTTAGAACTAAAGATATCTGATTTGCAATCACAATGCAAATCAAGTTGAAATGAATTAGAATAGAAATTAAAATAATCTAGATTTGATATATTTGATATCAGAATTGGAATTAGAGTTGGAATGTGATTTACATATTAAAAAAAATAGAGATTAAATTTTTTGAAGTGATCGATTGAGGCATTGCTATTTTTTTTAGAATTAAAATAAAAATAAAATTTTTTTAATTAAATAATTGAAATTAGAGTTATTTATTTTTATTTTCATTTTCATACTTTAAATTTTTTTTATTTGAACAAATAACCGAATAGCTTTCTTATCTCTAATGTAATGTTTTAGCTACAAAAGCATTTAGATTAAAACCTTTATTGAACACTTTTATTTCTTCTATTTTTTCTATAAAAAAAAAGAATAAAAGTATTCAATGGAATTGCAAAACAAAATTGGCAATTCATACAATAAGAGTGCAACGGTAAAGATATGCATGCATATAAAAAAAAAAAAATTGTATAAGTATTTAATTTATTGAATAACTAATTATCTCATGCTTTTTCGCTATCTATGAGCTTTTATTTACATGGTAAATGCTATTTGTCTATGCATCATCCTTTTTCCGCATAACGATAACAAATAGAGAATAGAGATACAAGATTCAATATTTGAAATATAAGATCCAACAATGATTTATCTTAAAAGAAACAATGTAACATTTTTTGTTTGATAAATTTCCCTAACAATTAATATAAAGATTAACTGGAGTGGAGAAATAGAAAAAATAGTTGGGTGGGCGCAAGAGTGAAGGCCTGTGATTAAGAGAGATTATCATGTATTTATTGAGAAGATATTTGGTGCTTTTATTAAAATTTTTATATAGATCATCAAAGAATTTAAGTCTTAATTAGTAATCCTTAAGAAGTTTGGCTCTTTAATAGAGTGATTTAGGGTATTTTAGTTAATTAAACAAGAAGAATCAGATATCCCTACTATTTGATTTTAGGTGTCCTCATTAAACTAATTATTTTACCGACAAATACTACTACTAAACAGGACTATGGTAGTGGTTCACAACCACTGTCATAGCTCAGAAAATTACTGTCATAGCTTACGACAATGGTTCAATAATCACTGCTACTGTGGCCATCGTTGAAGATCTATGACAGCAACTTTTGCAGCCTATGATAGAGGTTCAATAAACTACTGCCATAAAAACTGCTGCTATAGACTCTATGGCAGTAGTTTCATAACCGCTGCCATAGGTCTAATGCAATGATTAGCATGTGATCTATGGCAGCGGTTGGCACGCCTATGGTAACGATTTTACAACCACTATCGTAGATTTTAAATAATAAAAAATATAAATTTTTATTTTTTAATTTTTTATCTGATAAATATAGTTCAATATATAACATAAGAAAATATTATAAGCATAATAATATTTCTGAAATGCTTAAATTTTATTACTGAATAAAATTTATTATAATATTTTTAAAAAAATATATCAAAAGTCTTCTAAATCTACATCTAAGTCATCGTCATCGAGAAAAGATTGAGCACGAGCTAGAGAAGCTGGAGTTAGAGGGGCTGGAGCTAGAACATCGACCAACATATCCTCAAGACTCATGAAGTCAACTTCAAAATGTGCACTAAGCCTCGTCACCATAGCGATCACGAGATCTTATAGCTGAGTAGTCTGCTTCCTAGCTTGAGCAGCCTGCTCTTTAGTTTGATCTACCTGCATCCTAGCCCGAGTTGCCTGTGCCAAGGCTTCCTCAAGCTGCTTCCGATTGATGACATCAGAAGCATGTGAAGAGATGCTTGCCTCAGACCAGTAGTTCATCAACGTATGTCCAGATCTGTATCAGATTTTTTAGAGTGCTCAGGCCCTAAGATCTGAGATAGATGATCATGGAGGCTAGAGATGTCCGGGCTCTCGCTTGCGAGCACGTTTAACTACTTTTGTAATTATAAATTTAAATAAAATATCATAAAAAATGCTATAATATTAATCATACTAATATATTTACTACTTATAAAAATTTTTTCGATCGCGACGTTCATCGGCCTACCCTTCTTGTCCATATGGCTGGATCGAAAGACCTCGCTATAGCTAGGCATCACCTCATTTCTCATCAGCTATAACAATAGATCAGTTTATTAGAAACATGTAAAAAAATATTAATTTAATTAATCTAGTAAAATTTAGAATTTATTATCTTTCTATGCACAAGACTAGCCATAGACTCACGATTAAGAGTATGCGTTACTCTTAAGCTCCTCGGTTCTTCTGGTTCTGATGGAAGATAGCCTAAAAAGTATTTAAATAAATAATAAATATTTAAAATATATTCAAATATAAATTTAAGTATATTGAAAAATTAAAAAGTTAGAAATTAAATTTTAAACTCCTAGCTCCTTCAATGCCTAGCCATCTCCTCTTAATGACTCGGGAGATAGTCCTATATTCAAGGAACAAGCTCCTTCAGAGTGTCTTATCAATGCTCGAGCCATTTTCTATGGAGTTTGATTTTGTAGCCTCGGTATAATTCTTCAATCTTCTTCAGTCGGACATTTCAAGCTCTCTCGTGATCTAGAAAGTCATACCTCTAATGCACAAAATTATCAAAAATTAATTATAAAATTATTTTAATCAAATATAGTATAAATATATCAAATACATAAATATAATTAAGATACACTTATCCATATCTTTTTCCATATCCGATCCCTAATACCAGCGTCTATCAATCATCAATCTATGGATAGTACTGGAATAATATTGGATCACCTCATAAGCACTCCAAAAAAAAAAATGCATCTTCCGTGTGGTCTTTCTTACTAGTCTTTCCTCTGCGTCATACTACACCATCACCTGATGCTGGCGGTTTCACACATGCAACATATGTGTGGGATTGCAAAATATTCTATTGGATGATGCATCTGCAATGAAAAAATATTATGCAAATATATGATACAATAAAAGCGTGCACTCACTGGCCATGGGATCGTGCGACGTGGATTTCAATAGAGACTCATTGGTGGGTGAAGCATATACCAAAGATGTGGCTGATGCTGGAGGCTCAGATGCTGATAGAGGAGTAGATGTCAGTAGTTCCTGGACAGCTGATGCTAAGGTGGATGGAGTATGCTTTGTCTGCAACTCAGATGTAGAGCTCCATATAGCTCGTCGAGAGGCAGGGATGAAAGCTAAATAACATTTCGGTGTCATCGTGACCTGCAACATTAATAAATATTAATCAATATAATATATTAAAAAATAATATTAATGGAGCATCAATAAATAGACTCTAACTAATTGGAGTCTATTTAAATATTACCACACTTTTACATCATGCTCCGTTGATAAGAAAGGTCAAGCGGATATGCGATCCAAGCTTGGCATTCTATAATAATGCTGCTTACCAAAGCACGTATCTAAAATTATTTATAATTTTTAAACTATTAAAATTGGATAATCAATTGATCATTGTACGTAATTCTCCCATTCATACAAAAAATATATAAATTTACGGGTGCCGGAGATTATATACACTAGTCAATTAACGGATCTATCGTTATACAATGCAATAAACAAAAGTAACAAGATATAAACAGTAACTCAAAAAATGTTATGCAATAAATTCTACAACATGAATTATATTCATAAATAATTAAGGAGAAGCAACAAATAATTTCACTTTCTATTAGCGGCGAAAATTTTCTTAGCGACCGGCATAATCCAGAACCCATCGATGGGGGTGAGAATTCTCTTAGCAGCCGGCACAGCTCACGATCGCCGACACGATCCAGAACCCACTATGGAGATTTTCTTATTGGTACAGTTTCGATCTATTGCAACGGTTTAACATAACTGCTGCCATAGGTTCAGTCTATAGCGGTGGTTTACAATAACCGCTGTCGTAGATTCTATAATGATTTTTAAAACTGCTGCAATAGTATATGCTGCTGTAGTTCTATTCTTTAGTAATGAAAGAAATTCTACCAGCTAAGATGCTTGAGTGCAAAAAAAATTAAATTTAATTATTTAAATTTCCAAATGAAGCGTATGAAATTTTTAGTTATCAAAATCAAGTTGGTTTTCGATTAATATGTAAAGAGTATTTTCAGCAGGAAAATTGACAAAGGAATATATTAAAAATATATAAAAAAAAATTTAATGCAATATGTATAATTTTTTTGAGAGAAAAGAAAGAAGTTCTCTTCACAATATCACTAGGTTCATATTTTTGGGATTGCCCTTATCGAATATTTTTTATATATGGGAACATTTGGAGGAGGGGCTGCTAGGTTGATTCTCTCTCTCTCTCTCTCGTTTTCTTATGATAGGTACAAACTATACATAAGGTTATCAAGTAATATGTATAATTTTCTACGAGAAAAGGAAGAAGTCCTCTTCACAATATCACTAGATTCACATTTTTGGGAATGCCCTTACCGAAGAATCAAGTAATATAATATTTTTATATATGAGGAATGCCTCGTAAAGCGTTTAATAATGGACTATTGAGCGATGGTTACATCCTGTAACGGTATATACGTAACTAGTCTTGCTAAATCTGAAGCAATGCCTGCAAATATTTGCCGGCATCTTTTGAGATTCTATTTTACAAAATAATCTCTTTAGAATGTTATTATTACCAGAACCAAGCAGGTGAGTCTCAAAGATATCTGTGAAGGCCTACACCTTCTCAGGTTATCCAAATACTTTCCTTCTCCCACTGCTCTAACTCTTTCTTCCCTGATTTGTGGCTGTTTTTCTCCAATATAATCGAAGAGCCAAGATTTTCATCAAAAATAGATTAAACTTGATCTCCTCTCTGTTATATATCCATCGTCAGTGCCTTTCATTTATATCCTCTCTTAATGTGGTGGTGATACTTTCTGTAACATTATCTTTGGAATTTAAGTTATTCTACTGAAGATAATACCGTTCTTTTATTATTATTATAATAAGAAAGTTGCGTTTCAGAGATGAGTTTTAGAGAGAGAAACTTTAGGAGTTTCAGAGAGAGAAACCTCCCATTCTCCACCAACCTCCCTTCCCAGCAAGCCTCACAACACCTCCCTCATGGGGTCCCCATCCATCCCAACCATTCCACTCACCTGCTTTCCTTCCAACGGAGACGCTCCAAATCTCTTAGAGAAAGAACCCACACAAAACTCACTCGCTCCGGCGAACCTAAAGAGAGAGACCTTCCTCATCCTTATCAAACCCAAGCATCTTCTCGTTTTGCAGACATTCTCAGTATCCCGTCCAAAGATACCCCATGCACCGTCATACACGTAACTTAAAGAAACCTAGTTTTGCTCCAATCAGAAATGCTGCTTTCAACCCTCCTTGTGATCATCATTTGAATCCTTCTGGAGCAAAAAAATCCTTCCCTCGTTCCTTAGCTACGAGCCGTTTCATCAAGCCTCCTTGCCCTCCTCCTTCAGAAGAACAGATCCCAGTTTCATGGAGGAAAATGACCTCGCACGAATTGAGGCAACCTCTCCCAGTCATCCCAAAAAGGTGGTGGTGCTGCCCTGCTTCCCACGT
Organism: Cocos nucifera; assembly: GCA_006176705.1. NCBI lineage: Eukaryota > Viridiplantae > Streptophyta > Magnoliopsida > Arecales > Arecaceae > Cocos > Cocos nucifera. The sequence goes on along the minus strand of QRFJ01000006.1, from coordinate 7,813,237 downwards.
AAAGATTACGGAAAATGGTTGGACGTGGGTCGATGATCTACCAACACGTACCTATGCCGAAGTTGTAAAAGGGAATGGTTCTCCTGCCGCTCCGCCGAACAGCAAATCGGCGACATCATACCAACATTTCCCAGCATCCAAGGCAGCCGGCGCCGATCACACTACTGTCAACTCTAGACAGGTACGTAAACCTTCCACCTTCCCGCCAAATACCCATCCTTTTCTCTTTAAAATGGGGACATACTTCCGGTGTGGTAGCTCAGACCATCTAAAATCCTCTTGCCAGAATCCTATCCGATGCTTTGCTTGCCGCAAGTTTAGTCACAAAGCTAAAACCTGCAAAGCCCCTCGACCAACAGCAGCCTCCCCAAAACCACACCCCACCTCAACCATGCAAGAGAGCCAGAGCCCACCAGCGCTAAATCCTCCCACCCCACCCCACAACTCACTGTGCCCAACGTCAACCAAAGTCTTCCTTCCTTATACATCGGAAATGAACTGCATAGATCACCACCTACATCGAGCAGCCTTGCTTGAATCATTTGGACGTCGAGTGAAGGTCAACGACGTCTTTTGCACACTTGCTCACAGAGCTAGGAAAGCCGGTTCATGGATAACTCGCCAGCTTTCAGCTATAAAATTCTTCATTTCATTTCCGGATCGACAAATAGTTCAATCTCTTATGGCTGAAGGTTATATTCAAGGTGATGGTTTCTCCCTCATCATTAATCACTGGAATCAGTTTTGGGAAGGAGAACCTCGTAGGTTAAAACTAAAAGTTTATGCCACCATCCGGAATCTGCCACTGCACTGTTGGACGGCAGACACAATTGCTTCGATCGTTTCCAGATTTGGAGTCCCAGTTCATGCAAATTGTTCAAACCTCCGGTTGGAAGATCTTACTGGTTTCTACATTATTTTCTACTGTAAAGAATATGAAAATATTTCAAAAAATATTGAGTTAACGGTAGGATCTCGAACTTATAATATTTCGATGGAGGTTAATTTTGTTTCAGAGTAAGATCATATTGATGAAAAATATGCAAGATTTCATGCATGAATTTTAAAATATTTTTGAAATATAACGCAACGAATCATACAGATTAAACCATTTAATTTACAAATGTATGTAATCAAATTACCAAACCCTACAATTAGGACTTATAATATATCATAATGTATTCTAAATCTAAAAATAAAAGTGTTTGGTGTTGATCAAATCAATACTATAGATCTAGAATGATTCTACATCTGAAACCTAGATCACATTTAGGTGAGAGAAGATTAAATTTCTTATCTTACACGGGTCGAGAACTCCGTGGTTGATTTTTATTGTTGCTTTTGAAGCTGCACATGCATCCGACCTCTACAGATGATCCATACGAGGATGCAACAAAATCGGAGGTTCGTCGAACGAAGATCCGCTCGAAGTACTAGTTTCTTGCAGATCCCTCCAGATGGTTAATCTAAATTTTATTCTTTGAATCTTTTGGAGAATAAAAGAAGGATTAGGAGAAAAATCCAACCTTTGGATCTTCCATAAATTAGAAATAAAATACATTAGAAAATGATCCTAAGAGAAGATAAATCTTCTCTTTCAGGATATTAACAACTGATTTTCTGAAAATATCCTTATGCTAGGACCAAGAAAAGATCCTCTCCTCTTGGATTTTCTCATATTTTTAGATCTCACACACTCTGATTTTTCTCAAAAAAAAATCATGCAAAAATATAGAGAAGAAGGATTCTCAAAGAAATCTTAAGAGAAGACTATCTTCTCTTTTCTTTCTCTCGTCAGGACATGATCAGATCATATCCAAATTTGATCTTCATACTCCAACATCTTGGAGCATAGATCCCCATGCTCTCATCCTCTTTCTCTCTTCCAAATTTTTATCATATAAAAATAGATAAAAAATAAAGAAAATATTTTTTTAAACAAAATCATAAGAGAAGACAATCTTCTCTCTTACCTTGTCTCTTTAAGACATCAATCTTTAATGTCCAAAAGAAAGAGCCTTCTCCAAGATAATTGGTGCTCCTAATTTCTACGCCAAATCTTCTTTTCCTTCTGATTTTACCATGAAAATCTTAGAATTTTTCATGTTCATAATCTATTAAATATGAGGAGAGACAATTTGAATGGAAGACTAGACCAAAACCTAGTCAAATAAGGCATCTATGGTGGCGTCCAATTCTTGGATGCCTCCCAGCTTATTTGCATGAATAATTCATGTTAAAGAGAGAGCAAGGGCATGGAGAAAACCCAAGATATCAGGCGCACAAAAAAACTTGACATGGGAAAGCAAGGAGCAAAAGAAAAGTAGGTGTTTTAGTTTCTATAGACTCTATCAAATAGAATCCAATCCAAAATAACTTTCCAAAATGAACCAAATCAGATTTGATTCAAATTAAACCAGATATGGGGCATGAAAAATCAATCTTAGGCATGAAAATCATAAAAAAAATTTGAAAATAAAATTAGGTGGGCGTTGGAGATAATTTGCGTAAAGAAGGAAACAAAGAATCCTAGTCTAACTAAGATTCTCATGTATTGACTAGATCAAATCAATTTTTAATTCAATTAAAATAAGATTAGTGTAATCCTAATTATAGATGATCTTAGTCCAACTAAAAATCTAACTAAGTTAGGTTTAAATCATATTTAAATCTGATTTAAATCCTAACTCAATTATGAATTAGGTGCACTCAAATTCTAGTCCAACTAGAAATTATTTTTTTCTTATAATTAACTTATCTAATAAATTAATTAAACTTAATCTAATTAAGTTCAAACTAATTTTAATTAAATCTAATTTAATTAAATTTGATCTCAGCTCGATTGCTCAATTAGATTGAGTCAATTAGCAATCCAATTGCTAATCAATTCTTCTACAATACTTGCATTAGGTCAAACATCAATAATATTGAATGTTTGATCTTAGAACGATTCTCAATCGTCGATTAACCATCTGATTAGATTACAACATCTTATGTGTGTGATTCTATAGGTTCGAACCTAAGTCGGTAGCATAGAAATCAATTCTTATACCAGTAGAAATAACCATCTGTCAATAATTTTCGACGTCCAAATAGGTCAAATATATGTAAAGCAACATTCTTAGAACCTTGGCTCATGGTTATCGTATAATTCATCCCTATGACTAATAATGCTCAAGATGACTTTGAGTATGCTGTCAACACTCATACAAGTCATCTCTATTATATCTCAAAATTTTACAAATTTCATGACTCCTCATGAGGATTATCTAGACCTATATTTTACTAAATTGAAATACAATGAAATATTCTCTTTCTGAAACTAATCAGGAGTGATCAATCCCATCTTAACTCATACACCGACTTCATAAGTACTTAACTATATCAAAAAATCTTTCGAACCTATATTAGAAATACAGGCAGTCCAATACCAAAGTATAATGAGTTGCTTACAAGTCACCGTGGTGATCTCAGATCGGAGGGACACTTATATCCATTGGTCTTAGCTAGCTACTCTTGACAGTAGAGTGCTACATTGATCATATTTAGTGTAGATGTACTCCTACATCTTATCTTGATGCCATACCAGTATCTCCATACCACTTGGTTATGAAGACAACCAACGTATATGGTATACAATGATCTATACTCGACAAGTTATCATCTTTATTAATAACTTATCATTTGATCGTGAATAATTTAAGAATCATCCGATAAATCCTCCTTTATCGATTGATTGTGGTTCTAAGAACTTTATCATAATTTAGAAGTTCATTTAAGAAAGATAGAACTTCTATGATGAACCAGCCAAATAACTATTATTATTAGATAATTCATATACTAATTTCAATCATCTACTACTTAGATAATAAACTTTAAAATATATTTTTCAATAACTCCCACTTGGACTAAAGACAATCAAAATGATATCAAATATCCTATCTTCCACTTGAGTTCATAGAACTCCTTAATTTCGAGGTCTTGACAAATGGGTCAGTTAAGTTCTCCTTTTTCATCGATCTTTCAAAGATCGACGTAATCCTGATCTAAAATCAAAGGTGATAGCAATACAGAATATGCTGGTCTTTTGGCTCTTTAGCCTGAGCTATGGCTCCAGTAGTACGATAGGACTGAACCATCGATGGAGGATGCTACTCCCAACCTGCTAATGAATTTCAGCAATTACACAGCTTACATGGCAGCATCATATACCACGATGCTACATCACTAACTAAATAGGCTATAATGTCCTACTTGGAACCTTTCTAGCAGATTGCTCCTGCAATTAGGATATGATCCAATATTTTTTTATTATCATCTTATTCTGACTAAAATTAAAATATCCACATGTCTTAAGTTAGTATTTCCATATTTAAGTCATTGGATCTTAGTATTTTTCAAATATTTGAAAATTGTCCATACAATCTTTCAGTGGTTCATACTTAGATCAAACTGGTATCTACTCGCTATATTAGTGAGTATACCATATCTGATTTTGAACATGAAAAAAATTAGATGACAGTCAAACCTTTATTTCTTGCAATACTGGAATATCATTTTTGATTAAGAGAACTTCATCCATAGACAACATAAGAAATAACACTACAAAACATTTTGCCCACTTACATATGTAGAATTTATCTTTGTTTATAACAAAGGCATACGTTTAAAACGTATATTCCAAAATTGAGATAATAGCTAAACGAACTTTACAGATCTTTACTTTTCCATCTGCGCTACTCTGATCCTTTTGAAAATCCATTCATACCTAATGGATTAATTTTATTCCTTCAAATGAGTCATCTAGTGTCCATACACTATTTGATTTCTATGGACTACAATTTGGATTATGTGACTCCAAGCAACTTCTTACAGTCAGACCACTGCATTGCATCCCTATAGGTGATTGGATCTTTGTTGTTCTCATCGAGCTCAACAGGATCGCCATCCCGGACCTAAATATTGAAATATCTGTCCGATTAATAAGGTACATTACTAGATCTTCTTAAGGATGCTATTTGAATGGGCTCCGGATTTGATCTGATCAAATTCGATTCTGTAGGTTTACTAGATTATGCCGGTTCATTTTTACTGGTCAAACTTTTTCAAATTCAACCTGATAAGTATCAGTTCCTTCTCTAAGAAACTTCTTTCCAAAAAGAATATCCTTCTACTGATAAACATCTTATGTTCTTTAGCATGGTAGAATTAATAACCCTTAAACACCTATTGGACCAAGATCCAAGTTTATCTATATATAAACTTATAACATAGGCTGATCAACCCTAAATCTGAAGGTGAAAGAGTTTAGGTCTACGCCCAATTCATATCCTATATAGAGATTTATAATAAATTTACTCGGTATATACTTAGAGTAAAACTAGTAGTCACAAGAGCACAATCCTAAAATAGACAGACAAGTAAATCCTATTATGGATTGAACCATGTCTAACGAAGTTTAACTTCTTCTTTTAGATACACTTTTCAAAAAAAAATCTACTGAAAAAAAATTCTATTATCTCCTAGATATGTCACAAACTCACTGGATAAGTATTCGCCTCTTCGATCTAATCGAAGAGTTCCAATACCATTTTTAGTTTATTCTCTAATTTTTTATTATTAAATTATTTAAATATTTTAAATTATTTAAGTCAGATGTATCCATATCAAGATAGATCATCTATAATAAAATATTAATATTTTTCTTTGATACTGAAGTTCATAGGTCCATATACATCACTATGTATGAGACTTAGAACTTTATTAGCTCCTTCACCTTTTTTCAATAAAAGATGACTTTGTCATCTTTCCAAGAAGATAAGACTCACAGATAATCAATGATTCATAATCATTGATGTCAAGATTTTTCTCTCAAGTTAACCTATTTATTCTATTCTTGTCAAGATGACTAAGCCTATAATACTAAAGATAGACATTCCTAACATAATCTAACTTGGATATTTATTGAATGTGTACATTACACTTAACAGACTATATAGATGTAAAATATTATTTTTATTATTCATGTATTATTATAATATTATTTATAATAATATCATAATAATTTTTTTCATTAATAAATTATAACCATCTTTGGCCAGAAGGCCAATAGAGATCATATTTATCATAATGATGAACGATGGTGACATTCATTCAAAATAATATTTTTTAAAAATAAGCTTGATAATTTCTAATACTACGATTGGAACAGGACTTTCATCCCTAATATTTAGATATCTCTCATTATTTTCAAATATTCTATTTTTCAATAGTCCTTACAATAAATTACATAAGACCACGAGAATCTAATACCCAGGTAGTAGAATTATATATAAAAAAATTTTAAGGTGTTATCATATAACATTCTTAATGAGCAACTCTTACTTCTTTCTCTTGCTCAGCTTGTTATGGTAAAAAAAAGCAAGATAATTTTTCTTCCTATGATCCAGCTTCTAATAGTAGAAGCACCATGCCTGATTTGGATCAATTTTGGACTAATTATTTTAACTGGACTTAGAAGCTCCAATATGAACCAATTCATACTGTTGAACCAATTTTAATTTTTGATACTAATTATCGAAATTGGATCACATAAGTCATCATTGTCTAATAGTAATTTGAGCAATTAGGATTTAGCCTTATTCTGAGAAAAAAAAATAATGACCTAAGTATATGAATTATTTTAAGCCTAGAGACTTACACTTTAGTCTAAAGGTTCTTCTACTATTTTATTTGAATTGATAGCCTCTATCTTTAATTCAAAAAATTATTTTAATTTCTTAGTAGGTACTAGAATCCACATAGACTGCACACAAGTCCAACTTTGATTGACCAACCCATGTACATCTAAGGATAGGTTCATAACCAATTATTTCTCCAAATAATTTTTAGTAATATAATTTTGCCCTAGAAATCTAATCAGTAGACTTTGACCTCCACTATAAGGATCCAGTTAGATTCAATCATTAACATGACTATACTTGGTGCATCTAACCAATGAATGATTAGGCCCAACTTTGATTGGCCAACCTAACCACCATTAGAGAGATACTTTCAAGTTATCATATTATGAATGATAATTTCATTAGTTAATAAGCACAAGACCTTTGGGCCTTCAATGATTATTGAGTTAATGGATCCATTATCATCCAACTTAATAGAAGGCTATGACTCAGTTATCTCCATAACTTTATTATTTTAAGGACTTAATAATTTTAGAGGATTTAAATTATTAATGATTTAAGGATAGAAACGATATGGATTAATTTGCTCCCACTGACTTTACCAAGTCAAGTTCTTCCACTGACTTCTCAAGTCATCGACAAGGACTAGGATCAATTTCAGTCCATGGGCACCTAGATCAGTCTCACTGATTTTCTATGTGATATGGATTAGTACGAATCAATGAGCAACCTAATCAAAATCTGATTAACCACATTGATCAGATAAGTAAGATCGGTAGAAGAGTCTACCAAGGCTTGCTTTAGACACCATTAGAAATGGCCAGATAAGTGGGCTGCTAATTAAAAACCACCAGTTTGGGATGTCAGACTTACCTTAGACACCAATCGATTTATCAGTTTTGATTTGGTTTGTCTAAAAACTTAGGCTCAACCACTGAGCTACGATCAGTATCCATTTATTAGATATATAGACTTTGATCAACTACAACTATTGAAGTGATCTATAGAAATGATTTAATCCTAATTAACTATCAATTAGATTTGATCAATTTCTTAACTAAGTTTATATTTAATCTAACCCTAGGTCTAACCTAGTTAAGGACCTGATCAAAGCTAATTCATTATCCTTTAATCCATATTTTATGAAATTATCTTAGGATCTTTAAATCACAAACCTAAATCCTAAACAATCACTTAATTCTCAATTAAGTTCAAAGCTTATGAGTTGGATTTATGAAATCTCAGAACTAATTTTTGATTTAATCATTTAAAATATTTTTAAATTATAAATAGTTTACATCGAATCACATTCAATATATGATTTTAGATCTGATTTATTTTAATATTTTGATTATATCACATACATTCTAGATTCAAAATATTGCAGAAAGTAAGTTCTCAATTTAAATTCTATAAAATAAATATATCACATACATTCTAGATTCAAAATAAAAATTACACATCAACATATGTAATAAGAAGATCTAGATCTAAACATAAAACACATCATATACACTACTACAAAAATGAACTATGGCAGCACATACTATGGTAGCGATTTTTGAAATTACTGCCATAGATTCTATGACAGCGATTTTCATTAACCGTTGCTATAGGTCGGACCTATGGCAATAGTTTTTGTAACCGACAGATTGAGAGAGGGAGGGTCAGTCGCTCGTTGGTCACCGACAAGGGAGATCAGAGTGGGAGGGAGGAAGAGAGGGAGGGGGTCCGGTCTTGCCGTCGTCGTCGATAAGGAAAATTGAGAGAGGGAGAGAGGAAGGAAGGGATCCAACCTCACCGCCATCATTGGGAGGGAGGGGGTCTAGCCTCGCCGCCATCATTAGGAGGGAGGGGGTTCGGCCTCGCCGACGAGGAAGATCATGAGAGGGAGATCGAGAGAGCGAGAGAGGGAGGGAGAGGGTCCGATCTCGTCGGCATCACTGGGAGGGATGGGGTCTGGCCTTACCGGTGAGGAAGATCGAGGGAGATCGAGAGAGGGAGAGAGGAAGATTGAGAGATGGAAAAGCTGGGAGGGATAGGTTTGGCCTCGCTGTCATCGCCGATAAGAGAGATTGAGATAGGGAGAGAGGGAGTGATCGAGGGGATGGCACACAGTCGAGCCAGCTTGGATACGCAGCCGAGCCGGATCGAGCCATGATCGAGCCAGTTGGAGGAAGATCTGAGTCAGATGTCTCAGGCATGGAGCCAGCTGTCTTAGGCACGGAGCCAGCTTGACTTCTGAGCGAATAGAATTTGATATGTCTATCTAAGTTCCAACTTTAAGTCCTAAGATGCCACCATCATCTACTTTATTTTTCTTTTAGATTTCTAGATTAACACCAAGGTTCGCACAAGAGATCGGATCTACGATTGTTGCTCATCCTTAATTATTTATGAATGTAATTCATGTTATAGAATTTATTGCATAAGATTTTTTGGATATTTATATCTTGTTGCTTTTGTTTATTGCATTATATAATGATAGACCCATCAATTAATTAGTGTACATATTAGAGACTATTTATTGATGCTATACTAATATTGTTGTTCAACATGTTATATTGATTAATGTTCATTAACGTTGTAGATCACGATGGCACCGAAATGCCATCTAGCTTTCACTTCTGTGCCTCGATGGATTATGTGCAGTTCAGCATCCGAGGAGCAGTCGGAGTATACTTCATTCACCTCGACATTGGCTGCTCAAAAATCTCCACCGTCAACATCTACTCCACCGATGACATCTACTCCATCGGTAGTTGAGCCTCTACCATCATCCATATATGAGATACATGCTACTACGCAGATATCTGAGTGTATATTTTTATTATATTAGCATAATTTTATTTTTTATATAGTATTTGTATACTTATATATTTGCATAACATATTTACATTGCAGATGCATCATCTAGCTGGATATTTCATGGTCCCACACGTATGGCACATGTGTGGAACTACCAGCATCAGGTGATGGTCTATTATGATGCGGAGGAAAGGTCGGTAGGAAAGATCGCATGAAAGATGCATTTCTTTTTTGGAGTGCTTGTGAGACGGTCGGATATCATTCCCATAGAGCCTAGAGATTGGCGTTTGATGGATGCTGCCATCAAGAATCGGGTATGGGTGGAGATATGGGTAAGTATGCACATCTTAGTTATATTTATATATTTTATATGTTTATACTATATATGTTTGATTAGAATAATTTTATAACTAATTTTTGATAAATTTGTGCAGAAAAGGTACGACATTTTCGATCATGAGAAGGCTCGAGATGCTCGACTGAAGAAGATCGGAGAGTTGTACCAGAGTTACAAGGTCAAGCTCCACAGAGGATGGCTCGAGCACCAACGAGATACTCCGGAGGAGCTTGTTCCCTGGACACAGGGCTTTCCTTCGAGTCAGTGAGAGAGGATGGTTAGACACTGAAGGAGCTAGGAGTTCGAGATAAAATTTCTAACTTTTAAATTTTTTAATATACTTAAAATTTTATTTAAATATTTTTAAATATTTATTATTTATTTAAATACTTGTTAAGTCATCTTCCATCAAAATCGAGAGAATCGTGCAACCTAGGAGTATACACACACTCTAGACCGCGAGTCTATGGCCAATCATGTGTATAGAGAGATAATTAATTCTAAATCTTACTAGATAAATTAATTTATATTTTTTATCATCTTTTTAATAAATTTATTCTTTGTTATATACTACTATAAAAAAGGCTACGACAGCGGTTCGTAACCACTGTTGTAGTCCAAAAAATTGCTGTCATAAGCTATGGCAGCGGTTTTCTAATTGCTGCTACTGCAGTCATCGTCGTAGCTCTATGACAGCGATTGTTGTAGTGATTGTTAGAACCGCTGTCATAGATAGCCTATTGCAGCAGTTTATAAACTACTGCAATAGATCGACCTATAGCAGCGGTTATGTAACCATTGCCATAGATTATCTATAGCAGCGGTTACATAACCACTATCATAGATAATCTATCATAATAGTTTTTTAACCATTGTCATAGATCTAATATAGCGATTGACACCATTTATACCAGAGATCTATGACAGCGGTTGGCACGGATATGGCAGTGATTATAAAATCATTGTCGTAGATCTTGAATAATTAAAACAAATAAATTTTTTATTTTTCTAATATATTTTACCTGATAAATATAGATATATAATATAAAAAATATAATAAACATAAAAATTATTCTGAAATGCTAAAATTTTATTATCGAATAAAATTTATTATAATATTTTTTTTAAAAAATAAAATATATTAAAAGTCTCCTAAATCTACATCATCGTCGTCGTCGTCACCGAAAGTCGGAGCTGAAGCTGGAGGTGGAGTTGGAGCCAAAGTCAGAGCTGGAGCTAGAATGCAGGCCAACATATCCTCGAAGCTCGTGACATCAAAACATACGCTGAGCATCGATATCATGTCTCTCACGATGCCCTTTAGATGAGATGCGCGCTCCTCACCCGATAAACCTTCATCACAGCATGATCTGCCCATGTCTACATCTTCTTAAGCTCCTTCCGATTGACGACACCAGAAGTCTGTGAGGAGACGCTCGTCTTGGATCAGTAGCTCATCGCCGTATGTCTGGGCCTGCATCGGATCCTTCCAAAGTGCTCAGGCCCCAAGATCTGAGATAGATGGTCATGGGGTCAAGAGGTATTCGGGCCCTCGCTTGCGAGTGCATCTAACTGATTCTGTAATTATAAATTAAAATAAAATTTTATAAAAAATGCTATAATACTAATCATATATACTAATATATTTAATACTTACAAAAATACATCCGATCGCGGTATTCATCGGTCTGCCCATCTTGTCCGTGCAGCTGGATTAGAAGATCTCGCTATGACTGAGCATCACTCCATCTCTCATCAGTTATAATAAAGAACAAATTTATCAAAAAAATAATAAAAATATGAATTTAATTTATCTAGTAAGATTTAGAATTAATTACCTCTCTATGCATACGACTAGCCATAGGCTCGCGGCCTAGAGTGTGCGTATACTTCTGGACTGCACGGTTCTCCTGGTTCTGACAGAATGTAGCCTAACAAGTATTTAAATAAATAATAATTATTTAAAAAATATCTAAATAAAATTTTAAGCATATTGAAAAATTTAAAAGTTAGAAATTTTACCTCAAACTCCTAGCTCCTCCAGTGTCTAACCATCCTCTCCCACTAACTCGGAGGAAAGTCCTATATCCAGAAAACAAGCTCCTCCGAAGTATCTCATCGGTGCTCGAGCCATCCTCTGTGGAGCTTGACCTTGTAATCTTGGTATAATTTTTTAATCTTCTTCAGTCGGACATCTCGAGCCCTCTCATGATCGGAGAAGTCATACCTCTTCTGTACAAATTTATCAAAAATTAGTTATAAAATTATTCTAATCAAACATATATAGTGTAAATATATAAAATACATAAATATAATTAAGATGCATATATTTATCCATATCTGATCCCTGATGGCAGCATCCATCAAATGCCAGTCTCTGGGCTCTACGAGAATGATATCCGACCGTCTCACAAGCACTCCAAAAAAGGAATGCATCTCTCATGCGGTCTTTCCTACTGGTCTCTCCTCCACATCGTAATAGACCATCACCTGATGCTGGCGGTTTCATACGTGTGCCATACGTGTGGAACCATAAAATATCAGACTGAATGATGCACCTTTAATGCAAATATGTTATGCAAATATATAAGTGTATAAATACTATATAAAAAATAAAATTATGCTAATATAATAAAAACGTACACTCATATGCTTGCAATGGTAGAAGCTCAGCTGCCAGTGGAGTAGATGCCACCGATGGAGTAGAAGTTGGTGGTGGAGGTCCCTGAGCAGTCGATGTCGAGATGGATAGAGTATGCTTCGATTGCTTCTCGGATGCTGAACTATGCATAATCCGTCGAGAGGCAGGAATGAAAGCTAGATGATATTTTGGTGCCATCATGACCTGCAACGTTAATGAACATTAATCAATATAACATCATGACATATAAAATTCTATTCGCTCGAAAGTTGAGTCAACTTTGTGCCTGAGACATTCGGCTAGGGTCCTCTCGCAGTTGGCTCGATCACGGCCTGAGCCAGCTCGACTGCGTATTCGAGCCGGCTCAGCTATGTGCCATCTCCTCGATCACTTTCTCTCTCCCTCTCTGATCTCTCTTGCCAGCGATGGCGGCGAGGCCGAAACCCTCCCAGCCTTTTCATCTCTTGATCTTCCTCTCTCCCTCTCTCGATCTCCCTCGTCGGCGAGGCCGAACTCCATCCCTCCCTCTCTCACTCTCTCGATCTTCCTTACCGACAAGGCCGGATCCCATCCCTCCTAGTGATGCCAACGAGGTTGGACCCCCTCACTCTCTCTCTCACTCTCTCGATCTCCTACTCTCACTCTCTCGATCTCCCTCTCTGGCGAGGTCGGACCCCCTCCCTCTTAATGATGGCGGCGAGGTTGGATCCCTCCCTTTCTCTCTCAAGTACAGATCCATTGGATAATCGAATTTGGATCCGATACCAGTAATTAAAATTGGATCCGAATCTAAATATCCAGATTCCAATCCAAATTTAATCCATTGATAGATCTAGTTCATAGCCGCTGACATGGCACGGCCCAAGGCTACCACCATGACATGGCCCAAAAATTATGACATATAGATAATTATAATATTTATAATATTTATTATAAATATTCTATAAATTATTATAAAAATATATGATTAATGAATAATACTATAAAATTAAAAAATTATACATATGGCTATAAAGAGTGGATCCCACCGAAAGCTCTGAGGATCGCCGACGACGATGCTAGAGGAGGACGATGGCACTAGAAGTAATCTGCAAAATAAAAGCAAGATAGTGAGATAGAAAAAAGAAAAAAAGAAAAAAGAAAGAGAGAGCAGGGGCGGTCGGAGATGGGGGGCTAGGAAGAGGGGGCACAGTGACGAGGAGACTGAAGGAGGCTTCGCACTCGATCGAAGGAGGATCAGAATACTGGTGGTGGTGGGGGATAGGGTTTCACGGAGGCCGAAGGAGGGTGGAGGGCGGCTCATCGAAAGGAGGTTTGGTTTCGCACTGGGGTCGGAGAAGGATAGATGTGTGGGAGGGATTTCACGGGGGGCCGACGGAGGATCGATAATGGATGGGGGTTCGTCAGAGGAGGGATTTCATAGGGGGCTGAGGGAGGGTTAGATAGGGGTTCGCCAGAGGGGGGTTCGCAGGGAACCGAGGGAGGGTTGGATGGGGGGCGGGGGGGAGTTTCGTTGGAGGCCGAGGGAGGGTTGGATGGAGGGGGGGGGGCGGGTGTGGGTTGGCGGATGGTGGAGAGGGCCGGTCGAGGATGGGAGGGCCAGAGAGGAAGGGGGAAGGAGGGGCGGCACCGACCGAGGGGGGAGGAGGGGCGACACCAATCGAGGGGAGGAGGGGCGATGTCGATCAGGGGGGAGTGTTTGAAATATGTTCCAAAGTCAATCATCAGTATGTTGACGGTTGGACCATATATTTATAATTATATATAAATTATAAATTAATAAAAGTTATTTTGATATTTTTCATCATAAATTCTGTTGTCTTCTAATGAACTCCTGTGTTGTGATGAAGTCCTTAGGACTATCTAGATTCGACAAAGAATGATTTATCATTTAGTCCTTAAATAGTTCATGACCAAATAATACATTGTTACTTATGACAATAACGTTTATCAAGTATAGGTCGTTGTATGCCATATAGATTAATTATCCTTATAACCAAGGAGTATTAAGACACTGATATGACATACAAGTGAGATGTATGGGTACATCTACATTGAACGTGACCAACTCTAGGACTTTTCTCTTATCAAGATTAGCTTCGATGGAATATGGATATAAATGTCCCTTCAATCTGAGATCACCACGGTGACTTCCAAGCAACTCACTATGTTTTAGTACCAAACTATTTGAATTTCTAATTCAGTAATGGAAGATTTTTAAACATAGTCAAGTACTTATGGAGTCGATGCATGTATCAAAATGGGATTGACCACTTCTGATTTCAGGAGCTGTGTTCAATTGTATTTCAATTTAGCAAAACCTTGGTCAGGGTAGTCTTAGTGAGGAGTCATGGGACTAATTACTCTAAGATACGACATTGATGTATTTTCTAAGGTTGACAGTCTAATTTTGAGTCATCTATTATACAGAGATCATAGGGATGAATTATACGGTAACCATATTCGCATAGGTTCTTATTGGTATAGAAACTGATCATCGTCGGATCCAGTTGGAGTGGAGGTGGACGAGGTCATTGTCGGAGATCTGCAAAATAAAGTTCCACTCGGAGTCGGTGGGGGGTGGCTCTGGTAGGACCCTCCGATGATCAAGTCAGCTCTGACCAACAGAAATGGAGTGCTCGAGAATGAGTTTCGCAGAGCTTAGAGAAGGAGAGGAGAGCTTAGAGCTTAAGGTTAGCATATCTGAAGGATCTCTTTTATAGGTGGAGCTTGATGGTGATAGCTGTAGCCGCGTGCTGGCGGACCGCTCGAGGTCCGATAGAGTCGATCCTAGGGGAAGGCACCGTCTGCAGCGCTGCCTGCAATGAGTTGATGGTGACAACCATCGCTGTCTGATAGCGGATCGCTGTCACCTGCGATGGATTGGTGGTGATGGCTGCAGCTATCTTGATACCGAGCCGCTCGAGGTCGAATGAAGGGTTTAAGGGCTTTGACATGTACACATTTCGGAGGAGTTCAAACTTCTAAAGAGAAAGCTCGAAAGGAGTTCGGCTCCCGTAGGCATCTGGCTGGAGGTATGCGACTGAGGCTCGATCGCTGGAGAGTTCGGTACGAGCTTGATCGATCGAAGGGGATGTCCAGGAGGAGTCTACTGAAGAAGTCCGATCGAAGAAGGTGTCTGGGAGGAGTCTAGCTTTTGGAGAAGTCCGGCCGAGGGAATGTCTAGGAGGAGTCTGGCTCTTGGAGAAGTCCGATCGAGGGGATGTTTAGGAGGAGTCTGATCAGAGTTCGGCTGCTGAGAAGTTTGGCTATTGAGGGGTTCGGCCAATTGACAGCAGCTGAGGAGTTCGACCGAGGGATGACCGCTGTGGAGTTCGATCGAGGAACGACTGCTGAGGAGTTTGACCGATTGATAGCCACTGAGGAGTTTAATCAAGGGACAACCACTGAGGAGTTCGATCGAGGGACGACCGCTGAGGAGTTCGACCAATTGACAGCCGCTGAGAAGTTCGATCGAGGGACGACTGATGAGGAGTTCGATCAGATGAGCTCGGCCTCTTAAATGTCTGGCCAGCTGAAGGAGTTTGGCTAAGGTTCATCCGTAGAAATCCTTTCGTGACTATCGGTTACACCAGCCTGAGCATCGAACTGAACTTCGATGGAAGTGGGGTTCATCTCTAACAGTAGTTCTCCCACTCTCGAGTTTGAAATTTGGAGGAAGGGAGTACCGAAACAAATGACCGCCGAAGTTCTTTTTTGGGCTCAGCATTTGTTTGAAGTGAAAACTCGAAAAGATCTCTTCTTCAGTCGAGGTTGAAGTTGATCCCATCTCTGGTGGTCGAGATCGAAGGTTGAGCTCCTCGGAGGCGATATTATCTCCCGCAGCCGAGGTTGCCTCGGTGGAGATCTTATCTCCTACAGTCGAGGTTACCTCGGTGTAGATCTTATCTCCTACGGCCGAGTTTGCCCCAAGAAAGATCTTATCTCCTACAGCCAAGGTTAATACGGACACTCGGAGGAGATCTTATCTCCTGTAGCCGAGGTTGATGCGGGCGCTCAAGGGAGATCTTATCTCCTATGGTCGAGGTTGCCTCGGGGGAGATCTTATCTCCTGCGGTCGAGTTTGCTCCGGAGGGAGATCTTATCTCCTGCAGCCGAGGTTGCCTCGGGAGAGATCTTATCTTCTACGACCGAGGTTAATGCGGATGCTCGAGGGATATCTTATCTTCTACAACCGAGGTTGCCTCAGGGGAGATCTTATCTCCTGCTCGTGTTAAGATGAGGTTCTCCTTCAGTTCCTAACACGGCAACTATCAACTGCTTCATCCCTATCACCACATAGTTTTTGCACCAGAGAATAATAATACGAAAATGAAGTAGCTTTACTGAAGGAAGATTACTGATAATACTTCCTCAGATTTTCTGAGTTCCAAGGTTGTGGAAGCGTCATCCCTCCGAGCTCCTTCAGACGATAAGTACCGAGCCGGATGACCTCCACCACTTCATACAGGCCTTCCTAATTAGGAGCGAGCTTTTCCTGACTCTGAGGCTGAGAGACAGCAGCTCGTCGGAGTACTAAGTCCTCTACTCTGAACATCTTATTTTTAACTCTGGAGTTGTAGTATCGAGCCACCTTCCATCTGTAGGCTGCCATCCGGATGCGGGCTTTCTTCTTTTTTTCTTTCAGCAGGTCGAGGTCGACTCTGAGATCCTAGGGGTGGTGCTGCTCGTTGAAGCCCACGACTCGTCCAGACGGAAGCTTGAGCTCGATCGAAATAACTACCTCCATGCCGAAGGCCAAGGTGAAGGGTGTTTCTCCGATCGGCACCCTCTGCGTAGTTCGGTATGCCCAAAGGACATGGTAGAGTTCGTCCACCCAGGCTCCCTTTATCCTGTTGAGCCTCGCTTTGATACCTTGTAGCAGAATCCGATTGATCACCTCGACTTTTCCATTAGCCTATGGGTGAGCCACCGATGTAAAGCGATGGAAGATATTTAGTCCTTTACAGAACTCGACGAACCTTGCCCCGACAAACTGTCGCCCATTGTCGGTTATAAAGATTTAGGACAGACCGAATCGACAGACTAGTGACTTTCAGATGAAGTCCTTCACCTTGACCTCAGTAATCTTTGCTAGTGGTTCGACTTCGATCCACTTGGTGAAATAGTCGATCACGACCAGGAGGAACTTCATCTGTCCGGACGCCGTCGAAAAGGGACCGAGTATATCCATTCTCCACTGCACAAATAACCAAGGTGCGCTTAGTAGAGCAAGCTCGGATGCAAGCTGCCTTTATACACTGGCATTTTTCTGACAACGATCGCCTTCCTCGCATATTTGATGGAATCATGAAATAGGGTCGGCCAGTAGTACCCTTACCGAAGTAGTCTTTGCGATAGGGATCTGGCTCCTATGTGACCTCCGTAGAGTCCTTCGTGCACCTCCCGTAGTGCGAGGTCGGCCTTCGAAGGTCGGAGATATCTCAGCAGCGGAAGGGAGTATGACCTCTTATACAACCTGCCTTCATGTAAAACGTAACGGGAGGCCTGATTCTTGAGCTTTCGAGCTTCTTTCGGATCGTGAGGAAGGACCCCCTTCTTGAGGTAAGCGACCAACGAGTCAATCCAGCTTGGCTTAAATTTCGTCTGTAGGACGATCTGAGGTTCCTCTAGGGTTGGATACCTCAGAGTCTCCAAAAATACTCCTTTGGGCAGTTCGGCCAGGACTGAAGTGGCCAACTTGGAGAGAAGATCGGCTCTTGCATTTTCCGCCCTCGGAATATGTTGAATGCCGAAACTGTCGAAGATCGGGATCAAATTCCTCACTTTCTCAAGGTATCTCATCATGCTTTTCTCTCGCGCTTTGTAGCTATCGCTAACTTGGCCGACCATCAGTCGAAAATTGCTATAGACTTGAAGTCGATCTACTTTTAATTTCCTTGCTATCTTTAACCCCGCGATCAGTGCTTCATATTTGACCCCATTGTTGGTCATGGGGAACTCGAAGCACAACGCATACTCGACGATGACTCGCTCGGGGCTGACCAAGATCAGCCCCACACCAGCTCCAGTGGAGTTGGACGAACCATTCACGTGCAGAGCCCAGGAGCCTTCACGAAGGTCAGCGCTTTTCTCGAAAAGGTTCAACTATGATAGCTCAGCTTTGTCCAAGCTCGGTCTCGCTTTGGTGCTGGTCCTGCTCGGTTCAAGCTCGGTTTTGACTAGAATGGTGCATTCTAGCACAAAATCTGCCAGTATCTAAGCCTTGATCGATGGCCTGGGCTGGTAGTTGATGTCGAACTCTATGAGCTCGATTGCCCATTTTGCGATTCTTCCAAAAGTGTCCGCTCGATGAAGGACTGCTTTTATTGGTTGGTCCATGAGGACCGTTATGGTATGCTCCTGAAAATAAGGTCGGAGCTTTCTGGCAGTAATTAGAAGAGAGTAAGTTAGTTTTTCCAACCTAGGGTACCTGGTTTCCGCACCCCTCAGGACCTGGCTCATGTAGTAGATCAATCGCTGCATCTTTGCTTCTTTCTTGATCAGGACTGCCGTCAGGACCATCGGAGAGACAGCTAGATATAGAAATAATTCTTCTTTGAGTTCGGACTTTGCCAGTAGTGGGGATAAAATAAGGTAGTTTTTAAGTTCCTTGAATGCCTATTGGCACTCCAACGTCCAGCAGAAGTCCTTTGGTCGCCTGAGAACTTGAAAGAAGGGCATGCATCATTTGGCTAACCTTGAGACGAAGCGATTTAGGGATGCCATCTTCTCGGTCAGACGCTGAACTTCCTTGATCGTCTTTGGAGTGGTCATTTCCCAAATAGCTCGGATTTTCTTAAAGTTTGCTTCGATTCCGCGTCTCGACACCATGAACCCCAAAAATCTTTCGGAGGTCACACCGAAAGCGCACTTGGTCGGGTTTAGCTTCATCTTATGCTTCTTGAGTGCACCGAAGGTCTCTTTAAGATCAATGAGGTGGTTGTTGAAGCTCGGCTTTTGATGAGCATATCATCCACGTACACCTTCATGTTGCGGTCGATCTGCTCCTTGAAGATCTTATTGACCAAATGCTAGTACGTGGCCCCTACATTTTTGAGTCTAAAAGGCATGATCCTGTAACAATAAAGACCATGGTCAGTAATGAAGGCGGTCTTCTCTTCATTCTCGAGCTCCATCCGTATCTGATTATAATCAGAAAAGGCATCCATGAAGGTGAGGAGCTCATGGCCCGAGGTCGCATTCAGTTTTTTGAAGTCAATGCACATCCTCCATTTGTTGTTCGCCTTTTTGACGAGGACCACATTCGAGAGCCAGGTCGAATAATTCACCTCTCGAATGAGTCCGGCTTTGAGGAGCTTGTCCACTTCTTCGGCGATTGCTTTCTGCCTCTCCGGGGCATTGTGGTGCATCTTTTCTTTCACCGACCGATGCCTTGGATCGACGACTAGTTGATGTTCCGTGACCACGGTGTCAATCCTTGGCATGTCCATTGGGGTCCAGGTGAAGACATCTGTGTTTCTCCTGAGGAAGACGACAACCTGCTCCCGAACCTCGCCTGCCAAGTTGGAGCCAATCTGCACCACGTGCTTCGAGTTTCTGTCATTTAAGGGCACAGAGATGAGGTCCTCCATAGGTTCGCCCTGCTCCTCACTGAGGTCGTCGCGGACGTCAGTCCATCAACAAGATAATGATCAGACCATTTTCCCTCATGTAAGGTGATAGAGTAGCATTGCCTTGCCAAAGCCTGGTCTCTTCTGACCTCTTCGATCCTGTGACTCGTTGGAAACTTCATCTTCAAATAATAGGTTGCCTAGAATGGCGTTATAGACGGACAGAGTCCTCACGACTAAGAAATCGACCTATGCTTTGGCCAGTTTTGGGTGTTGCCCCACCGCCACAGCCAAAGTTATTATGCCTTCGATTGGTACGGCATTGCTAGTGAATCCTATTAGCAGAGAATTCATAGGCCCCAAGCGGTCATTGGATAAGGACATTTTCGAGAAGATGTCGTAAAATAATATGTCGGCCGAGCTTTTATTATCCACCAAAATACGGCGTACATCATAGTCAGCAATGTTCAAAAAAATTACAACCGCATCATTGTGCGAAAATTGGATTCCTTGTTCGTCCACCTTGGTAAAGGCCACAGGTTCCACGATCCTCCATCTCTTCACTGGTCCCTCGGATCCACTGGCCTCCCCTTGTTGAAGTCCTCCCGAGATATTATTGATGATGCCAAGAGGTGGCCGATCTTCTTGGTTCTCCCTCCTTGGCGGTAACGCCCTCAGCCGACCCTCGCACTCTTCAGGCCGTCTCCACAGAAATCAGCCGAGTCTACCTCGCCTGACGAGCTTTTCGATCTCGTCCTGGAGTTGAACGCACTCCTTAGTGTCATGGCCATGGTCACAATGATAGAGATAGAACTTATTGGGATTGCGCTTGCTGAGGTGGGAATGCATCCTCTCCGACCTCGAAAGTTTTTCCCTGATTTCCATCAGCACTTGGGTCTTTGGAGCGTTAAGAGGGGTATAGTCGTCAAATCTTCGTCGAGAAGAACTTTGGCACTCGGGAGAACCTCAGCATGCCCTTCTATCGGGGCTTCCCCACCTCAGGGTCCGAGGGGGAGTTTGGGCTTGCATGTGATCAGAAGGAGTCTGAGAGTACGGTCGAGCTTCACTCTACTTTCCTTCTTTGGCGAACCTGCCTGGCCCGCTGATTCGTCGCTTGCCACTGGCTTCATCATCCTTGGCCTTGAAGGCCTCTTCTGCCCAGGCATACCCTTCGGCCCGAGCTAGCATGTCAGCAAAATCTCTGGGATACTTCTTTTTCAGGAAGAACAGTAAGTCATTCTTCTGTAGGCTGCCCTTGAGGGTGGCCATGGCGACTGATTGATCCAGATTTTGGACTTCTAACGTGGCAGCATTAAATCGGATGATATAAGCCCGGATGGATTCTCCCTCCTTTTGCTTGATGGCCATTAAGGAATTCGAACCTCGACGCGGTCGCCTATTACTAACGAAGTGGGCTACGAACTATTGACTCATCTGATCAAACGATAAGATGGTACTCGATTTGAGCGTCGAGTACCAGTTTCTAGTAGCTCCCTTAAGAATAGAGGGAAAAGCCCGGCACAAGATAGGGTCTAGCGCACCGTGGAACAACATCGTTGTCCGAAAAGCTTCCAAGTGGTCGATCGGATCGATGGTCCCATCGTAACTCTCGAACTGTGGGAGCTTGAAGTTCGGCAGAATCGGTTCCTGCATAATTTTCTATAAAAAAAGAGGATCAGTGCAAATGTTATTACCACATGAGGAGGGAGTGTGACGAAGTTCTTCGATCCACTAGCTCATTTCTAAGAGCCTTTGATCCAAGAGATCTTCACGGTCTCTGATCTTCAAAATTTTCTGGTAGAATGGATGCGAAGCTTCACCCTGGGTCGAGCCACGCTCTGAGCAAGGGCTCTCCCTCCTTTGCCTTCCTCTTTTGAGGATCGGAGGTCGGATAGCCCAAGTCGGTCGCTCCTGGACCAAACCACACAGCTCTGGAGAATTCCGCACTGGTTAAGATGGTAGTGGGGCCTACTAGTGCATGGCCTGTACTATCTTCGTGATACCACGAATCTACTGGATGAGTAGGTTAAACTGCTCTGCATCCACCACGATTATAGATGGAACCTGGGTCGTCGGGGCTGGAGCGAGAGCGGACGGATCTGAACGGGATCGAATCACGGAGGCGATCGATCGTCGGGTCGAAGCTCTCTTAGGGAAAATTTTTTTTCTCAAAAAAAAATTCTAGAGAGGAAGATGAGAGATCTCCAGAGAGAGAGAAATCATCGTCGAGCACTTCTTTAAAGATAAGGGAACCTCGAAGGTTCGGGGGTCCTCCTTCTAGCGTCAATCTGTTGGTGCAGAAACTGATCATCATCGAATTCAGTTGGAGCGGAGGTAGATGAGGTTGCCGTCGGGGATCTGCAAAATAAAGTTTCGCTTAGAGTCGGTGGGGGGTGGCTCTGGTAGGACCCTCCGACGATCAAGTCAGCTCTGACCAATAGGAATGGAGTGCTCGAGAATGAGTTCCGTAGAGCTTAGAGAAGGAGAGGAGAGCTTAGAGCTTAGGGTTAGCATATCTGGAGGGTCCCTTTTATAGGCGGAGCTTGATGGTGACAGCTGTAGCCGTGTGCTGGTGGGCCGCTCGAGGTCCGACGGAGTCAGTCCCAGGGGAAGGCGCCGTCTGCAGCACCACATACAACGGGTTGATGGTGACAACCATCGCCATCTAGTAGCGGATCGCTGTCACCTACAGCGGACTGATGGTGATGGCTGTAGCTGTCTTGATACCGAGCCGCTCGAAGCCGAATGAAGGGTTGAAGGGCTTTGACGTGTACCCATTTTAGAGGAGTTCGAACTTCTGAAGAGGAAGCTCGGAAGGAGTTTGGCTCCCATAGGTGTCTGGCTGGAGGTGTGCGGCTAAGGCTCAATTGCTAGGGAGTTCAGTAGAAGCTCGATCGACCAAAGGGGATGTCCGGGAGGAGTCTGCTGAAGAAGTCCGACCGAAGGAGGTGTTTGGAAGGAGTCCGACTCTTGGAGAAGTCCGATCGAGGGGATGTGTAGGAGGAGTCCGGCTCTTGGAGAAGCCCGATCGAGGAGATGTCTGGGAGGAGTCTGGCTCTTGGAGAAGTTCGATCAAGAGAATGTCTGGGAGGAGTCCGATCAAAGTTCGACTGCTGAGGAGTTTGGCCGCTGAGGGGTTCGATCGATTGACAGCCGCTGAGGAGTTTGACCGAGGGATGACCGTTGAGGAGTTCGATCGAGGGACGACCGCTGACGAGTTCGATCGATTGACAGCCATTGAGGAGTTTGACCGAGGGACAACCGCTGCGGAGTTCGATTGAGGGACGACCGTTGAGGAGTTCGGCTGATTGACAGCCGCTGAGGAGTTCGACCAAGGGACGATCGATGAGGAGTTCGGTCAGATGAGCTCGACCTCTTAAAAGTTCGGCCAGCTGAAGGAGTTCGGCTAAGGTTCGTCCACAGAAATCCTTTCGTGACTATCGGTTGTACTAGCCTGAGCATCGGATTGGACTTTGGCGGAAGCGAGGTTCATCCCCAACAGTTTTGAATGTTGCGATTGTGATTATTCGACCTATTCGGACGTTGGATACCATTACTAGATGATCACTTCAATTAGTATAGAAATTGATTTCTGTGCTACCGACTTAGATTTGGATTTATGAGGTCACACACATAAAAATTTCTACATGATCTGATGGTTGATCAAGATCTCATTGGTCTACGACTCTGTGGTTAAGAGTCCCACTAGACTGAAACTCTGTGATCAAGAGTCCTACTAGACTGAAACTCTGAGTTCGACTTGTCTGAGACTCTCTGATCAAGAGTTTCATTGGTCTGAAACTCTATGGTCAAGAGTTTCACTGGACTGAAACTTTGTGACCAAGAGTTCTACTGGACTGAGACTCTGAGTCCTACTTGTCTGAAACTCTTTGATCATGAGTCCTGATAATCTAGGATACTATGGTTAAGAGTCCCACTGGACTGAAACTCTATGATTAAAAGTCCTACTAGACTGAGACTCTGAGTCCTACTCATCTAAAACTCTTTGATCAAGAGTTTCACTAATCTAGGACTCTATGATCGCGAGTTCGATTCGTTTGGGATACTGGATTTAAGAATCCCACTGATTTAGGACTCTTCAAGAGTTTCATGTTGATATGACTCTATTACCCAGTAATCCATTCGATTTGAACTCAGATATTTTTTAAAAAATTAATTAATAATTTAATTACTAATTAGCTCAATTTTATTGAGCGATGAGGATTCGATCAAATTTGATTAAATTTGATTCGATTGAATTTGATCCGATCAGATCATGAGATGACCTAATTGCTATGGGAGTTTTGATCCTTATTTGATCGGGACGTAAATCTAGTTAATTTCTAATTTGATTTAATTAGGTCTAAATTAATTGGTTTGGTTGAAACCAATTAGGACCAAGTCAAATAAAGTTTGAATTCAAATTCTCCCATGCGCCCATCATTTTTGACTTTTTCATTCTGCTTCCCACACCCTTCCTTTTGTTTATTGAACATTTTTTAAGAAATAAAAATATGCACGCAGAAGGAGAGTCCTTTTGCGTGTTAAACACAAGGGAGGGAGAAATCAAGTGAGTGGTTAAAACCTCTCAACCACTCGACTCTTATTATTTTTCATATAGTTTTCCTATGGTATTCACATCAATAAATTATGATAATTTTTGTGCGTGTAGGAGAAGGGGTTAGAATTATGTGATAAAAATTTTAGAGTATTTGGGCATAAAAAATCTCGAAGTGAAGGTGAATAGGATTCTACAGCACTTTTCTTTTTCTTTATGCCTCTCTTCTCTTATGATTTTAATCTCTAAGAATATTCTATTTTTAGATATGATCTAAATAGAGATTATAGATCTAAAAGTTATCTTTCTATTAAAATTTATTTTATACAAAAACTCCACACACAGAGAGCGTGATAGAATTTTTAGTGTGTCAGAATTTTTGGGTCGAGTGAAATCCTAGATTTGGGAATCTGGGTTCGGGTGGAGAGATCGAGTGCTGTGAGCATCGGATCACCATCAAATTTGAAACACATCTTCATCATCCTCCAATATTTATGTTCTTATTTTTTAAAATATTTAAAAAATTAAAAAATATATGATCGATCGGATTGATCGTGATCAGCCATCGAAAGTTTCGACGAGGAGCTAGCACTCCCAGTAGGGCTGATCGAAATCAGAAGCTCCGTATGGACCAACCGTAGAGGCCAGACACTTGTGCGACTATGACATGATATCAGAGCATTATCCGATGAACTCAGATTATGATGATCGACTATCCACGAAAAGATATTATATTCTGAACACGTAGATGTAGTAAATAGTTTATTACATAGTTTTATTTTCAGATCTATTGATGTATGCATGCATATTATGTTTAGATCCTAATGTATAGGATTAAATAATCTAATATGATTGATAGGTAATTAATTAGATTAATTATTTTTTATTGCATCATTGCTATTTTTGAAATATTTTTTGAAAGTAGCATGGCAAATTCTGCACTATTTTCCTCAATTGGTATCCAAGCAAGGCTCTTCAAATATGATATGCTTGCATATTTAAATTAATAATTTAAATTTAATCTAAATATTAATCTAATAATTAGAGTAATTAGATCTAAAAAATTAAAATTCAGATCGTACGAACTGTAGGTTGTCGTACTGTAGGGTTTACCTCCTATGGTGAAAAGATTATCCTAATTCATTGATGATCTATATTATTAATCATAAAATTACTAGATTTGATCTAATATTTTTATGATTTAATTATATTAGACTTTAATCTGATTTATGATCATGAATGCATAATTAGATAAAGTTTGATTCATGATTTCATGATTATGTAGTGTAATAGTTTCAGATTAAACCCTATAATTAGTATTATTTATAAATTGAGATGATTTAATTCTGAAATGAGTCAACTCAATTGGTGAACAATGCTAAGTTGTAAAGAATCTTTCAAAATTAAAAATATTTTTGAAATATCGAACCCTAACTCTTAGACCATAAACTTAATTAAAAATTAAGTATAATAATTTAGTGTCTAGAATTATGAATTAAGACTCTAAGTCATTAATCATAAACTTGTGGATTATTGGATTAGCTGAATTAGATTCATAAATTTAGAGTAATTGATCAAATCTAATTAAATATTAATTTAGATTATATCAAGGACTATAGACTCAATTACAATAGTTGTAGTTGGTCAAATCCATGCCTTTAACAAGGACCAAATGAACTTGATTCAAGGCTATGCGGTCGAATCCAAAATTATTAGGTTGATCAAATTAAAATTAATGAATCAGATGGTGTCTAAGGTAAGTTTGGCAGTTTGATCAGTGATTTTTAATTGGAAGCTATTCGCATCGATTCAATCTTTGACGAGTTAATGGCATATCCCTTCCACTGATCTCGCTTACCTGATCATCTTGGTGAGTTAGATTTTGATTAGATCACTTGATGATTCAAACTCATCCATGTCTATTAGGTAAATCAGTCAGACTGATTTAGGTACTCCTAATGCCAGCTTAGATTAGATTCTTTTCTGACTTGGTGAAGTCAGTGGAAGGATCGAAATTGACTCGCTGAATTTTCTTAAATTGGTTAACTAAATCTTCTAAAATTATTAAGTTTTTAAAAATAAAATAGTTATATAGATAACTAAATCATAGCCTTCCATTAAGTTGAGTGATAATGGGTTCATTAGTATAATGATCATTGGAGGCCCAAAGGCCTGATGATTATTGATCAATGAAATTATCATTCATAAAATGATAATTTGGTTAAGTCTTTCTAATAATAGTTAGGTTGGCCGACTAAAGTTAGATCTGATCATTTATTGGTTAGATATGATCAAATGTGGTTATGTTAATGGTTGGACCTAATCGAATCTTTTTCAGTAGAGGCCAAAGCCTACTGATTAGATCTATGGGGCAAAATCAATGTTATTAGAAGTTGTTTAGAAAAATAATTAATTTTGAATCTATCCATAGGTACATATGGGTTGACCAACCAAAGTTGGGCTCATGTGTAGTCTATGTGGATTCTAATACCTACTAAGAAATTAGAGTAATTCCTCGAATTAAAGGTAGAGGATATCAATTTGTATAAAATAGTGGGAGAATCTTTAGACTGAAGTCCAAGTCTTTAGGATTAATAATTCATATACTAATTAGATTTGATTTTTCTTTTTATGCAGACATGGCCACTAACCTATCGCTCCGATCATTGTTAGACCATGATAAATTAATGGAATTCAACTATGATAGTTAATATCGTAAATTAAAAATCATCCTGGAGTATGAGCGGATCCTTTATGTGGTAACGGATCGAGCACCTGAGAAGCCAGCTCTGAATGCTAGAAAAATGGTCCGACATACTTATCTGAAGTGGCTCAATGACCGCATCACCGTTTGATGTATAATACTGACGGCAATGAATGACGAGTTCAGTCGTAGATTTGAAAACGTCCAGCCATAGGAGATGCTTCAAATATTGAACGACTCTTTTAGCACGCCGGATAATGTTGAAAGGCATAAAATAAGTTATACCATTTTTAATGCTCGGATGAGGGATGAGGCCTCAGTCATCGATCATATATTATACATGATTGAGATGATTGAGCACCTTAGCAAGTTGGACTTTTTCCTACACGAGCAGCTCGGTAAGGATGCAATTCTTAATTCTTTGCCCAAGTCCTTCCTCTCCTTCCTAACTCATTTTAGAATGATAAAACCTGTAGTGAACTTCCATGGCTTGTTGGGGTTGCTGTAAAACTTTGAAAAGGATCATCAACTCCACAAGGAGATGGTGAATATAGTAGCAGGGTCTTCTTTTGGTCGTCGACCCTTTAAGAAAGGGAAGAAAAATAAGAAAAAGAAAAACAAGAAGGTGCGGTCGCATGCTGGGATGATTGCACATGATCAGACCAAGAAGCGCAAGTCCGACCATAGCCAAGCAGAGTGCTTCTTCTGCAAGAAGCAGGGACACTGAAAGAGGAACTATCCTCTATACATTGCATCCCTTGATCCAAACAGGTCAAGAAAGAAGCAAGTGGTTGCTGGACAAGATAATTATATAATAACATCTTGCAATTTTTCTTTATTTGATTCTACTGCTTGGGTATTAGATACTAAAAGTTCTTATCATATTTGTAATTCTATGCAGGACTTGCAGGTCAGTAGGAGATTTGATCGAGGCTAGAGATTTCTGAATGTTGAAGATAGAAGACAAGTTCAAATTCTAGCGTTAGAAATCATGAACCTTGTAATCAATTCAAATAAAGTTATTCTTAATGAATATCATTATTGTCCAACTTTCTTATTGAATATCATTTCTGTAGACTTTTTAGCTATGAATGGTTTTAAAATATCAATAAAAAAAAATTTTAATATCATTTTGAATGGTGTTATAATTTTGATTGAATAATTGAATAACAAATTTTATTTACTTTCTATACCTGTTAACGTGGTTCAATCCTGCAGTAAATGTCCTAAAATTAGTGATGTATCTGATGTCTACCTTTGGCACTATAGACTAGGTCAAATTAACAAGAATAGAATTAGCAGGTTAGCTCAAGAAGGAATTCTTGAGGTTAGTGATTGTGAATCACTTTCGATCTGTAAATCCTGTCTTTTTGGTAAGATAACCAAGTCACCTTTTATTAAAAAAGATGAACGAGCCACTGAACTCTTGAGTTTAGTACATTCGGATGTATGTGGACCCATGAGCTCAAGTACCAGAGGTGGATATTTCTACTTTATAATCTTCATAGATGACCTATCGAGGTATAGATATGCCTATTTAATGAAGCAAAAGTCAGAGTCGTTTGAAATATTCAAACTATTTCGAAATGAGGTAGAAAAGAAAACTAAAAAGAGTATTAAAACTCTTCGATCTGATTGAAGGGATGAGTACCTTTCCAATATGTTTCTGATATATCTTGGGGAGAACAAGATTCTCTCCCAATGGACCCCTCTTGGAATACCACAATATAATGGTATGTCTGAAAAAAGAAATCGGATCCTATTAGACATGGTTTGATCCATGATGGAATTTGCTGGTTTGCCGATCTCCCTATGGGGATATATGCTTGAGTCAGCTTATTACATTCTAAATAGAATTTTGAGTAAATCTATTATTAAAATATCATATGAAATATAGACATGGCGTAAGCCAATGTTTTCACATCTTAGGATTTGGGGGTGTCCGGCCTACGTCAAACGTTTGATGACAGACAAGCTTGGACCTAAGTTTGATAAGTATAGTTTTATAGATTATCCAAAAAAAACTAAAAGGTACTACTTCTATCTTGCTGATGAGCAAAAAATGTTTGTTAGTCTTAAGGCAGTCTTTTTAGAAAAGAAGTTTCTTAGTCAAGGAACTAATACCTCCAAGGTCAAACTTGATGAAGTACGATAGATGGAAGAACGGACATAAGTTATTGAACCTGAGCTGGATCTAATTAGATCAGATCTAGAATCCATTATAGAAGCAACCTTAAGAAGATCTGGTAGAGTACCATGTCAACCAAATAGATACTATGATTTTCTGATCCAAGATGGGGATCTTATCGAATTTGATGAGAACGATCAGGATCCAATCATCTATATAGATGCAATGCAGAGATTTGACTCTAAAAAATGGCTTGAGGTCATAAAATTCGAGATGGAATCCATGAAGGTCAATAATGTATGGACATTGGTTGACCCACCCGAAAGAGTAAAACCCATAGGATATAAGTGGGTCTTCAAAAGAAAAAAGGAATGCAGACGGAAAGATGGAGACCTATAAAGTTCGTCGGGTTGTTAAGAAATATCGTCAATGTTATGATATTGACTATGACGAGATGTTCTCTCCTGTGGCAATACTCAAATCCATTTGGATAATGCTTGCTATAGCTGCCCATATAGACTATGAAATCTGATAGATGCATGTGAAAATATATTTTCTGAATGGAGAGCTGGATGAAGAGGTATATATGATACAACCTGAAGGTTTCACATTCATAGATGAGTCTAAGATGTGTAAGCTTTAGAGGTCCATTTATGGACTAAAGTAGGTATCTCAGAGCTGAAACATACGATTTGATAGAATAATCAAAACGTATGGCTTCGTTAAGAATGAAGAAGAGTCCTGCATATATAAATAGACTAATGATCCAGCAATAGTATTCCTAGTATTATATATGGATGACATTCTCTTAATCGATAATGATGTCCCTGCATTATATGGAATAAAGATCTGGCTATCATCACAGTTCTCTATAAAAGATCTGAAAGAAACTTCCTACATTCTAGGAATGAAGATCTATAGAAATAGATCTGAAAGGTTACTTGGATTGTCCTAGTCCACATACATTGACACTATGCTGAAATAGTTCAGCATGAAAAATTTCAAGAATGGCTATCTACCGATAGGATATAAAATTTCTCTTTCAAAAAGAGATTATCCAACAACACCTCTAGACAGAGAGCGTATGAACAGAATATCATATGCTTCAACAGTGGATTCTATAATGTACGTCATAACATGTACGCGATCAGATGTGACATACTCACTAGGTGTAGTGAGTAGATACCAATCTAATCCAGGAAAGAATTCCTGAAAGGTTGTTAAAATCATCCTAAAGTATTTAAGAAATACTAAAGATCAGTGGCTTGTATATGGTGAATTGAACTTAAAACTTGTAAGGTTCATAGACTCCAATTTTCAGTCCAATCATGATGATAGCAAGAGTATGTCGGGATACATATTTATCCTTAATGATGGGGCCATCTGCTGGAAGAGTTTCAACCAGCATACTATGGCCGATTCAGTTTGTGAGACGGAGTATGCCGCTATATCAGATGCTACTAAAGAAGCGGTGTGACTAAGAAAATTTATCACCGAGCTCGAAGTAGCATCCTCTCTTGATGGTCCAATTCTGCTCTATTGCGACAGCTTTGAAGCCATTGCTCAGGCGAAGGAACCAAAGGCACACCAGTGGATGAAGCATATTCTGCATCGCTCTCATCTTATCCAAGAGATTGTGGATCGAGGTGACGTCAATCTTCAAAAGATCGATGGAAAGAAGAACCTGACTGACCCATTCACTAAAGCTATTACGATGAAGGAGTTCGACGACTTTAAGTCAAAGATAGGTATTAGATACTATACTGATTGGCTTTAGTCCAAGTGGAAGATTATTGAAAAAGTATCCCAAAGCCAATCGTCGGTCTGTTGACGGTTAGATCAAATATTTATAATTATATATGAATTATAAATTAATAAAAAATATTTTAGCATTTTTCATCATAAATTATGTTGTCTTCTAATGAACTTCTATGTTGTGATGAAGTCCTTAAGACTATCTAGATTCAGTAAAGAAAGATTTGTTATTTAGTTCTTAAATAGTTCACGATCAAATGATACGTTGTTACTTAGGACGACAACGTTTATCAAGTATAGATCATTGTGTGCCATATAGGTTGGTTGTCCTTATAATCAAGGAGTATTGGGACACTGATATGGCATGCAAGTGAGATGTATGGGTACATCTACACTGAACGTGACCAACTCCGGGGCTTTTCTATTGTCAAGATTAGCTTCGATGAAATATGGATATAAATGTCCCTCCGATCTGAGATCACCATGGTGACTTTCAAGTAACTCACTATATTTTGGTGCCAGACTATCTAAATTTTTAATTCAACGACGGAAGGTTTCTGGGCACAGTCAAGTACTTATGGAGTCGGTGCGTGTATCAAGATGGGATTGACCACTCCTGATTTCAGGAGTTGTGTTCAATTATATTTTAATTTAGCAAAATCTTGGCCAAGATAGTCTTAGTGAGGAGTCACGGGACTAATTGCTTTGAGATACAATATGGATGTATTTTCTAGAGTTGACAGTCTAACCTTAAGTCATCTATTACACAGAGGTCATAGGGATGAATTATACAGTAACCATATTCGCGTAGGTTCTGAATGTTGTAATTATGATTATTCGATCTATCTGGATGTCGGATACCATTGCTAGATGGTCACTTCGATTAATATAAAAATTAATTTTTATACTACCGACTTAGGTTCGGACCTGTGGGGTCACACATATTAGAAGTTTCTATCTGATCTGATGGTTGATCAAGAGTTCTATTGATCTGAAACTCTATGCTCAAGAGTCCCACTGGATCGGGACTTTGTGACCAAGAGTCCTACTAGACTTGGACTCTGAGTCCGACTTGTCTGGGACTCTCTGATCAAGAGTTCCATTGGTCTGAAACTCTATGGTCAAAGAATTTTACTAGACTGAGACTCTATGATCAAGAGTCCTACTGGACTGGGACTCTGAGTTCTACTTATCTGGGACTCTCTGATCATAAGTCCTGATAATTTAGGACACTATGGTCAAGAGTCTCACTAGATTAGGATTTTATAACCAAGACTCCTACTGGACTTGGACTCTGAGTCATACTCATCTGAGACTCTTTGATCAAGAGTTTCACTAGTCTGAGATTCTATGATCGTGAGTTCGATTCGTTTGGGACACTGGGTTCAAGAGTCCCACTGATTTAAGATTCTTCAAGAGTTTCCTGTTGATAGGACTCTGTTGCCCAGTAACCCATTCGATTTGGACTTAGATATTTTTTTAAAAGATTAATTAATAATTTGATTACTGATTAGCTTAATTTAATTGAGTGATGAGGATTCGATCAAGTCTGATTGAATTTGATTCAATTGGATTTGATCCGATCAAGTCATGAGATGACCTAATCACTATGAAAGTTTTGACCCTGATTTGATCAGAACGTAGATCTAATTAATTTCTAATTTAATTAAAATTTTATTAGATTAGACTAAGTCTAATTTTGTTGGATTTAATTGGGTCTAAATTAATTGATTTGGCTGAACCCAATTAGGACCAAGTCAAATGAAGTTTGAATTCAAACTCTTCCATGCGTCCACCATTTTTAACTTTTCCACTCAGCTTCCCACGCCCTTCCTTTTATTTATAGAATATTTTTTAAGAAATAAAAATGTGCACATAGAAGGAGAGTCCTTCTGCATGTTAAACATGAAGAAGGGGGCATTGGATAAGGATAAGAGCCTCATTTGATTTTTGAAATCAAGTGAGTGGTTAAAATCTCTTAACCACTCAACCCTTATCATTTTCCATTTGGTTTTCTCATGGTATTTACGTCAATAAATTATATGAATTTTTATGCATGTAGGAGAAGGGGTTAGCATTACATGATAAAAATTTTAGAATGTTTGGACATCAGTTCTAGACGAAAAAATCTTGGAGTGAAGGTAAACAGGATCATATAGCACTTTTCTTTTTCTTTATGCCTCTCTTCTCTTATGATTTCTATCTCTAAGGATATCCTATTTTTAGATATAATATAAATAAAAATTATAGATCTAAAAGTTATCTTTTCATAAAAATTTATTTTATAAAAAAAAACTCCATATAGAGAGGGCATGATAGGATTTTTAGTATGTCAGGATTTTTGGGCCGAGTGAAATCCTAGATTTGGAAATCTGGGTTCGAGTGGAGAGATCGAGTGTTGTGAGCATTGGATCGCCACCAAATTTGAAACACATCTTCATCATCCTCCAATATTTATATTTTAATTTTCTAAAATATTTAAAAAATTAGAAAATATACGATCGATTGGATTGATCATGATCAGCCATCGAAGGTTCTAATGAGGAGCTAGCACTTTAGTGGGGCTGATCAGGATCAGAAGTTCCGTGTGGACCAACCGTAGAGACCAGACATATATGCGGCTGTGATGTGATATCAGAGCATTATCTGATGGATTCAGATTGCAATGATCGATTATCCACAAAAAAGTATTATATTTTAAACACGTAGATATTGTTACATAGTTTTATTTTCAGATCTATTGATGTATGCATGCATGTTATGTTTAGATCCTAATGTATATGATTAAATAATCTGATATGATCCATAGATAATTAATTAAATTAATTATTTTTTACTATATCATTACTATTTTTGAAATATTTTTTAAAAGTAGCATAATAAATTCGACATTATTTTTTTCAATTAGTATCAGAGCAAGGTTCTTTAAACATGATATGCTTGTATATTTAGATTAAAAATTTAGATTTAATCTAAATATTGATCTAATAATTAAAATAATTAGATTTAAAAATTAAAATTTAGATCACACAGACTGCAAATTATCCTGCTATAGGGTTTACCCCCTGCAGTGAAAAGGTTATCCTGGTACGTTGCTTATCTATATCATTAATCATGAAATTACTAGATTTGATCTAATATTTTTATGATTTAATTATATTAGACTTTAATTTGATTTATGATTGATAAGCATCATAAATTTATCAATAAAAATATTAATTTATTAATTAATTTATTTTAATTTTTAAGAATTATTAATCAATTTATATATAATTTTTAAAAAATTCATATTTTTATTAATTAAAAAATTAATTAAAAATAATAAAAAATAAAAAATAAAATTTTATTATTAATACAAAGAGCTCATTTTTTTATCACAACAAAATAAATTTTGAGTAAAATGGAGCTAAAATGGAAAAGATATAAATTTTTAAAGATATAAAATAAATAAAAATTAAATAAAAAAAGAAAATAGCTCAGTCGGCTCCATAAGCCGAGCCACCAAGCCAAGCCAAGCCATCAAAGCCGACTCAGCCATTTAAGCTCAGCCAGTCCATGATCCAGGTGTGGACCGCCAGCTTAGTAGAAATCGACGAATCAGAGATTGCCACATGACAGACCTAGACCCTTAAAGGATCCACAAAAATTTATCGCGGCTCACAGGGTATTTTGGTCTTTTCACCTAGCGACAAGAATGCTGATTGGCTATGGTGCGCAGTGCAGCCGGTCCACGTGGTCCATGGGAACAATAATTGCACGATCAGATGGCTGCGGTTGATTGCGGTCAAGATCGGATGGTGGTGGAGATTTTTTGGGTTTGATTCAAATTCTATCAGTGATCTGGCATGATCCAATGGTCCAGAATACTTTCGATGATGATCAGGACTCTCGAAGCATGATTTGCGGTTAGATTTCGTCCATCAACGTGCGATCGGACGGTCAGAATTTAATCTGACCCGATCTGGGCTGATATGCATCCGATTTTGATGATTTTTGGACCATTGGATTCTTATTGAATGGCCAGATTTCACCAGGCTTACCAAAGTCGTATCAAACCTATTTTGATTCAAATTTTATTTGAATTTCTTTGTATTTTGACGATTACAAAGGCTATTAGTCCCATATTGCCTTTAGAAAAAAATATCCAGCCCTCCTAGCTCTATAAAAAGGAACCCAGGCCTCCAAAAATTAACATCTCCGATCAAGATGAAGCTTTAGTACAGGACGAAGCTAGGCTATGGGTTAAAGACTGCTTCGAAGCAACGAGTGCCGAGAAGAAGAGCCGGGCTTCTACACCATCTTTTTGCCAATGCCGATTCAAGATCAAAGATCAGACTATTTTATTTTTTTTAAATTTTATGTATTTAAATTTTAAAATTTTAATTAATAAAAATTTTATTTTTGCACTTTAATTTCTTATTTTTTATTATAATTTAATTTTTATACTTTAATTATTACTTTTTATTTTATTGCAAGTAGATGCTAAGATCTAACTAATAAATCTTAGTACCAAGTTTAAATTTCTGCACCTTTTAATTTTTACTTTTAATTTTTCGACTTCACTTTCGATTCCAAAAACTTAAATCTTTTTTTTTCTTTTCAAAAATCAAAGATTTCAAATCTAAAAACACTACCTTTCCTATGGATTCGATCCGACTCACTGCTATCTACGCATTTTTAATTATTTTAAGAAGTCGGATTAAACTGATAAACATAGTGTCTTAACGACAACATCGCGTTCCTATCAAGTTTTTGGCGCCATTGCCGGAGAACGAATGAACATGAAATTTTTAATCTCTTTGATTTTTCTATAAATAAATTATAATTAAAATTTTTATTTTCTTATAAATATTGCTTGCTAATTTTTTTTTATTTTTATTATTTTGTAGAAAAAGAGATTAAAGAACAAAAAGAATCAGGAGTTTTGCTTGGTAAAATCAGTTCTAACCCTAGTTCTCTTTCCTTTTTATTTATTTATTTATTTATTTTTAAATTAATTTAAAAAATATTCATTTAAACCTAATTAAAAGCCTCATGATAAGATTAGAAATCCAATTGTTTAGAGCATGTATCATATTAGTTTTATTTTTTATTTTTATTTTTATTTTTTTTGGTGATTGCTGGAGGTAAGGTAAGCTTTTCAGAATTTAATTAGTTGCATGCATCTAGTTTAAATTGCATAGAATCCTTTAATTAAAATTTTTTTATGCATATTCATATTAAATCAACTTAAGGGCAATACTCAATTAAATAAGATAAGGTGAGGATTTGATTACCCTTCCTTAGCCCACAAACAATCAACCAACATCCTGCATTAACCTAAGCCTTTAAATTAAAATCAATTAGACATCAACCCTAAGAACTCGAGCTCAATAGGATAAGAAATCCTAAGAGTTGAACCATATTAGGATAAGTCAATTTGACTGATGTCTAGAAAAGTGGTTCAGGGACGACTGGGCCTGAAGAAAGGTGGTTTCTAATTAGTTTCGTTTGCTTACTTGGCCAAGCACAATTGGTGTCTAAGGCAAGCAACGGGGGGACTCCCATCGATCTTACATTTATCTGGCTTGTTGATTGGCTAATCCTACACTTGAAGGGCTTGAAGGTGACCTTGGCAGTTAGGAGCTATCTAGATCTAGGACAACCTTTAGTCAGGATTGATTGACCAACTTGATTGCTAACCAATATTAAATCTAATTAAACCTAATTCTTCTCTTTCTTCTTAGTTCTAGGACTTCTTAGGACCTATTCTTTATAACTTTTCTTTCTTTCTTTTTCTTTCTCCTCTAAAAAATAAAATAAAATAAAATAAAAATTAAATTTAATTAACTAAAAAAAATATTTAAAAAATAATTAAACTTAATTAATAAATAAAATAATTAATCTTTAATATAATAAAATAATAAAAAATATTTTAAAAAAAAATAAAAAAAAAATTTTGAATCACACGTTAGGATTACACTAATACATGCACGATAGAAAATCGCTTTACCTGATCTAATTGAACCCAACCATAAAATTAAAAGGTCGAATTATATTAAATTCGATAATCAAATGGCTGAAAATTTTAGAGAATCATCTAAGCAGATGAAAGAATACTTTATTCTTTCTACCTATAATCCATCGACTTGTATCCAATTACCTGAAATTCATGCTACCCACTATGAGATCGAGCCTACTACAATCCAGATGCTTCCATCTTTTTATGGAAACACCAATGAAGATCCTTATAAACATCTGCATGAATTCTTAGAAATCTGCTCTACGGTGAAAATTAAAAATTTAACTAATGATGCTCTTAGATTAATTTTATTTTTCTTATCATTAAAAGACAAAGCCAAGTACTGGCTTGGAACAATAGGAAGATTAATTAAAACTTGGGCTGACTTATAAAGTGAATTTCTTAAAAAATTTTATCCCATAGGCTCGAACCAATACTATGAGGCAAGCTATCACTAGGATTTGCCTCAGCTTCCAGGGAGAACAGATTCACGAGTCATGGCAGAGACTTAAGGAACTTCTTAGAAAATGTCCCACACCATGGTCTTGTCTAAGTGGCAAATAGTTCAAGCTTTCTATGAGGGTTTAGGAGACCAATACAGAACAGATGGTAGATGCATCCTATGGAGATGCATTCATGAACAAGAAGTGAAGGATGAAGCCTATGCCTTATTTGAAAACTCCTGAGTGAAAAACTCAATTAACCATGCTTCGTTATCTTTCTACCAAACCTAGGCAGGGATCCATGAGATTTAAACATCTAGAATCTAGTTCATAAGACTGACTTTAACCAATTAGCTCAGAAATTAGATAAAATCGATCTTTCTTGCTCCAGAAAATTAGATCAAGTCCTAATCCTAGGTCAACAATCTCCTACACAATTCATATCATCTTCTAATTAATCAGAAGATTTATTCAATCTGTGCTAGCCCAACCCATCATGTGAGTGAATGTCCTATGACTGCACAGTTTTCATCTTTTATCCAAGAACAAGTCCAAGCTGCTAAAGGCTACTCCAAGTCCAGTTAATGATCCATTTTTAAATTCATATAACTCTAGATTGGAGCAAACCATTCATAATTTTTCTTGAAAATCATCAACAGACTCAGGCTCAGACCCAAATTTTATCTATGCAAAATTATCAAAATAGACCCCAATACCAAAACTATGCCTATAATAATGGTCAGCCTAGTCAGTTTATCCAAGCCATCATATAACAATCAGCCTATCATACCCACCTCCTCAATAGACCAATCTAGCTGATGATAGATTTAACCAACTTTAATAATTAATTTTGAATCAACAATAATCAATCTTAACTCAACAAGAATCTATCGCCAAGCTAGAAGCTCAAATTGGACAACTAAGTTGAGTCTAACATGAGGAGAGAACTAGATCAACTACCGAAGCCTACCAATTTCAAACAATCCATCCTAATGTCCACCAACCATTTGGACCAAGTTATCAATTTAATGTCTCACTCTAAGAATCCCTAATTTGAGAATGCCAAAGTAATTTCCTGAATTTAAAAGCTATAGAATTCTTATGGATCCATACCAAGACAGGTCAGAGAGGCTAGTACTGATGCTAGCCAAAATAAAAATTTAGAGGAACTAGGTTAGTACTTGAGACTAACCACATAGAAGAATCCGAGCCAAGAATTAGTACTGATGCTAGTTCAAGTTTAAATAAGATAGAAATAGGGAAAAAAGAGAATAGATGATTTACCTGAGAACTTATAAACCTAATAAAGCCTATTCCCTTTAATCCCTAGAAGCAGGTTCTTCTTACAAAAATCAAGAGGCATGTAATGAAATATCAACGAGTTGTTTAAGCAAGATCACATTAATTTACCTTCAGAATTAAAATCACCTTTAGTCACCATTCCAGCACCCATTGAATCAAACTTAACTCCTAATACAAAAACTCCATTCATGAGCATTTTAGAAGAACAAATAGGAGAAATTCTTAATAAACATGGGTCTGAGAATGGAATCATAAATTATATCCCTAAAATTAACAATGAATATATCAATAATGGGATTATAAATCAACTTTCTGAGATTGGCAATCCAAAATCATTGAAATTTATCAATCCAATATTCGACACAGGATAGTGAAGCTGCATTGTGTCTGACTGAAGATGGTAAACTTAGCGCTTGTTAGAAGGCAACCCAATATTTAGTTTTTATTTAATTTATCTTTTTAATTTATTTTTTAGGATAATTTGAATAAGTTGGAGGGAGAGCTTAAATTTTCAAAGGCATGTGCTGGACCAAAAATATAGTCAGGTGTATTCTTTCATGTTCTTTATTACATCCTTTATTTTTTCTTCTCCATTGAGGATAATGTCGATTAAGTTGGAGAGAGAAAAATAAAAATTTTAAAATTTTAAGTCCTCAAAAAAGTTAGTATTTAGTATTTAGACATCTGATTATGCTTAAGAATCGAATTAAACTAAGCATTTTTAAAAAAAAATTGATACACAGATTAGAGAATCTATGAGATATTGAAGGAATCAAGTATTAAGAAAATTTCAATAAAGAGTTAAGTCTAGAACATAAAAAAATTTTCTTGGAGCATTTCTAATTATTTTCTACTAGCATCAAAGAAAAGTCTATTTTTTATGAGCTTGTGTAGGATAACTATACGTTTCTTCATATAAAAAAATTATTTTAATAAAATAGTTTTCCAAGTACTTTTCACTGAGTAATCGGGCCTCTTTGCCTAAGCAAGCATTGAATTTCGCATCAAAAGATGGAAGGGCATAAAGAAGCTCGTTGTAAAGCTAGTCTTAACTCATAGCCTTATTTGATTCGAGCTAGTAAGCCCGAGGGGTATTCTATACCTAGTGCCCTAAAGTCCAACTTGATTTGGGAGTCATTGGCCCAAGACTCGCTACATGGATCAAATAGAAAGCTTAAGGAGTTAAGACACTCAATAGTGGTACAATATTAAAAAAAAAAATATTGGTTTTTCCATCTGAGTAATCGGGTTTCCGTTGCCTAAGTAAGCAATGATATTCGCATCAAAAAGTGGGCAATGTAAAAATAAAAATTAATAAATGAAGGATGAAAGTAGCAATACACTTGCCTATATGAAAGTTTAGACAAATCAGAGATAAAGATAAGATAATTTAGAAAAAAGTTTTAAAAAAATTTAATGTTCTTTATTTAATTTTTTTTATTAATAAGTATTAATACCCCAATGATATGTCTTATTTAAGCTTTACTGAATATCAATGGCCATTTTAAAAATTGCTTAGGTAAAATTCGAAACTCTAAAGTTAAAAGGTATTTAAAACTAAATTCTTTCTTTACTCGAGGATGAGCAAAGCTTAAGTTTGGGGGTGTGATAAGTATCATAAATTCACTAATAAAAGTATTAATCTATTAATTAATTTATATTAATTTTTAAAAATTATTAATCAATTTATATATAATTTTTTAAAAAATTATATTTTATTAATTAAAAAATTAATTAAAAAATAATAAAAATTAAAAAATAAAATTTTATTATCAATAGAAAGAGCTTATTTTTTTTATCATGATGAAATAAATTTTGAGTAAAACAGAGCTAAAATAAAAAATATATAAATTTTTAAAGATATAAAATAAATAAAAATTAAATAAAAAAAAGAAAATGGCTCAGCCGGCTCCGTAAGTCGAGACACCAAGTTAAGCCAAGCCATCAAAGCTGACTCAGCTATTTAAGCTATCAACCAATCCATGATCCAGATGTGGACCGCCAGCTCAGCAAAAACCGACGAATCAAAGATTGCCACGTGGCGAACCTAAGGGTCCACAGAAATTTATCGCGGCTCACAGGGTATTTTGATCTTTTCACCTAGTGACAAGAACGCTGATTGACTGTGGTGTGCGATGCAGCCGATCCACGCGGTCCATGGGAACAGTAATTGCACGATCGGACGGCTGCGGTTGATTGCGATCAAGATCGAATGGCGGTGATGATTTTTTGGGTTTGATTCAAATTCTATCAGTGATCTGACATGATCCGACAGCCAAAAAATCAAGTGATGAAGATCCAACGGTCCAGAATACTCCCGGCGATGATCAGGACTCCCAAAGCATGATTTGCGGCCAGATTTCGTCCATCAACGCGCGATCGGATGCTTAGAATTTAATCCGACCTGATTTAGGCTGATATGTATCCGATTTTGATGATTTTTGGACCGTTGGATTTCTATTGAATGACCAAATTTCACCTAAAACAGGCTTATCAGAGTCATATCAGAGTTATTTTAATTCAAATTTTATTCGAATTTCTTTGTATTTTGACGATTACAAAGGCTATTAGTCCCACATTACCTTTAGAAAAAAATATCCAGCCCTCCTAGCTCTATAAAAAGGACCCCAGGTCCTTCAAAAATCAACATCTCCGATCAAGATGAAGCTTTGGTATAGGGCAAAGCTAGACTATGGGTTAAAGACTGCTTCGAAGCAATGGGTGCCGAGAAGAAGTACCGAATTTCTACACCATCTTTCTGCCAATGCCGATCCAAGATCAGAAATCAGGCTATTTTATTCTTTTTAAATTCTATGTATTTAAATTTTAAAATTTTAATTAATAAAAATTTTATTTTTATATTTTAATTTCTTATTTTTTATTATA
The DNA here is from genome assembly GCA_006176705.1 of Cocos nucifera. Classification (NCBI taxonomy): domain Eukaryota; kingdom Viridiplantae; phylum Streptophyta; class Magnoliopsida; order Arecales; family Arecaceae; genus Cocos; species Cocos nucifera. The sequence goes on along the minus strand of QRFJ01000006.1, from coordinate 7,771,417 downwards.
ATTTAATTTTTATACTTTAATTATTACTTTTTATTTTATTGTAAGTAGATGCTAGGATCTAACTAATAGATCTTAATACCAAGTTTAAATTTTTGCACCTTTTAATTTTTACTTTTAATTTTTCGACTTCACTTTTGATTCCAAAAACTTAAATTTTTTTCTTTTTTTTAAAAAAAATTAAAGATTTTAAATCTAAAAATACTACCTTTTCTGTGGATTTGACCCGACTCACTACTATCTATGTATTTTTAATTATTTTAAGAAGTCAGATTAAACTGATAAATACGATGTCTTAACGACAACATTGCATTCCTATCAATGATCATGAATGCATAATTAGATAAAGTTTGATTCATGATTTCATGATTATATAGTATACATAGTTTCAGATTAAATCCTACAACTAGTATTGTTTGTGAATTGAGATGATTTAATTTTGAAATGAGTTGACTCAATTGATGAATAATGCTAAGTTGTAAAGAATCTTTCAAAATTAAAAATATTTTTAAAATATCGAATCCTAATCCTCAGCCCATAAACTTAATTAAAAATTAAGTATAATGATTTAGTATCTAAAATTATGAATTAAGACTCTAAGTCATTAATCATAAACTTGTGGATTATTGGATTAGCTGAATTAGGTCTATAAATTGGGTTAGATCTAAGGTTAGTTAAAAGATAGACTAATTTAGAGTAATTGATCAAATCTAATTAAATATTAATTTATATTAGGTCAAGAAATCTATAGACTCAATTACAATAGTTGTAGTTGGTCAAGTCCATGTCTTTAACAAGAACCAAATAGACTTGATTCAAGGCTATGCGGTCAAATTCTAAATTACTAGGTTGGTCAAATTAAAATTAATGAATCGGATGGTGTCTAAGATAAGTTTGGCAGTTTAACCAATAATTTTTAATTGAAAGCTACTCATACTGATTCGATCTTGAGTTAATGGCATATTCTTTCCACTGATCTCACTTATCTGACCATCTTGATGAGTTAGATTTTGATTAGATCACTTGGTGATTCGGACTCATCCATGTTTATTAGGTAAATCAGTCTGACTGATTTAGGTGCTCCTAATGCCAGCTTAGATTAAATTTTTTTTTCATTTGGTAAAGTCAGTGGAATAATCGAAATTGGCTCACTGAATTTTCATAAATTTATTAACTAAATCTTCTAAAATTATTAGATCCTTAAAGATAAAATAGTTATATAGATAACTAAGTCATAGCCTCCCATTAAGTTGAGTGATAATGGGTTCATTAGTATAATGATCATTGGAGGCCCAAAGGCCTAATGATTATTGACTAATAAAATTATCATTCATAAAATGATAATTTGATTAAATTTTTTTGATGGTGGTTAGGTTGGCCGACCAAAGTTGGGTCTAATTATTTATTAGTTAGATAAGACCAAATGTGGTCATGTTAATGGTTGGACCTAACCGAATCTTTTTCAGTGGAGGCCAAAATCTACTGATTAGGTCTATGGGGCAAAGTCAATGTTACTAAAAGTTGTTTAAAAAAATAATTGATTTTGAATCTATCCATAGGTGCACATAGGTTGACCAACCAAAGTTGGGCTCATGTGTAATCTATGTGGATTCTAGTATCCACTAAGAAATTAGAGTAATTTCTTAAATTAGAGGTAGAGGCTACCAATTCATATAAAATAGTGGGAGGATCTTTAGATTGAAGTCCAAGTCTTTAGGATTAATAATTCATATACTAATTGGTTTTGATTTTTTTTTTGTGCAGACATGGCCACTAACCTATTGCTCTGGTCATTATTAGACCATGACAAATTAATGGAATCCAACTACGATAGTTGATATCGTAAGTTGAAAATCGTCCTGGAGCATGAGCAGATTCTTTATATGGTAACGGATCGAGCACCTGAGAAGCCAGCTCCGAACGCTAGGAAAGCAGTTCGAGACACTTATTTGAAGTAGCTTAATGACCGCACCATCGTTCGATGTATACTACTGATGGTAATGAATAATGAGTTCAGCCGCAGGTTTGAAAATGCTCAGCCACAGAAGATGCTTCAAATATTGAATGACTCTTTTGGTACGTCGGACGATGTTGAAAGATATAAAATAAGTTGTGCCATTTTCAATGCTCAGATGAGGGATGAGATCTCAATCATCGACCATGTATTATACATGATCGAGATGATTGAGTGCCTTAGCAAGTTGGGCTTTTCTCTGCATGAGCAGCTCGGTAAGGATGCAACCATTAATTCTTTGCCCAAGTCCTTCATTCCTCTTCTAACTCATTTTAGAATGACAAAGCCTGCAGTGAACTACCATGGCTTATTGGGATTGCTGCAGAACTTTGAGAAGGATCACCAACTCTACAAGGAGATGGTGAATGTAGTGGGAGTGTCTTTTTCTGATCGTCGATCCTTTAAGAAAGAAAAAAGGAATAAGAAGAAAAAAAATAAGAAGGTGCGACCGCATGCTGGGACGACTGCACAGGATCAGACCAAGAAGCGCAAGCTTGATCAGAGCCAGATAGAGTGCTTCTTCTGCAAAAAGTAGGGGCACTGAAAGAGGAACTATCCTCTGTACATTGCCTTCCTGGATCCGAACAGATCGAGAAAGAAGCAAGTGATTGTTGGGCAAGATAATTATATAATAATATTTTATAATTTTTTTATTTAATTCTACTGCTTGGGTATTAGATACTGGAAGCCCTTATCATATTTGTAATTCTATGTAGGGCTTGTAGGTCAGTAGGAGATTTGATCAAAACGAGAGGTTCTTGAACGTTGGAGATAGAAGACAAATTTCAGTTCTAGCTTTAGGAATCATGAACCTTGTAATCAATTCAAATAAAGTTATTCTTAATGAATGCCATTATTGTCCAACTTTCTTATTGAATATCATTTCTATAGGTCTTTTGACCATGAATGATTTTGAAATATCAATAAAAGAAAAATTTTATAATGTCATTTTGAATGGTGTTATAATTTTGATTGGACAATTAAATAACAAAATTTATTTACTTTCTGTGCCTGTTAACATGGTTCAATCCTTCAGTAAACATCCTAGAATTAGTAATGTGTCTGATGTCTACCTTTGCCACTATAGGCTAGATTATATTAATAAGAATAGAATTAACAGGTTAGCTCAAGAAGAAATTCTTGAGGTTAGTGATTGTGAGTCACTTCTGACCTATGAGTCCTATCTTCTTGGTAAGATGATCAAGTCATCTTTTACTGAAAAAGGTGAACGAGCCACTAAACTCTTAAGTTTAGTACATTCAGATGTATGTAGATCCATGAGCTTAAGTGTCAGAGATGGATATTTCTACTTCATAACCTTCATAGATGATCTATCGAGGTATGGGTATGTCTATTTAATGAAGCATAAGTCGAAGTCATTTGAAATGTTCAAACTATTTTGAAATGAGAAGAAAAGCAAATTAGGAAGAGTATTAAAATTCTTCAATCTGACCGAGGAAGTGAGTACCTTTCCAATGAGTTTCTGACATATCTTAGAGAAAATAAAATTTTCTCTCAATGGATCCCTCTTGGAACACCACAACATAATGGTATGTCTGAAAGAAGAAATCGGATCCTATTGGACATGGTTCGATCCATGATGAAATTTGCTGGTTTGCTGATCTTTCTATGGGGATATGCACTCGAGTCAGATTATTACATTCTAAATAGGGTTCCAAGTAAATTTGTTAATAAAACACCATATAAAAAATGGATAGAGCGTAAGCCAATGCTTTCACACCTTAGGATTTGGAGGTGTCCAGCCTACGTCAAACGTTTGATGATAGACAAGCTTGAACCTAGGTCTGATAAGTGTAGTTTTATAGATTATCCAAAAGAAATCAAAGGATACTACTACCTTGCTGATGAGCAAAAAATGTTTGTCAGCCTTAAGGCAGTCTTTTTAAAAAATGAGTTCCTTGGTGAAGGAACTAATACCTCTAAGGTCGAACTTGATGAAGTACGATAGGTGAATGAACGGACATAAGTTATTGAACCGAAGCTGCATCTGATTAGATCAAATCCAGAATCCATTGTAGAAGCATCCTTAAGGAGATCTGGTAGAGTACCACGTCAAGCGGATAAATACTATGATTTTTTAATCTAGGATGGGGATCCTATCGAACTCGATGAGAACGATCAAGATTCAATCATCTATATGGATGCAATGTAGAGATCCGACTCTGAGAAATGGCTTGAGGCCATAAAATATGAGATAAAATCTATGAACGTCAACGATGTATAGATATTGGTTGACCCATCCGAAGGGGTAAAACCCATAGAATGTAAGTGGATCTTCAAAAAGAAAAGAGGTATAGACAAAAAGATGGAGACATATAAAATCCATCTGGTTGCCAAGGGGTATCGTCAATGTTATGGTATTGACTATGACGACACGTTCTCTCCTGTGGCAATGCTCAAATTCATTCGGATAATGGTTGCCAAAGCTGCCCATCTAGACTATGAAATCTGGTAGATGGATGTGAAAATAGCTTTTCTGAATGGAGAACTGAATGAAGAGATGTATATGATACAATCTGAAGGTTTCACGTTCATAGATGAGTCTAAGATGTGTAAGCTTCAGAGGTCCATTTATGGACTAAAGCAGGCATCTTGGAGCTGGAACATACGATTTGATAGAACAATCAAAATGTATGGCTTTATTAAGAATGAAGAAAAGTCCTGCATATACAAATAGGCTAATGGTCCAGCAATAGTATTCCTAGTATTGTATGTGGATGACATTCTCTTAATCGAAAATGATGTCCCTGCATTACAAGGAATAAAGATCTGACTGTCATCATAATTCTTCATGAAAGATCTGGGAGAAGCTTCCTACATCCTAGGAATGACGATCTATAGAAATAGATCTAAAAGATTGTTTGGATTATCCCAATCCACGTACATTGACACTGTACTGAAATGGTTCAGCATAAAAAATTCTAAGAAAGGCTATCTACCGATAGACCATGAAAATTTTCTTTCAAAGAAGGATTGTCCAACAACATCTCTAGACAGAGAGCGTATGAATAGAATATCATATGCTTCAGCAGTGGATTCTCTAATGTATACTATGACATGTATGCGATCAGATGTGGCATACTCACTAGGATAGCAAGTAGATACCAATCTAATTCAGGAGAAAATCACTGAAAGATTGTTAAAACCATCTTGAAGTATTTTAAAAATACTAAGGACTAATGACTTGTATATGGTGAATCAGACTTAAAACTTATGGGGTTCACAAACTTTAGTTTTCAGTCTGATCATGATGATGGTAAGAGTATGTCGGCATATATATTTATCCTTAATGATGGGGCCGTCTGTTGGAAGAGTTTCAAGCAGCACACTATGGCCAATTCAGTTTATGAGGCGGAGTATGTCGCTGCATCAGATGCTACCAAAGAAGTGGTGTGGCTTAGAAAATTCATCATCAAGCTCGGAGTAGCACTCTCCTTGATGGTCCAGTTGTGCTCTATTGCGACAACTCTAGAGTCATTTCTCAAACGAAGGAACCAAAGGCATACTAACGGAAGAAGCATATTCTACGTCGCTACCATCTTATCCAAGAGATTGTGGATCGAGGTGATATTGACCTTTAGAAGATCGACGGAAAGGAGAACCTAATCGATCCATTCACTAAAGCTATTACGGTGAAGGAGTTCGACGACTTTAAGTCGAAGATAGGTATTAGATACTGCACCGATTGGCTTTAGTCCAAATGGAAGATTGTTGGAAATATGTTTCAAAACCAATCATCAGTCTATTGACGGTTAGATCATATATTTATAATTATATATGAATTATAAATTAATAAAAATTATTTTGATATTTTTCATCATAAATTCTGTAGTCTTCTAATAAATTTCTATGTTGTGATAAAGTCCTTAGGACTATTTAGCTTCAGCAAAGGAGAATTTATCATTTAGTCCTTAAATAGTTCACGATCAAATGATATGTTGTTACTTAGGACAATAATGTTTATCAAGTATAGATCATTATGTATCATATAGATTGGTTGTCCTCATAACCAAGGAGTGTTGAGATACTGATATGGCATGCAAGTGAGATGTATGGGTACATCTACACTAAACGTGACCAACTCTGGAGCTTTTCTTCTGCCAAAATTAGCTTCGATGGAATATGGGTATAAATATCCCTCCGATTTGAGATCACCATGGTGACTTCCAAGCAACTCACTATATTTTGGTGCCGGACTATCTGAATTTTTAATTCAGTGATGGAAGATTTTTGGATATAGTTAACTACTTATGGAGTCAGTGCGTATATCAAGATGGGATTGACTACTCATGATTTCAGGAGCTATATTCAATTATATTTTCATTTAGCAAAATCTTAGCCAGGATAGTCTTAATGAGAAGTCACGGGATCAATTGCTTTGAGACATGACATGAATGTATTTTCTAGGGTTGACAGTCTAATCCTAAGTCATCTATTACACAGAGGTCATAAGGACGAATTATACGGTAACCATATTCGCGTAGGTTCTGAATGCTACGATTACGATTATTCGACCTATTCGAACATCAGGTACCATTGCTAGATGGTCACTTTGATTAGTATAGAAATTGATTTCTATGCTACCGACTTAGGTTCGGACCTGCGGGGTCATACATATTAGGAGTTTCTACTTGACCTGATGGCTGATTAAGAGTTTTATTGGTCTAGGACTCTATGGTCAAGAGTTCCACTGGATCGGGACTCTATGACCAAGAGTCCTACTGGACTGAAACTCTGAGTCCGACTTGTCTGGAACTCTATGGTCAAAGAGTTCTACTAGACTGAGACTCTATAACCAAGAGTCCTACTAGATTGGGACTCTGAGTCCTACTTATCTGAAACTCTCTGATCATGAGTCTTGATAATTTAGGACACCATGGTCAAGAGTCTCACTAGACTGGGGCTCTATACTAAGAGTCCTACTAGATTGGGACTCTGAGTTCTACTTATTTAGAACTCTCTGATCAAGAGTTTTACTAGTTTGGAACTCTATGATCGTGAGTTCGATTCGTTTGGAATACTGGGTTCAAGAGTCCCACTAATTTAGGACTCTTCAAGAGTTTCATGTTGATAGGATTCTGTTGCCCAATAATTCATTCGATTTGAACTCAGATATTTTTTGAAGGATTAATTAGTAATTTAAATACTAATTAGCTTAATTTTATTAAGCGATGAGAATTCGATCAAGTCTGATTAAATTTGATTCGATTGAATTTGACCTTATCAGGTCATGAGATGACCTAATCGCTATGAAAGTTTTGACGTTGATTTGATCAGGACGTAGATCTAATTAATTTCTAATTTGATTAAAATTTTATTGGATTAAGCTAAGCCTAATTTAGTTGGATTTAACTTGATTTAATTGGATTTAAATTAATTGATTTGGTTGAAATCAATTAGGACCAAGTCAAATGAAGTTTGAATTCAAATTCTCCCATGCGCCCACCATTTTTGACTTTTCCATTCTGCTTCCCACGCCCTTCCTTTTGTTTATCGAATATTTTTTGAGAAATAAAAATGTGCATATAGAAGAAGAGTCCTTCTGCGTGTTAAACATAAGGGAGGGGACATTGGATAAGGATAATATGCTCATTTGATTTTTGAAATCGAGTAGTTAAAACCTCTCAACCACTCGACCTTTATCATTTTTTATGTGGTTTTTCTATGTTATTCACATTAATAAATTATGACAATTTTTGTGCATACAGGAGAAGGGGTTAGCATTGCGTGGTAAAAATTTTAGAGTGTTTGGGTATCAATTTTGGGCAAAAAAAATTTTGGAGTGAAGGTGAATAGGATCCTATGGCATTTTTTTTTCTTTATGCCTCTCTTCTCGTGTGATTTTCACCTCTAAGGATTTCCTATTTTTAAATATAATCTAAATAGAGATTATAGATCTAAAAGTTATATTTTCATGAAAATTTATTTCATGAAAAAACTCCACACATAGAGGGCGTGATAGGATTTTTAGTGTGTCGGGATTTTTGGGCCGAGTGAAATCCTTGATTTGGGAATTTGGGTTCGGATGGAGAGATCGAGTGCTGATCACCACCAAATTTGAAATACATCTTCATCATCCTCCAATATTTATATTCTAATTTTTTTAAAATATCTAAAAGATTAGAAAACATACGATCGATTAGATCGATCCTGATCAGCCATCGAAGGCTCCGACGAGGAGCTAGCACTTCAGTGGGGCTGATCGGGACCAAGAGCTCCATATGGACCAACCGTAGAGGTCGGATACATGTGCGGCTGTGATGTGATATCAGAGAATTATTCGGTAGACTCAAATTACGATGATCGAATATCCGCAAAAAGGTATTATGTTCTGAATACGTAGATGTAGTAAATAGTTTATTATATTATTTTATTTTCAGATCTATTGATGTATGCATGCATATTATGTTTAGATCCTAATGTGTAGGGTTAAATAATTTGATATTCTATATTATGTTTAGATCCTAATGCGATTAATGCATGCATACTTTGACTCCTCACGATGATTATCCAGGTCTAGATTTTGCTAAATTAAAACACAACGAGACATTCTCTTCCTGAAGCTAATCAGAAGTAATCAATCACATCTTAACTCACACACCGACTTTATAAGTACTTGACTGTATCCAAAAATCTTTTAAACCTATATTAGAAATACAGACAGTCCGGCATCAAAGTACAGTGAGTTGCTTACAAGTCACCGTGGTGATCTTAGGTCGGAGGAATACTTATATCCATTAGTCTTAGCTAGCTACTCTTAACAGTAGAGTACTATATTGATCATGTTTAATGTAGATATACTCCTACATCTCATCTGAATGCCATACAAGTATCTCCATATCACTTTGTTATGAAGACAACCAATGTATATGACATACAGCGAACTATATACTCGATAAGTTATCGTCCTTATTAATAACTTATCATTTGATCGTGAACAATTTAAGAATCATCCGATAAATCTTCCTTTATCAATTGATTGTGGTTCTGAGGACTTCATCATAATTTAGGAGTTTATTTGAAAAAGATAAAACTTCTATGATGAATCAGCCAAATAACTATTATTATTAGACAATTTATATACTAATTTCAATCATCTACTACTTAGATAATTGGCTTTATGATAGATTTCCCAACACATCTTTGAGAAATCAGATTCGGGATCTCAAGATGGTCCGAACAGAGATGATGACAATGGTTGGGAGTTTTGGAATGGAAATGAAGGTTATTCCCCCGAAACAACTCTTGGAGACATCATGACTCCTCGATGGAAGGCAGTCTAGCTTCTAATCGCTTACCTTCTGGTAAAGAGACCTTCTGTCGGAAACACTTGCCTATAGCCTCATCTCGAGAGAACTCAACCGTGTCAAATCAGACCATTGAAATCCTCTCTCCTGTAACCCGATCTGTTCAAACCTTCTTTCCTCCAAAATTAAACACGACTTTCACCAATCCAGACATCCCCTATTTAGCTCTAAAAATCCTCCAGTCGCTAACCTTTGGATCCAAGTCAGTGGTTTTGAATTCAAAACCAACATGTCGCATACCCATTAGCCAGCCTTCTCTTGATTGGACAACTGCCGCCCCGCCGAACACCCCCACACCTAAACCTATTCAAAAAAACCAGCGATATCAACCAATCCCGGTAAAAAAAATATTCCCCTCACTTTTGGCATCACGCCAACCTGCAACTTCACCAGTTCATTCAAACAACCCCGATTTTGGACCATTTACACCCCATCCTCAGACCTCTCCCCCGACAACAAAGGTGCGTTTGCTGCTTTACTCTACCAACCTGAATCCTACTAAGAAGAATTCTATGAAGCGAAGCGCCAGACTCAGAGCAAAAAAAGCAAAGCTCTTGGGATTGGAAGAAGTTGAGCTCGGAGTAGATGATATTCTCTTTCTCAACTCCTTGACAGCTAAAGATATGAAAAACCTAGGTGCAAAATGTGGAATCCTTTCCCCTAACTTTGACAACAAGGAAGTGAGTTTGCTCAAACAAATGGAAAAGATACGTTGTGGCAACTATGCCAACGTAGCCACTTCCTGATGGAACTTTTCCTGTTGGATTTCGGTTTGTTTAGATGTATCAAAATATAAAGAAAATCAATATATCTATGTACTTCTCTCCTCCTTATCTTCAGAATCACTCAGACTTGGAACCCTCTGAATCATATAAAAAGATTTGCCAACTTCTCTCTAACAAGCCTAAAAGATTTGTTGTATCTCAATTTGAGTTTGAGTTTCCTCTTAGATTCTAATGGTTGTGCTATCATAGAATGTTCGGGGACTTGGTCAAAAGAAAAAAGGAAGGATAGTTCGGGAAACTATAGTATCTTCAGGATGCCTTATAGTTTGCTTCTAAGAAACAAAACTAGCGAACCTAGACAACAAAAATGTTCAGCAATTCAGTGGATGTTACTTAGACACTTGGCAAGCCAAACCTGCTATAGGAGCCTCAGGAGGTCTCCTTACAGTTTGGAATTCAAATGTAATTACTGGCTCACTTTACGTCATAGGATTACACACATTATCCATAGATTTCACCATGATCAGAAAAAGACAGAGTGGGTCTTGACAAATGTTTATGGACCAAACAATTACAGTCAACGAGATAGTTTTATTCAAGAACTTCACCATATAAGGCAATAGTAGCAAGGGCCATAGATTATTTTTGGAGACTTCAACCTTACAAGATTCTACTCTGATAAAAACACCACCACAGAAAACAATGCTCCTTCTACACAGTTCAACAACCTAATCACAGATCTATATCTGATGGAGATAAAGCTAAACCATTTCTCATTTACCTGGTCTAACCATAGAGATAAACCAACTCTTGTGCATTTAGATCGATGTTTGGTGTCCCTAGAATGGTTTTTGGCCTACCCTTCCTAGCTTCTGAAGCCATTACCTAAGACTACATCAAATCATTGCCCGATCTAGCTTATGTTTAAGAATCAAAAATCAAAAATCAGACTTTTTTTATTTGAAAACTTTTGGTTGAAAATGGATAGCTTCAAAGAAAGAATGATTGAATGGTGGAAACAGGCGCCTTCATCAAAGAATGCTACTGCAAATATATCAAGAAAACTTATATTTCTGAAGAGCAGACTCAAACAATGGAACAGAGCTACAAACGAAAATGTTATCAAAAAAAAGAAAAATATCAAAGAAAGAATTCAATCTCTAGATGGTAAAAAAGCGAATGGTTCACTTGAGAAGGAAGAAAGAGAAGAAGAGAGATGCTCAAGAAGAAATTTCATGACCTCCTTATCCAAGAAGAAATCATCTGGAAACAAAGATCAAGAATTACATGGCTGAAGCATGGTGATCAAAATTTCAAATTCTTCCACACAATGGCAAGCTCCAGAAAACGAAAAAACACCATTGCTTACCTTGAACGTCAAGGACAAATACTCAATGAAACATCCCAAATCTAGGAAGCCATTCAATCCTATTTCTCCAACCTTTTTGGATCATCTGTCAACAATGATTTGTACATAGATCGGATGAGCTTATATCCAGAAGGAAACTCTGACTTAAGGGAACTTGAGAAACCATTTACAGAGATAGAAATTAGAGAAGCAATTTTTAATATGCCAAAGCACAAGTCTCCCAGACCAGATAGTTTTCCTTCATTATTCTTTCAAGAATTCTGGTTTCTTATCAAAGAAGATCTCCGTAGGCTCTTCAATGATATCCACTCAAACTCAACAGATTTACAAAGGCTGAACTATGCTTACATCGCCTTGGTCCCAAAAAAGAGAGATTATAGGATAGTAAAAGAATACAGACCTATAAGTCTAATTAATGGAATCATGAAGATTTTATCAAAGATATTAGCCAGGAGACTAGCAAAACATATAGACACTCTTGTTGCAGATTCACAATCAGCCTTTATTCAGGGAAGACAGATCGTTGATAGCTATTCACTAGCAATGGAACTTATCTTCTTATGGAAGAAATCCAAAACTAAAGGACTGCTCTTCAAAATACATTTTGAGAAAGCTTTCGATAATATCAATTGGGACTTTCTATTATTGCTATTACAATGAAGAGGATTTGGAGTAAAATGGTGCTCATGGATTTCTACCATTCTTCAAACCAGTAGACTGGCACCAATCATCATTGGAGAACCAACGAAATGGATCAAAGCTTGCAGAGGATTAAGACAAGGAGATCTCCTATCTTCTTTCTTGTTCATATTGGTATCGGATGTTCTAAAATAAATGCTCAACATAGCAACAATGAATGGGTTAATTGCTGGAATAGGCCCTCCCAACATTTCAGGAGATATCTAATGTATCCAATATGTAGATAATACTCTTATACTCTGCAAAGATTCTAAGGTACATATCTCGATCATCAAATTTATTTTATACTCTTTTGAGCTGATAGCAGGTGTTGGTGCAAAATTTGGTTGATGTCGGATTAAGCTGGAGTCGAGGAAAATGAGATCGTCGTCGGTGATTTGCAAAATAAAGTTTCATCTGGAGTCGGTGGTAATAGCTCTGGCAGGACCCTCCGATGATCAAGTCAGCTCTTCTGGCCAACAAAAATGGAGTGCTCAGGCAAGAATTCAGCAAAGTTTTGGAAAAGATAAGAGAGCTTAGAGAAAACGTATCTAAAAGATCCCTTTTTATAGATGGAGCTTATCGTAACCATCCAGTAGTGGACCGCTCGGGGCCATGTGAAATTTGTTATGGAGAGTGGTGTCCGTTGCCATGAAGTGGCCATTCGTTGAGATTTAATAGTCGAAGTTCGGAGAAAGCAGGCGTTGGTCGATGAAGAGCTTTGACATACATCAATTTCAAAGGAGTTCGGACTCCTAAAGCAAATACGGTTACAGAAGATCATCCGAAAGAAAAGCTAGCTAAAATCTGAAAGTAATCCACTGGAGAAATCCGACTGAAGGAGAAGTCCAGAAGGAGTTTGACTCTTGGAGGCACTGGACTGAAGAAAAATTTGAAAGAAGTTTGGCTCCTGAAGAAATCCAACCGAAGGAGAAGTTCGGAAGAAATTTGGCTCCTGAAGACATTGGACTAAAGAAGAAATTTGGAAGAAGTTCGACTCCTATAGAAATCCGACTGAAGAAAAAATTTGGAAGAAGTTCGGCTCCTATAGAAATTCGACTGAAGAAGAAGTCCGGAAGGAGTTCGGCTCCTATAGAAATCTGACTGAAGGAGAAATCTGGAAGGAGTTCGGCTCCTATAGAAATTCGAATGAAGAAGAAGTCTGAAAGAAGTTTGGCTCTTGTAGAATTTCAATTGAAGAAAAAGTCTGGAAGGAGTTCGGCTCCTAGAGGCACATGACTGAAGAAGAAATTCGGAAGGAGTTCGGCTCCTGGAGGAGTCCGACTGAAGGAGAAGTTCGGCTCTTGAAGAAATCTAACAAAAGAAGAAGTCCGAAAGAAGTTCGGCTCCTGGAGGCACTGGACTGAAGGAAAAGTTCGAAAGAAATTCGACTAGGATTCGACCGTTGGATGAGTCCGACTGCTAGAGGAGATCGGTTGGAGTTCGACCGCTAGAGGAAAGAATTTTCGATTGAAGCTCTTTCATGATTGCTGGCTGCATTAAGCTAAGCATCAGACTGAACTTCGACGGGAGCGGAGTTTATCCCCAATAATAGTTCCTCTACTTCTGAGTTCGAAATTCAAAGAAAGGAAGTACAAAAAAGACGACTGTCGAAGTTCTTTTTCAGACTCTACATCCGTTGAGGTTGAAACTCGGAAGGAGATCTTATCTCCAATCAAGGTTGAAGAAATTTTATCTCTTATTGACGTAGAGGCTCGGGGGAGATCTTATCTCCAACCGAGGTTGAAGTTAAAGTTGAAGCTCGAAGGTGATCTTATCTCCAGTCGAGGTTGAAGAGATCTTATCTCTTATTGACATAGAGACTCGGGGGAGATCTTATCTCCAACCAAGGTTGAAGAAGATCTTATCTCCAATTAGCGTAGACATTAGAGCTTGGGAGAGATTTTATCTCCGACCAAGGTTGAAGAAGATCTTATCTTTGATTGGTGTAGACGTTGAAGCTCGAGGGAGATCTTATCTTCAGTTGAAATTAAAGAAGATTTTATCTTCGATTGGCATAGACGTTGGAGCTCGAAAGAGATCTTATCTTCCATCGTTGTTGGGTACAATGGGACTGTTATCGGGGCCTCTCCTCTCATCTCATCTAAAATGAATGAGACCTTCGACTTTGCTCACATTAGGATGAGGTTCTCCTCCTATTTTTAACAGGCTGTGAGGGAACATAAGGACCGTTGTCAGGACCTCTCCTTCCATCTCACCTAAAATGAACGAGGTCTTCGACTTTACTCACGTTAGGATGAGGTTCTTCTCTTATTTCTAACGGACTGTGGGGGCACATAAGGGTCGTTGTCAAGGCCTCTCTTTCCATCTTGTTTAAAATGAATAAGGTCTTCGACTTTGCTCACGTTAGGATGAGGTTCTTCTCCTATTCCTAATGAACTGTGGGGGCACATAAGGGCCGTTGTCAAGGCCTCTCCTCCATCTCGTCTAAAATGAACGAAGCCTTTGACTTTACTCGCGTTAGGATAAGATCTTCCTCCTGTTCCTAACGGACTGTGGGGGTACATAAGAGTCATTGTCAGGGACTCTCCCCCCATCTCATCTAAAATGAATGAGGCCTTCGACTTTACTCGCATTAGGACGAGATTTTCCTCCTGTTCCTAATGGACTGTGGGGACACATAAAGATCGTTGTCAGGATCTCTCCCTCCATCTCGTCTAAAATGAACGAGGTCTTCGACTTTACTTTCATTAGGATGAGGTTCTCCTCTTATTCCTAACAGACTATTATTGATTGCTTCTTCCCTATCATCACATAGTTTTTGCACCAAAAAATAATAACATTAAAATGGAGGAGCTTTATTGATGGAAAATCACTGATAGTACATCCTCAAATTTTTTGAATTCCAAGATCGTAGGAGCGTCGACCCTTCGAGCTCCTTCAGACGATAAGTTTCGGACCGGACGACCTCTTCTATTTCATACGGATCTTTTCAATTCGGGATAAGCTTCCTTTGGCTCTGAGGCTGAAAGATGGCAGCTCGTCGAAGTACTAAGTCTCTCACTCTGAATATTTTATCTTTAATTTTAGAGTTATAGTATCGGATCACCCTTCGCTAGTAGGCCGCCATCCGATCCTGGACGTCCTCTCTTTTTTCTTCAAGCAGGTTGAGATTGACTCTGAGGTCCTATAAGTTATACTGCTCATTGAAGACCACGACTCACGCTGATGGAAGCTTAAGCTTGATTGGGATAACTACCTCCATTTCGAAAGTCAAGGCGAATGATGTTTTCTTAATCGATATTCTTTGAGTGGTTCGGTACGTCCAGAGGATGTGGTAGAGTTCATCCACCTAGGCCCTCTTTACTCTATCGAGTCTTGTCTTGATGTCCTACAGTAGAGTTCGATTGGTCACTTCAGCTTTCTCATTTGCCTATGGATAAGCTACCGATGTGAAGTGATGGAAGATGTTTAGATCTTCATAGAACTCAACAAACCTCATTCCAACGAACTATCGTCCGTTATCTGTTATGAGAATTCAGGATAAACCAAACCGACAGATAATTGACTTTCAGACAAAGTCCTATACCTTGGTCTCGGTAATTTTTGCTAGTGGTTTGGCTTCGATCCATTTGGTGGAGTAGTCGATCACGATCAGGAGAAACTTTCGTTGTTCGAGTGCCATCAAAAAAGGGCCAAGTATATCCATTCTCTACTAAGCGCACATTCTGTTGGTGCAGAATTTGGTTGATACCGGATTGAGCTGGAGTCGAGGAAAATGAGGTTGCCGCCGATGACCTACAAAATAAAGTTTCATCTAGAGTCGGTGGTGGTGGCTTTGGCAGGACCCTCCGACGATCAAATCAGCTCTTCTGGCCAATAGAAATGAAGTGCTCAGACAAGAATTCAGCAGAATTTCGAAAAGAAGCAGAGAGCTTAGAGAAAACGTATCTGAAGGATCTCTTTTTATAGATGAAGCTTATCGTAACCGTTTAGTAGTGGATCGCTCGGGGCCATGTGAAATTTGTTACGAAGAGTGGTATCCGTTGCCATGAAGTGGTCGTTCCTTGAGATTTAATAATCGAAGTTCGAAGAAAGCAGGCGTTGGTCGGTGAAGAACTTTGACATGCATCAATTCCAGAGAAGTTCGGACTCCTGAAGAAAATACGGCTAGAGGGGATCATCCAGAAGGAATGCAAACTAAAATATGAAAGTAATCTACTGAAAGAATCCGATTGAAGGAGAAGTCCGAAAGGAGTTTGGCTCCTGGAGGCACTGAACTGAAGGAGAAATCCGAAAGGAGTTTGGCTCCTGGAGGAATCCGACTGAAGGAGAAGTTCGGAAGGAGTTCGGCTCCTAGAGGCACTGGACTGAAAAAAAAAATTTGAAAGAAGTTCGGCTCCTAGAGAAATCCGATTGAAGGAGAAATTCGAAAGGAGTTCGGCTTCTGTAAAAATTCGACTGAAGGAAAAGTCCAGAAGAAGTTCGACTTTCGTAGAAATCCGACTGAAGAAGAAATTCGGAAGGCGTTTGGCTTCTTAAGAAATTCGACTGAAGGAGAAATTTGGAAAGAATTCGGCTTCTGTAGAAATCTAACTGAAGGAGAAATCCAGAAGGAGTTCGACTTCTGTAGAAATTCGACTGAAGGAGAAGTCCGAAAGAAGTTCGGCTCCTAGAGGCACTGGACTGATGAAGAAATTCAAAAGAAGTTCGACTCCTAGAAGAGTCCAACTGAAGAAAAAGTTCGGAAGGAGTTCGGCTCCTGAAGGAATCCGACTGAATGGAAAGTTCGAAAGGAGTTTGGCTCCTGGAGGCACTGGACCGAAGAAAAAGTTTGGAAGAAATTCGGCTAGGATTCGGCCATTGGAGGAGTTCGACTACTGAACAAGTTTGGCTGCTGGAAGAGATCGGCTGGGATTCGACCGCTAGGAGAAGAATTTTCGATTGAAGCTCTTCCATAATTACCGGCTGTATTAAGCTAAGCATCAAACTAGACTTCGGCAGGAGTGGGATTTATCCCCAACAGCAGATTTGAAGATCAACTTTGACAAGAGCATATTGATTGGAATAAGACTATCAGAGAAAATCACTCAGATGTTTGCAAAACTCCTTGGTTGCTCCACATCATCATTGCCCATCAAATATCTGGGTTTCCGACTGCACCACTCTAAGCCCAAGAGATCAGATTGGAGGTTCATCATTGAAAGAATCGACAAGAAACTTGAAGCCTGGAAAGAAAAAATGTTGTCCATAGGAGGAAGACTAACCCTCATCAATGCAGTCCTCGGCTCCATTCCAACATATTGGATGTCTTCTTTTCAATTACTTGAAGATGTGATTAACAAAATTGACAGGAAAAGACGAGAATTTCTTTAGAGGGGGGATAAGCCATGTAGGGCGGGTCATTGCTCAGTGAAATGGGAAAAAGTTTGTCATCCTTGATTTAAAAACATTTAATCAATGCCTCCTAACAAAGCGATGATGGTGCCTTCATAAAAATCAATCGAACATCTAGTGCAGATTTGTTTTAGAATTGCACTATCGCAACAGACCCCCAAGCATCATGGAATCAACCAAGATCCCAAGCGTGTCAGCAGTTTGGAGAAGCATTCTCAAGGTTCAAACTATCTTCAGGAAGAGCTGTATCTTTAAGTTGGGCAATGAAAATCTAATATCCTTCTGTAGAGACCACTAGATTGGAAACTCCAGTCTTAAAGATGAGTTTTCGGACTTTTACCTTCTATCTACTTCGGTTGAGATCTCTATGGCAGAGTTTTTGTGGAATAATGATTTGCGATCACTCTTCAGATCCCCTTTAAGTGGATATAGCCAATTCAGACTTGCCATTCTTGAGAGCCTTCTTTTAAACGCAACAACATCTAATCATATTGACTCAGTAATCTAGAAATGGGATCAGAAAGAAAAATTCTCAGTCAAACACTTATATATCCATCTTTTGCATGGGGGAGTGACATCGCAATATGCACTAACGGCTGATAATCTAAAGAAGCGACAAATAAAAGACCCTCCTAGTTGCCTACTATGTGCAGATCAAGAGGAATCAGCAGATCACCGATAATCCATTGTGAATATTCTAAAGGGATTTGGAAATGAATATCTTCGAACCTTCGGTTACAATTTGATTACAAAACAGCTAGCGCAGCAAATATGGGAAGACCAAAACTCACTCCCATCTAAAAAAATCAGCATACAGATTTGGTACACTGTAGTGGCACAGGTTTGTTGGATCCTCTGGAAAAAAAAAAAAGAAATAAGAGAATTTTCTCCTTCGAGGCTTACTGTCCCATTGCAATATACTCTCAGCTCGACTTCTTAACAGAACTTATCTTTTGCTATGAAGAAGAAATGAAAAATGAAATGGAAAAAGCGCTCAAAGCTCTCAAATAAGAACGGAATGAAAGAAAAGAAGACGGTGAGCTAATCAAAGGAAAGTTGCAGAGGCAGTAGAAAAGAAATAATGGTTTATGGTAGCACTTTTGACCTTTTTATTGTAATATTCCTCCCATAATGTATCTCACGACTGGAGGTTTGCATGGACTTTAGTTTGGATGGGACCTCTAACAAGGTGTCAACTCATCTATAAAAAGCTCTAAACCCAGTTTCTATCTACTGTACATATTTCTTTAAGTATATAAGTAAAACTGGGTGGATCTCCCTATCATTTTCATAATATATACATATATATATATATATATATATATATATATAATTATTATTATTATTATTATTATTATTACTATTATTACAATTTTGTTGCTAATACCATTCCATTTATTTCATTTTTCTTATTTATTGACTTTTATTTAGTCTAATGATATCAGGAATCACTATGCAAAATGGCTTACAGAGACCTGGAGTCATAATTCACTGTATGCCTGAACCAGGTAGGCTATGGTAGTTAAATCATCCAAACAACCCATAGAAATCGATGGATTCTTTTGCTTCATATCTCCCTGCGTACATAAGTGCGCTGTTTGTATGGGCAATCATCTTTTTTTACTTTTTCTCAGCTCAAATTATTTTCTGTCTTATTTTCTTCTTTAAATTCGTATTGTTTGGAAATAAAATTGCTGTTGTCATCCTCAACGGTCAGGCAGTTGCTATCAAGCATGCTGAAGTCAAGACAATGACAACCTTATGAGCAGTAAAGAACTAGCTTTTTATGGACTGCCGCAAAAAAACTCAATCCAGAAACAAAAAGATATCCTCATCCTTGGGACGGTGAATATGATTTTTATATTTTCCTTTGCTTGTATAGAATTGCAGGAGTTGGACATGACCATATATCTTTAATCTTTGCTTGTGATCGATTTAAATGGTCGGCAGAACCATATGTGCTTCCGGGCGCTTCATGGCCATAAAATTCTAGTGTCTTAGAAGAAAAGTTGATCTAGAGAGGCAGCTGTCTTGTTTTTTATCTGATCCAGAAGGATGGCTAATCATCCATGCTAGAGGCAGACTGCAGATTATGTAGAAGACTGCTTGGACTTGGGGATGCTTGCATTATAATTAACATACAAATAAGAAATTTTAATTTGGAGTCTAACTAAGGTTTCAGGTTTGCAAACTTCACTGTAGCAATTTCAGAATGTTGAACCCCTTTTACCCTCTACGACCGTCCGACATTATTTTTTTTAAAAAAAATCAAGCAATCTTTTTTTTTTTTTTTTTTTTTGATGGTTCATAAATTTTTGAATCAATGACTTGCTATTCTTGGGGCCACGTAGACAAATGGCAAAGTTTCCCCGGAGGCCTTATCATATTTCTTAGGCCAATGGCATTGTTCATCTTTGTTAGAGATGAACCTCGCACAATTCCTTTTCCTGATGAGTCTTAGCTAGGTCTGTTAATTTCAGTGATGAGCACCTATTTTAAAGAATTGGCATATATCCTAATTATGGGAGCTCATATCTAAGGAGATAACCTGATCATTAAGGCACTTAGAAGATATCGGATGGGCCGAACCCCTTTTGGGTTTCTCAGGGACCTATCTGGATTTGTAGAATGAGGTTCTTAATCTTTAGGAAGATAAGGAAGCACCAATAATGCCTGATGAACTGGATGGGTGCAGTGTCCATCATGAATAACTACTACAAGATCTGCGCACTGGTGTTCCATTAAAAGTAAAACTAAAGAACAATATGCTAGGAAAAAACTTAAGTAGGAGCTATGACAATTTCAGAATTGTAATAGATGTCATTCAGGACAGACGAGAACTATGGACCAGTTTGACCGAAGCTATTAAAGGTTTACCATAAAATATACTGGTAAACAGATCGACGATGACTTTGTTACAAATGGTGCATCATCCGGATGAAGGTCAGAGGAAATGAAAGAATTTAATAGGTCTAATGGAATAAATGAAAGAACTCTTCTTCAGATTTGCAGCCTTTTTGGTTGACAGATCACCAGAAGCCTTTCCTCTTCGACTGCTCAGCTGCATCCTTTCACCTGTTCCACTGCCAAACACACTGTTTATACTTTAGAATCTATGACAGTATTCCAAACAAGGCATTTATTGCCCTTGGGATTACTAATGTAATTAGATGCATAAAATAAACATCTGCTTGTTTGCAACATCGTAAAACATCTCATATATATACTTCGTGTCAGTATCTATATAATCATAGAGACCATATAATTGCATTAAAGTAGAAGAGGGTAGAAGACTTGTAAATCAAACGGAGTTGCTTTCTTCTGAAAGTTCCTTAGATTTGGCGAGCATGCTAAATCAGGAGAAACTTCAGAGAGAGAAGAACAATAACTTTTTTATTTCTTCTCGTAAGATCTACACAACAATCATATAGAAGCCTCATACTAAAGACGAACATTTTCACAAAGTTAATTCCCACCAATACATGTCATTTAGATCACTTCACTGTCGAGAAGAAGATATATTTTGAGTCAGTCTATTGTGATCAACATGCTCAGTATAAGAAAGGTTGATGCACTGAATGAAGTAACACTAACTATATGAGGAGCAGATATATATATATATATATATATATATATATATATATATATATATATATATATATATAAAAGAGATGTATATATCTAGTTTTCAGTACCTGTGGTGGGAGGAGCCATTGCAGTATGCTTGGAGATGATGGTGGGAACGGTGGCCACGGTGCCGGCGACGGCGGCGGTGGTGGGAGGGAGGAAGTGGGCCGGGACTCCCATGCCCTGGGACTGATGGTGGTGGAAGTGGTAGAGCGGGTACGCCGGCGGCATTCCATTAGGAGCAACCATCCCTCCTTGTGGTGGGTAAGAGAAATGGCCCTGGATGTAGGATCCTGGCCCGGCTGATTGGCTTAGCTTCTGCCAACACGCACAAGAAAGAGTTTAGTAATGACGAACAGTGCTCAAATTAGCCGTTTATTGTGCTCCTTTAACAACTAATTTACATATAATATAATAAACTTGATCTGCTGTCCAAGCTCGACCAGAAAATTTAAAGATTTCAGGATATATATAAAGTTACCGCGTTGTAGCCCATATCCGCCATGTAAGTGGGAGAGTATCTGCAAAGGATACATGGAAAATTAGATGAGTAATTTCTACAACGATGGATGAAGACCGAGTTATGTACAATATGAATCTTTGTGCTTCATTTTTTATCTCCACCATCCATCTCGAAGCGTTTTGACTTACTTCGAAACTTTTTTTTATCACGCCATTACGAAATATTTTTTTTCATTTTATTAAAGTGTTGTGCATAACAAGTGCCAAACAAAAACAAATAGCAATTAAAATAATATAGTTTGTTTTTTCATATTCCAGCTTAATCCAGTTCGGCATAATCTGGCTTCTTAGCTGATTTAACTAGTCCGATTATTGGGACATCATGCTATTTAGTGGAGTGCCTAACTGATTAATCTATCTATTTATTATATAATTACAATCCCCCCATCACATTTAGTAGAATGTGGCAGCGTTTTTGCTACATGATTGACCAATCAGCTAAGCTAACGTTGTGCCCGTGAATTTTTGGCTTAACAAAGAAAATAAAATAAAATAAATAAATCTATAACGGAAGTGGAACACGATACCCAAAGTTCCCATTAAAACCCACGACCGTATTGAGCGTACCCACGTGGAAGACCAAACAGTCCAGCCTGTCCACGGGAACCAAAGACGACGGGGACCACAGCCTGTCCAGAGGCACGCATCTCTCGGCATTACAACGCCTAACGTACCGGCCACCATGTGTCCAGCGAGTGCGACAGCACAAGCCACGTGCTTCGCCACGGGGCCCACCCTCGTCGACGACGGGAGATGGACGGCCGGACGGCAGCGCATCCGCCTCTCGCATCGTATCGTTACTACGGCTAGGTAGGAGAAGAAGAGCTTGCTTACCCGTAGGCGGCGGCGAAGTAGAAGGGGAGGACGCCGGGATAGTGCTGGTGGTACTGGTGGGGGAATGGCGACGGAGGCGGCGGCGGCGTTCCTGATGGGTGGTAGTACCACGGTGCCGCCGGTCCTGGAGACACCCCTCTCGATCCCACCGCCATCCCTTGAGTAGATCACATCCATCCAACGAAACAATAAGATTTTTCTTCTTTTTTTTTTTGTAAAATAATGAGAAGAGCGATCGAGCAAGAAGATAAAAATAGTGGAGAGAGAGAGAGAGATACCAGGCTGGTTGCGGGAGGGGAGGACGGGGGTGGCGGGAGGGGAGGGACGGTGGCGCTTGGCGCCGAGTGAGGCCAGGTTGCAGTTGGCTCGCCGGCCGTTGATGACCGGCGTCGGATCCTCGCAAGCCTTCTTGGCCGCCTCCGCCTCTTTGAACGTCACCTGGTTGACACCAAACACAACAAATTAATAGTCCACTATGTTACAACCGGCCGCGATCTTGATTAGATGCGATCGATCTTGGGACGAACAGTGTCAACAACATGAAACACATACGAAGCCGTAGCCCTTGGATCGGCCGGTGAGCTTGTCGGAGATGATGACGGCTTCGAGGATCTCGCCGTACCTGTCGAAGTGCTCGCGGAGCGTCTCCTTCTGCGTCTCCCACGCCAGACCCCCTACGAATACCTTCGTCAGCGTCGTGTCCCCGAACTGCGACTGCTGTCCCATCTCTTTCGATCTTTCTCTCTTTTCTTCCTCTCTAGCTATAAAGATACGATCAAAGTAGCAAGAGAGGGTGGTCGGAAGGGAGACTGGTGTATATATAAGAAGAAGGGTAGGGAAAGAGGGGAATGGGGGCAGGGTGCGCAACTGTCACAGCTTTGGGAGTGTAATTAGAAAGCAATACTTGTTTCTAACTTTATTTGTTGTTTATATAATTATGATATGCGTTATCTGATGAGAGAGAGGAAGCGGAAAAAAGACGGACATAGCAAGGGGAGGGACAACTTGGCTCGATCGGCCTCGTCATCGACGTGCGCCCCTATCATTTTTCTTCCAAGTTTCTTTTTAATTTTTTCTTATTATAATATATATATATATACACACCATACTTTCCTAGACGATTCTATACAACTCCCAGGCTGATCTTTTATCTCTTTGTATCTCTCTCTCTCTCTCTCTCTCTCTCTCTCTCTCTCTCTCTCTCTCTCTCTCTCTCTCTCTCTCTCTATATATATATATATATATATATATATATATATATATATATATATATATATTCAAATAAATTAGGTTTTAATCAACTAAAATTTAATACATATTCGATCAAATTTTGATCATTGGATCAATATATTTTTTAAAAAAATAAATGATCCATTAATCAGAAAAAAAATGAAAGCATCTTTTTTTCAATTTTTTTTAATTAATTTTTTTTATTTTTTTATTAAAAAACTTTTTTAAAAAAGAAGGCACCTTCTTTTAAAAGAAGGTGCCTTTTTTCTCTTAAAAAAAAAATTTTTTAAAGATTTTTTTTAAATTTTTTAAGTGTGAAACTTATCTTAAAAAAATTATTTTTTTTTAACTCTTTAATTTTTTTTTTCTACCGTGGAAGACGCAAAGCGCTTTCATGCACCCTATAGGGACCTTTCGGATTAAAAAAAATTAAAAAAATATCTAAAAATAATAATAATAAATATTAAATATTAAAATAAATATAATTATAAAAAAAAATAAATATTAAAATAAATATAAATTATTTTAGATAAATATAAAGTTTTTATTTATTATACGTTGTTTGTATTTATTTTATGGAGTTTGTGTTTATTTTGAGTTATTTATGTTTGTTTGGATTGAAAATACCTACGAGGATGCAGGCATCTTAAAAAGTTGAATAAACATAAATTATTTATAATAAATATAAATTTTATATAATAAATATAAATTTTATAAAATAAATATAAATTTTATAAAATAAATATAAATAGTATATAATAAATAGAAATTTTATGTTTATTATTTGGTATTGATATTTATTTTAAAAAAATAAATTATCATGTTAATTATTTTTTCTATTTGCTTTTAGAAATGACATCTTAAGATGCTAAAATCTGATCAAATGTAATCTAATATATATATATATATATATATATATATATATATATAATAATACTACGTGAACATGTGAGGCCATGTGGATCGTGATCTCGGCATGCAGGATGTGCACGAAAGAAAAAGAAAAAAGTTGCAAATTTGATGGGTGATGGGACGGCTTGGTCGTAGGTCGGTGCAGTAATTGGCAGGCCGGTTGGAGGAAAGTATACTAATTCTTTATAATAAAACAAAATAAAAGTTGTTCTTTTTTGGCGTTATGCCCTTTTTCTCGTAGCGTTACCTAAGGGAAATGGTTACGGGTTCTACGGGTGGCGAAGAGAAGCCGTTCTCAACGTGTAAACGATGCTACCACCCACGGTATATTATAAACGTTCCTCCCACTGCATGCAGGATGCGTGAAGTGAAGTGACGGCGACGACGCAAAATTTTTATCTGGATATTTGTCCGATTTAAACCAGGTAATAGAGTTTCAGATTCGGTTTTAATCTTTTTTTGTATGTTACTAGTTTGGTTTCATAAAAATTTTGTGGGAAGCAGTGCAGGTGGCAGACTACTGTTACTTGGAAAAGAGCGACGGCAGCGTATGGGCACTGTCGTATAGGCGTCGTATAGAGCGACCCAGTGTTGTAACGATCCGTGCGAACAAAGGAATCCTCGGCTGCAGCGTTCACCAGAAGGAACAGCTTACAAAACAGTGTGTATTCAATGGCATCCCAAGAAACTTAATCGATATCCAAATTCCTGTGATTAAGACTTAATTTTTTAAGGCATTGTAGTAGTTATTTACTGTTAAAAAGGAAGAAACATATTTTTTTACTGAATTAATAAAATTTGGATGTAAAAGAAGAATAGCCGGTTGTCATCTTGTCTAATGACTTTTCGTTTAAGGCAGACTTCTTGTCTCTCCCTTCATTAGCACAGCTGGTTGTGATGTATTTTTATCGAATAGAAAATAAAATGTTACCCAAAAGAATAAAAAATAAAAAATAAAAAGAAGATTAAGGGACAACCTAAACCTTTCAGAACTCGCGATCAAATGGTCCCACGGTCCACGCGCGAACTGTCTAAGCGTGTGATAACCGTAGCATAACACTTCCACAGAACAAAACCCGCCATCCGAAACAAAAGAAAAATATAAACAAAAGAATATACTACGAGCATAAAACCCGAGGTTCCACACAAACTGTAACCGTAGGAATAGACCACAGACGACGACAACAAAAGCATGACTCAAACATTATTTCCACCAAAGCTACCTGGTATGACATAGGAAAGGAGAGGCTGACGCCAAGCTCAAGTGGGCCACATGCAGCCCCACGTAGGGGAATCCCATTTGCTTTTGGAGTAATCTTTTGCACACTATTTACCGTGTAGAAAAATTATTATACCATTCAGATATCTAACCATCATTTTTTAATGCACATTAAATACTTATAATATTTAAAATTTTAATGATGAAATTATTTTTTTATAAAAATTATAATATTTTTTTATAAAAATTATTATAATTCTACATAAAATATAATATTTTATTCAACAATATCATAATTTGTTTAAAAAATATTATAATTTTTAAAAAATATTATAATACGTATGGAATAAAAAATAATGAATATATGTGAAAAAAGTATTATAATATTTTTTAAAAAATTATGATATTTTTTTCATAAAAATTATGATATTTTTTAATAAAATATTATATTTTTTATAAAAATATTATAATTTTTTAAAAAAATATTATAATTTTTTTAAAAAAATATTTTTATTATTTAAAATTTTAAATATTATTGATATTAAATATGTATTGAAAAATAGTAGTTATATGATGGTGTAATTTTTCTGCACCATAAGAGCTGTACAAAAAATTACTCTTTTATTCTTGAACCCAGCCGTCGTAGTGGTTTTAACGTGGACAACTGTATTACGGTAACAACACCAACGCGAAGAGAGAGAAGGTTTATAATCCGAGGAAGTGGTCAAGTTCGTAAGGTTTGACCGAGCAGACAGAGAGTAAGACCGGGACCTATGCATGGCTGTGAGCTAGCTGGAAGCCCAGAGACGTGAGCTGGCGGAGGAGATTAAAAAATGTAGGCCAGGGAGTTGCTGGTCGCAATGCCCATTGGAACGCCAAGGACCAAAAGCCAGCCTTTATGTTATTGTAATGTTCTTGGTGTTATGATAAAATTATTATTTTATATTATTGCTTCTGGATCTTTCATCTGAGATTGACCATCGAGGCATTTGTGATCGAGAAAGGACTGTGACTAGAGCTTCCCAAACTTCTGAAAAAAAGTTCTCCCCGAAAGATTTTTCGGTGAAGATCTCTCGAAGTTCAAATTAGAAAATTGGAGAACAACGAGATAAGAAAGCATCGAATTAAATGCATACTTAGAGCATCCCGAAGTGTCTTTATTTACATGAGAGAAATTAGAGTTATATTCATTTCGGATTCTAACGACCTTTCGAATTTATCATTTCAAATTGATTCGAAAGATGTTTTACTTTTTCTGAAAAACGAGATCGTGAAGGACTCCTATGTAATCCGGATTTTTCTAATTTAGGAGAAGCACGGATCTAGTAAAAATGATGATACCTCGGTAATAGATGATCAATAATAGATCGTCCATTATTGATTGACAGTATATGATCCGAATATTGATCAATAAGAATTGATCAATATTAGATAGATCGGCTATGGAAAATTTTTCTCAAATCAATATGGAGAAATTTTTTTTTGGTAATAGCTCGGTTGGATACGACCTGCTATTAATCGGTGGATCGCTAGCAAACAATCCACTTATCGCAAAAGAGAATTAGTAGAAAGAAATCAGGCAATGATTATATTTTCTTATCATCATGAATTAATCGATGAATATTAGGTCAAAAATGAGCTATAATCAATCCACAACATACACTTATAGATCTTCCGGATGGGGCTGTGGAAGGTGAGCTGGCCGGCAGTACATGGCAAGCCGTGGGCTCTGCCTTTCTTTTCATGCAACGACTTGGTGCTCTTGTGTCGAGGGATTCTTCCAAATCCTACATCGAAGCTTTTATGATGTATGTGGGTCCGAGGGATACAGTAATGCTTCATACTGGAGATGATAAAGATATATAAATGAACACCAGCTCACCATATATAATGGCCACAGTTGAACCTAGATGGTCTTGCACTAGAACATAAGAAAATAAAACGTTACCTGATCTTCGTGATTCCGAAACACGTACATGACATGTGCCACGAACCGTGGATCCGGTTATGCTTGTGCCGGTCCGTCTTTATTTCTTTCGACGAACCTGTCGTTCTTTAATGACAGGAAACGGTAAACGAGATCGAGTCGTTCGGATTGTGAATAAATTAGCTAAAGAATTGGGTTGGCCTCGTATTTGAAATGATGGAGCATTGTACTTCATATTTAAGTGCAAGGATTTGGGTCCCTACGCAGCTGGACGTGAAGCAACTCCAACAAGCCATGCATCGATCTTACGTCGATCTCATGATTATTGCATTTGTAGAGCTGTACTTCCGTGAGATTAAAACGCTAAAAACTTGGCAAACAACGAACATATATACGTACGGTTCATAATTGAGCTGCGAGAGTTGGTTGGAGAGCTCCTTGGAGCTATGCATGCATGTGTGTGTTGTACGATCTCCTTCAGATCATCTGTCATGAAACACCAAATTGTCAGGGTAGTATTCGCCTAGGGGGCATGAAAGTTTGCTACTCCTGTTCTCTTATCTCACTTAATTTAAAAGAAGAGAATCCATCATCTTCTTTGTGCTAGCAAACTAGGTCGTGCCATGGCTAATGTGACGTGGCACTCCATGAGATATATTCTAGCTAAGAAGTGAGAAAACCCTAATTCAGACCTAGTTTGCTCTTATTATTCATTTATATCAGGGGCCCGCAAATGGATGAGAAGGAACACAAATCTGCTGAAGCGATCAGCCGAATTCACTTCTCACGTGGGGGTTAAGTCAAACTAGGATCGAGCCGAAACTATCCCACCCACTTGCAACTTTAATTACGGAAGAAGAGCTGGAGACAGTGCTTACCATTTTGCAACCAACACCTACGGGGAACCCTGGTTCGATGAATTCGCAAACCCTAATGGCCATGGTCCCGAGGATGTGAAGGGCGCTGCTGGTTTTGGTACGGTACCCCCAACTTGCATGGTCAGAAAAAAAAAAAAAGGAAAAGAAAAAACACAAAGGACCGGTCCTTTCTCCCGCAAAGGCCGCTCCCCCTTCACGAGGCATTCAGATCCGAAAAACAGCACTCACCATTATTATTTGTCTGCCATACGAACGGACGATTCCATGTACTCACCACCTAGAGTGGGGGCCATGCGGGGCCCCGAGGGCCCAATCCCCTTCGACACATGCCTTCTTCCAGCTAGGTGCGATTTTTTCCAGCCGTGGATACTGCTGCTGATCTCTTCGTCTGAGATCGACTGCTGAAATTCGTATGATTGAGATGAGTCGATCATCTATTAAAAAAAAAAAAAAAAAATTATCGGAGCTTTTTTTTTATAAAAATTTTTAGATACTCAAATTAAGAAATAAAAAATAATTAAAAAAATATATCAAATTAAATGCATACTTTTAAAATCCTAAAATTATTTTATTTATGAAAAAATTATAATCGTATTCATTTTGGACTCTGATGATTTTTTGAATTTGTCGCATAGATTGATTCAAAAAAAAAAAAAAATTTCAAAAAATTAAATTATATAGAGACTTTTTTTTGGACTTTTTTAGTTTTAAAAAAGAAGTAGATTCGATAGAAAGGTAGCTTGTTATAGGATGAGCTATTGTAGATCGTGTATGACCGAGGTTCATTGATCCACATAGCTAGTGATTAACTTCACATTCTTTGGGATTGGTCGGCATGATATGATCTATAATAGGTCATCTAAAGACCAGGTGAACTAAGGATGATCTGATAAGTCATCGCCGATTTAGTAGTTCATACCAGACGATCTTCTTGTCTTCTATAGTTCGGTATGATACAATAATATAATAGTCGAGGACGAGGTATGAGCAACCTACAACAGATGCCCCTCACTTTTGAGGTCGAACTAAAATTAATCGACCAAAGGGAGTATCAATTTGAGGCCAAGGCCGATCTTATTAGGTTATTCTTTATTGACATACATCGAAAATCGACGTCTTGAGATGACTTGTGGTAAACCAATAATCTTTAAATCTGACTATCCATCCATTTGATCTACGAGTTCATTGCCTAGGCCAATCAGTAGTTGTCACTTATCAAAAATCTGAGAGGATTAGTGAATCGACAATAGATCGAAGCCATTCAGATCCTCTATAAATAGGACCACTATAACTTTAGTATTTACTATTTCTGCTATTAAAGGAAGAACTCTGCTACTTTGCATTCCTGGAGAGGTTGCTCGATTGAAGCCGATCTTTCGTCGACCCTATCCTCATCCCCCACTTGCTCGATCACAGCACTTATGTAGGTTAGTCTTCCATTATCCACTATGAGTGAGTCGAGTTCATCTCCATCCACTTGGAGTTCAGATGACCATTTAAGAGATACGGACCAAAAGTTTGAGGTAGCTGGTTCTTTGGGTAGATCCGAAGAAAACAAGATTCTGGACAATGGTCCGTTTAGGATAAATTCCATCCTCACCTCCGAGGATCTAAAAATATCAAAGTTGAAGTATTAGATTCCAGCTGACTTTAGATTGGAGGTCGCTAATCTCGAAAAGTGAATAACTCTTCCTCATCAGGGTCAAGTAGGTCTTTACAAAGAATCTTTAAAGGCCGATCTTAGGCTGTCATTTCATTTCATAGTCATAAAATTTTTGAACTTATATAAAAATAAGTTTCTATAGCATAGCGCCGAACTCATGGCGATAGATCTTGGCCTTTTTTACCCATTATCTTCTCCTCAGGATCGAACTGACCTCCTACCTCTTTTGGGCTTGCTTCATATTGAAGGAACATCCTACAGAGGTCAGATGGTAGTATGCCTCTCCTCATAAGGGACGTTATCTTTTCTGAGGTGCTTCTTCCTCGGTGCATAACTGAAAAAAGCATTTTTTTTCATCTTGGTCGAGCAACCCTAAGGCTTCAGCACATCATGGGCTCAATCTCATAGGTGGGTGGTTCGAGTTCCAATGTTGTTAGACACCGAGGAGGAGGTACTAGCATAGATCTTTGACTTTATTCCCCCTTCATTGTCCAAGTCCTCACCAAGGAGAATTTATTCGAGGTATGGTTGAGTCCAATCGACCTTAAGAGTGAGTGAAGAATTCTTTCCATCTTGCTTAGCTCGGCTTCATTTCTTTTTCTTCTGACTTTGTCTTCGATGCAGCAATGAATCTAGACAATCTTGAAGCTTTTCATCAGGCCACAAAGAAAAAGAAGGCAACCACGACCCATGCCCCCAAACACGATCGAATAGAGGCCGTTCTTGCCCAGCCTGAGCTAGGCATTCCTCAGGCCCAAGTAGCACCTTGAGAAAAGAATCTTTGATGCCGACAAAGGTAGTGGCGCCACTCCAACCCATTGCACCAGGGGATTCAGCCTCCTGGCCTTCTGCTTCCTCATCCAAGAGGAGCTCGAGCGCTCTTTGAATCTCAATACGTATGTCTTCTTATCCGGTCGATGTACTTATAGAGGTCTCCCCTCTGATGGAAGTTCCTTCCAACACTAAGGCTCAAGATAAAAGAAAGGGCATCGGTGATTACCAGATTGCTTGGTCCTTATTCAAATCGATCCTCCTGCCGGCCGATGTTAACAACCCCAATGAAGCAGAAGGTGGATTTCGAATCCTAGACTCTTACAATTCCCTTCTTCAGGTAAGTATAGATCTTTCGGGATTTCTCGGCTATATCCGAGCTAACCATTCTGTTCTAACCTTTCTTCTTCTTCTTCTTTGTCTTCTTCTTCTTTTAGCTCATCCATCACATAGATCATTTTGCCAATGTAATACGGGAAGTTCGGCATGTATTAAAGAAAGGTAAAGAAAAGGCCGCTCAGGCTACTCGTAGGATGAACGACGCCCAACTATCAAAGCTGAAAGCTAAGGATGAAAACAGGGTGCTGAAGGAAGAGATAAAGTAACTAGAGTCCGAGCTAGCCAAGACTCGGGTTGATGCTGAAGGTCGGCTGCTGCCAAAAAAAATGCTAGCAAGGAGAAAGTGGAGACTGCCAAAGTCATCATGATTGAGGCCTTACGCTCTTCGATCGAATTTCGAGATATCAAGATGGAGTTCGACTCAATTTCATATCTGCAGGGAGTCGAGGTCTTTAAAGAAAAGGTGAAAAAGAACTCCTCGGTAATGGCCGAAGAATGTTTGTCGAAATAATCATACACTTCACCTCAGCCTCAACTGAGGATCTCATATTTAGAGGACATCATGGAGATACATGCTGCTCCTCGATCGTGGCCGAGGAGTGCACGATAGAGAACCACATGGAGATGCGATCGGCTCCTCGAACGCTCGCTCCTCGATCGTGGCTGAGAAACGGTATGCATCTTCATATGGTTCTCCATCGTGCGGCCAAGGAGCAGTACATGTCTTTGTGCAGTTCTCCATCATATGCTCCTCAGCTATGGCCAAGAAGCAGAATGCATCTCCATGCGGTTCTCCATCGAGTGGAACATGTCTCCATATGGTGTTGCACCTCATCTCCTTGCCTAAGGTCGACTGTCGAAGTTGATGTGGCTGAGGTGAGTCCACCGTTAGAGCTTCGTCCGATCACCTACAAAGAAGTTCTCATCGAAGCATTCTTCGGTGAAGACCCTCCGACACTCAAGTTAGAAAATGAAGAACAATGAGAGGAGAAAACGTCGAATTGAATGCATATCTTGAAAGTCCTAGAGCTCCTTTATTTATGGGAGAAGAATTAGAGTCGTATCCACATCGAACTCTAATGACCTTTCAAATTTATCGCATAGATTGATTTGGAAAATATTTTTTCTTTTTCGAAAGACTGAATTATAAGAGACTACTTCTTTATCTAGACTTTCCTAGCTTAAAAAAGGAGATAGATTTGACAGGAGGATAGCTCGTCATAGAATGAGCTATTGTAGATCGTCCGTGGCCGAGGTTTGTTGATCCGTGTAGCTAGCGGTTGACTTCACATTCTCTGAGATTGGTCGGCATGATACAATCTATAATAGATCATCAGGAGACAAGGTGAACTGGGGGTAATCCCAGGAGTTATCGCTGATTTAATAGTTCGTGCCTGACAATCTTCGTGTCTTCCATAGTTTGGCAGATATGATAACATAATAGTCGAGAATGAGGTATAGGCAATCCACAACAGGTACTATTGATTGCCATATGTTTGGGATTCCTAGCCAACATGAAAGCTTAGATTCTATTTCATGCGCCCCCTTTCCTTTAGAGATTGTTGTCACGAAAGCCCCTTTGGAATAACGTGAAGTTGAAGGTGAAATGAGAGCCATTAGGGATGGCCGGATGTCCAGGGATGGAAGGGTTATGTATCAGTTCGGACCGTCGTCATGCGACCTGACATGAACCAAACCCCAACTTATTAGCAAGTAAACAATCCTCGTCTCCACAAGAACGGGTTTAGTTTTTTTATCAGGCTGTGCCAGAATTGGCTGCCTTGTTGTTGGGGCCCTCCACAAGCTAGGATATGCTGGAACGTGACCATCTACGGATCAGCTAGTCTGGCGCATTTCTTCACCATATATCTGCTATTGATAAGCTCCATAAGATTAAGGCAATCACCCTGAAAAAATATAAAAAATAAAATAGAGACCATGAACCGACCCTGAACTATAAGCTTCATAGAGGCCATGAACCGACCCCAAAGCAAATGCTATCTTACAGCCCAACACGCCGAGGGCAGTCGCCACCCCGCTCATATGGCACAATCCTTTGCTCGACGTATCACAAGGCCAATAAGTTTCCCCAGGGACAGGGTATTCCAATGGCTTTGACTCTCATATGGTGAGGTTTTTGGATTTCAATCAATGCCGCGACGGCATCCAATCACATGATGATGTGACGAGAATTTGTTTCTTGCTCGTAGAATGTCGTATAGGAAGTAGGTCATGGTTCTCGGACTAATCCAACCTAGAAAATTATCGGTACAAGATACTCAACATGAACTCCACATCGATTCGTTATCACTATGAATATGAACGAAAGAGTTCAGATCTAAAACTCAAGATATTAATTGCTCGACTGTCACACTCTGCAGATTCCTAACAATCATCAAAACCACATTATGGCCAGCACTAATGAATGAAACTGGGATTATATTGCGGGAACGGTACCCTCAAAAGATCAGTAAAAGAGAGCAGAATAAATTACATGGAAACAACTAGTCTCATCTGACAGTCTGATTTGTGCTTCATATGCATTAACAAAGGGTGAGGGAAAAAAAAAAAAAAGGTTAGAACAATAAAATCCATAACTATCTCAGCAAAAACAATTTACAGGCCACATGATAATGACACCCAGATGCTAACATGTGTCCAGGTTATAATAATAGCTTGAATACGAATCTGGTCATGAGTACCATCTCATGCCTGCAACAGAATCATTGCCAAATTAAAATCTCATTTCAACTCCCCCAAATAATTAAATCACTTTGTTAATAGAATTAGAAAATGAAAACGTACATAGACCGCGAGAAGGTAACCAAACAAGAAATCATTAGAAACAACGGATATAAAGATAATAATCTCTCTATGTTCTATTGAGTGAAATTGCTAAGAAGAACAGGTTTACAGATAGAAGACAGCACATGGAAATGAGGGCCCTCATCGTCCAGGTACCTAGAACTAGATCGTGACTAAAAGTTGGGAAACTCTGCTCTTTTCTAAAATGACAGGTCTTTCAAAAGCAGGCGAACCAAAAAGCTTTGGTCCTTTCTCAACAATGGGGAGCATAACTGATCCTCCACTCTGGTGTCATTCTAGCATTGTCATAATGCTTCATAAGCAGTGTTTACAAATGCATACATATGTGAGTTTTGATAGTTTCTGTTGATCCAGTCATATTGAGTTTTGCAGTTACCTAAGTCAACCACTTAGGACACCCAGCAACAAAAAAATGTCTTTAATTTCACAAAAAACTACAACAGATGAAAAAAAAAATGCTTTCAGCTTGAAAGAACTATAACTAACCAAAATCCTTTGTTTTACAGCAATGAACTTTGAAATAGAAGTTTTGATAAATTAACCGCTTCCCATGGTGGCCGGGTTAGCGTGTGGCATTATATTTCTTCATAAATGAACTTCACTATTTAGTGTTGTTGTCAAGCAATCACACTTCAATATAAGCAAGATCACTCTCCTCCAGAATTTTCTGTGTAATATAATTGTAGACCCATTCTCTGGAATTGAAACAGAATATAAAAACTACAATATTTCTCTTTGAGTCATCTAGCACAATTTCAGTGGAATAAGATAAATAGATAGCCTAGTGGCAACAACATGATCAACTTGGATGGCGCATCTCTTGTAAAAAGACAATCAAGAAAAGCTATACCAGAATAAATAATTCCCTACCAAAGATACAGACAAATGCTCAACTTGGGAGATCCCCATTATGGGACTGGCAGCAGGTAGCAAAAAAAAACATGCATCTTATATAAAGAAGATCGATAAAATTTATAAGATGATTGGAGCAATTAGGTAGACATATGCAGATAAATGAAAAATGCAACACTACCACAATAATATTTTGCAAATAAGATCAAAGATAATTATATTATTTGAGGCATGGTTTGCCGTACCACCCCGTACCATATTGTGTAGGATATATTTTACCATACTAGTATCAAAATAGTATGCTATCTCGTACCATATTGATACTCAGAATGCTATCTCATACCATACCAAACTGTATATGGACACTCTAATAGGATAGTACCGATATAGGGTCTAGTACCGTGATAGCAAACCTTGCTTTCAGGGCATATGGAATTAGACCATGTATCCATATACAAAGAAAACTAAGCATGAACAATGAAATCACAAATACTGTTTGACTGAATTAGCAAATAGGTATTCAAATTATGATTAGGTATCATTTTATACCAAAATTTACCATGGTATTTCAATCAACTCGAGTGATCCGTAAGTCCATAAGATTCAAAATACAAAAAGCTGACCTCACCGGAAGTGCATGAAAACAATGCCAATGCAAGCTCAATTTCTTAATCTGTCATGCCTTCACATCGACAAGTCTAACACCATTATATTGGAAAAAAAGCCTTACTTTGCAAGATTTAGGCATTGGTGATGCTCCACCAACATTAAGTTGGGGTCAAAGAGACTAATTATCTAAATCTGTGTGAAATGCTTACTATATTCATGATCCAAAAAAATACAATATTAGTTACAACTTGTTAGATTGACTTATTTTATCAAATGAAATGAGAGGAATGCATAAGAAAATGTGGGGGCCCACAATCAATTAGAGGACCCTTGGACAGTACAGAAGAATTTAAGTTGTAAATTAAAGTAAAGCAATATCTTTGCCTTGATATAAATGGAAGGCCATACAGTTGACACCTATCTGTTGTTTGATACTCTTGACAAGAATTAATGCAAGGACAGCAGATGCTTGATTAGTTATAGAGAATCACATTTTTATTACATTGCACCCACAAAAATAAAAAAAAATTTTAAAAAAAAAAACACTAGTAAATTAGACAACCATTATGTACAACAGGTAACTATGATTATGAAGGCAAACCAAATAGGAGGTGGATGGTGGAGATGAAGCCAGACAAGGCAATATTTAAAATTGGCAGATAAAGTGACTGATGACAAGCTACAAATTGAGGTCACACTTTACAGCAGTTAATTGATGAAATTAAGCCTTGCATCGACTTAAATCTCAACAAGTGTGCTTAATCATATGGTACAGAAAAAGTATATGATTCTAACAATTGAGTCACAGAAACAATTTAAGATTTTTTAAATAATTCTTCTCAGGCCTTTACAGCAAAAATATATGATTCTAACAAATAAGTCACAGAAACAACTTAAGATTTTTTAAATAATTCTTCTCAGGCCTTCAACATTACAATTTTCTTTAGCTTTTGATATTTGTTTGATTAATTTCCCCATTTCTCAAATCTGGAATTAACATAGAGTCAGATACTAAAAGAATTACCACATCAAACAGACTAAATGGATGCTCACACAATGAAATTTTACAAGTAGGTGCCAAACTACACATATTTTTCCTAAGTCAGAACCCTACTTGTCTCTTCTGTTTTCACATATTAACAGCAGCAATATACTCAATGCATATACAGCAGAATATAAAATTTCTCCCCATTTGAACATCCATTTTTTTACCAGGTAATTTTAATGCCTGCAAATATAATCACCCAATTAAAAAAACAGCCGATAAGTGACTTGAAAGTTGTAGTTTAGACCTGAATGTATAAGTATGTTTATCACAGAAAAGTAGGTGGAAGGTCTATTTTCCATAAAACAGGTACATGAAGACTCTTCTCATCAAAAAAGAATTCCACATATTAGCTCATCAATCTAATAGATAGATGTACAACTGTATTTAAAGGTTTCTCAAAAGACATGAGTATGTAAGGTTATCTTGCTGACATTTCCTTTATTCTTTGAATTGCATGCTTCCAAAAATTGTGATTTACAACTTCTAACATTGATATAACTTCTTTATTAGGTAACAGGTGGTCATGAAACTTCAACAGCAAAGAGATAAGGCTCCAATTAGTCAGCTTGCAAGAAGCCTCAACTCAACCATCATCCCATCTCTATCATACGGAAGAAAGGAGAGATAGAGTGGACAGAAAAAGCGGGACTTCTATAATATTATATAGTTGCACTATTTCACTTTGTTCTTTAAATTGTTGAAATTTAGAAGTCAAAAACTAAAAAGGCAAAGGAGTGGATGAGAATAAGAGTTTTCCATATCCTTATTAAGATGTGTACATAATAAGGAAAACCTCATGATAGAAGAGAAACAAGGAAAATGTGACAAAAACAGCATGCATGGCTGCATGGTAATGTTCCCTTTAAACAAAGACCCAACTCCCTCTGTTCATCACTATGGCCACAACAACACATTTATAATCACTCAAATTACTTGTTTCAAGACAATTTCTCTTTCAAAGTTCCTCAACTAATGCTTAAGGTATATTATTTTCCAGGTGCTGTATACACTAGTCAAGGGTGGTTCCTGTTTAATGATCAAGCTTCCACATCTCTAGCCACAATGGATGGAGCTTTTTCTTCTAAGAATGAGAAACACCAACAACAAAAATAATACATCACAAGATGCGTAACAATATATTATATGCAACATTGTGAAGGCATTTCTATCAAAGCTTAAACCCAGCATCATTAGATTTTTCTAGAGTAGGATCTAATTAGATATGATTGCTAAAGTGAAAGCAAGGGATTTTCTTTTTCTCATCTAAACACGAAGCAGGAGAAATGAGCAAGAACTCAAGTAGGAGAAGAAGCATTGTACAAGAGTATGTCTGATAAGTGTTAAGGATGCTTTTGTGAGCCAGGTTTATCACCGACGAGCTAGAGGGGCTGAAGCTATCAAGGGCTTAGAATTTTAAATTTTTTGTTATGCTATTTGTTAGGATTTTTGCTATCCTATAGGAATTTTTAGTTATGCTATCTATTAGGATTTTCAATTTGAATTTTTGGTTATACTATTTGTTAGGATTTCAAATTTGAATTTTTGATTATGCTATCTATTAGGATTTCAAATTCAAATAATGTACTCTTGCTTATTTAAGTCAGTTGAATGATCATCAATGAAAAGGAGGCAGAATTCCATCAAAAAAATATCTCAAGAGATCAGGCAGGCTCTCTCATCTAACGAGCCTCCACTTGTATTCAGAATAGGTTATTCACGCAAGAACCGAGACAAGAGAAAAGAAAAATCAGTCTCTTTTGAGGAGGATTTTCTGATGCATCGTCCCGTGACACGATCCTACGCAAAAGGTCACAACAACTTGGTATCAACGAAGATCAAGACCTACATAAGGTGGAGAATCTGCAAGAGGAAGTCAGGAATTGTGTGCAACGCACAGATAAGAGATATGAGGAGCTATCAAGGCAGGTTTCGAAAATTCTGAAACTACTCAACCGTAAACAAAGGAATCCAATGGGAGTGCGGGTAGTAGCCAAGCAACTCACAGAGGACAGCACGCGCCAATCCAACAGGGAACAACTTCAGTTCCTAGGTATGCTAAACTCGACTTTTCCTCCTATGATGGAACTGACGACCTGCTTGGATAGCTCAACATGTGTGAGCAGTTCTTGCTCCACCAACAAACTAATGAGAAAGACAAGGTCAAATTAGCGGCATTTCATATGACCGGCAATGCACAAATGTGGATTTATCGCTTGGAGCAGGAGGAGCCCAACCTTTCGTGGAAAGTTTTCAAGGACTATTGCCACCTAAGATTTGGGCCACCATTGAGCAACCTGCTAGGCAAATTGATCACCTTATGCCAGATTGGAACCATAGAAGAATACATTAATCAATTCCAGGCCCTCCTTGCTCGCGCTACATTAGTAAGGAGAGATCAGCAGGTACATATATTTACTACTGGATTATCTGATGCTTTAAGAATGGAAGTTGAATTGCAGGACCCTTCCAACTTGGTAATAGCAATGAGTTTAGCCCGAACATTCGAAAAGAAGTAGCTGGTTGTTCGTTCGGGAGATACCAAACGTGCAACTTCCACATAGGCAGCTTCGAAATCAGCAACAGCAGCTCCTATTTCTTCCCCAACAGTAAGCCGAATCACCAAAACAGGTTAGGAGGACCTATAGTTGCAGCTTCCAGTTTGGGTAGCAGTCCAGCCCCATTTTTCAAGCGGCTGAGCAGGGCGGAAATGGCAAATCGCCGAGCAAAAGGTCTGTGCTTCAATTATGATGAGTTTTACATGGCTGGACACCAATGTAAGCGGCTTTTTTTGCTTGAAGTTGAGGATTGGAGCCCGGAAAATAGCAGCCTAGAACCACTAGCGAAGAAGACCCAAAAATTTCTCTCAATGCCATTACGAGGGTTCAACATGCACAAACTATGCAGCTACAGATTCAGATAGAGCAGTGGCCATTATCAGTATTGGTGGACTCAGGAAGCATGCACAATTTTCTAAGCAAGCTTGCTACCCGAAAGCTTGGGTTAACAATGAAACCACCGGTCAGATTATAGGTAGCAATAGCAAACGGTCAAAAAATCAGCAGCTTGAAAATTTGCAAGGCTGTCCCCTTTCAGGTTGTTTCTCACCCCTTTGTTGCTGATTTTTATGTAATATCTTTGGGAGGATTTGATGCTGTGTTAGGGGTGAAGTAGCTGGAGACATTTGGCCCAATTGTGTGGGATTTTGCCTCACTTGTGATGAGCTTCAAAGTCAATGGTACTCTGGTGGAATTACATGGCCAGCCTTCTACCCAGCAACCGCATGTTCAGATAATGCAGACAACTGAACGAATAGTGCACCCTGCGGACCCGTGACCTGGAATGGTGGCCTTATTAGATGAATTTTCTGACTTGTTTTAGGAGCCAACGGGTCTGCCCCCCATAAGGGCTTGTGATCATCGCATTTGTTTGTTTCCTGATGCAAGTCTTGTGGTAGTTCGGCCTTACCGATATCCCCATCGGCCAAAGGATGAGATCGAACGATAGTGTCCTGATATGTTGCAGAGAAGAATTATTCATCCAAGTCAATCACCCTTTTCTTCCCCTGTATTGTTGGTTCCTAAGCACGACGGGACTTGGAGGCAGAATTCCATCAAAAAATTATCTTAAGAGATCAGGCAGGCTCTATCATCTAACGAGCCTCCAGTTGTGTTCAGAATAGGTTCTTCACGCAAGAATCGAGGCAAGATAAAAGTAAAATCAATCTCTTTTGAGGAGGATTTTTTGGTGCATCGTCCCATGACACGATCCTACACAAAAGCTCACAACAACTTAACCTAGCTCTGATAAAAAGTTGTGAGCTTTTGCATAGGATCGTGTCACGGGACGATGCACCAAAAAATCCTCCTCAAAAAAGACTAATTTTCCTTTGCTCTTGCCTCGGTTCTTGTGTGAAGAACCTATTCTGAACACAAGTGGAGGCTCGTTAGATGAGAGAGCCTGCTGATCTCTTGAGATAATTTTTTAACGAAATTCTGCTTCCAAGACCCGTCGTGCTTAGGAACCAACGATACAGGGGATGAAAAGAGTGATTGACTTGGATGAATAATTCCTCCCTGCAACATATCAACACACTATCTTTCGATCTCATCTTTTTGCCGATGGGGATATCAGTAGGGCCGAACTACCACAGGACCTGCATAAGGAAACAAACAAATGCGATGATCACAAGCCCTTATGGGGGCAGACCCATTGGCTCTTGGAATAAGTCAAAAAATTTGTCTAATAAGGCCTCCATGCCAAGTCGTGGGTTCGCAAGGTGCACTATCCGTTCAGCTATCTGCATCATCTGAACATGCAACTGCCGGGTAGAAGGTTGGCCACGTAATTCCACCAGAGTACCATTGACTTTGAAGCTCATCACAAGTGAGGCAAAATCCCACACTATTGGGCCAAGTGTCTCCATAAGCGTGTCTAGATGAGTATCCCACTTTGACT
Organism: Cocos nucifera; assembly: GCA_006176705.1. Classification (NCBI taxonomy): domain Eukaryota; kingdom Viridiplantae; phylum Streptophyta; class Magnoliopsida; order Arecales; family Arecaceae; genus Cocos; species Cocos nucifera. The sequence goes on along the minus strand of QRFJ01000006.1, from coordinate 7,730,236 downwards.
ATACACTGTTGGTCAGATAGCCATCTTTCACAAAAGATTCAAATATGCATCCTTCTTACTGAAAGGTCATTTTAAATATAGTCCAAATAAAGCCCCCCTCACCTCATTCATCAGATACTCTATCACCTTTCACTTTGCTCTAAAGATAATGGCAAACATTCTACAAGACATGAAAGCATAGGCACAAAAATGATGTGGCATATAGCACAGCGAATATCATATCATGGAATGGTGATCCAATTTGATGTTACAAGCACAACTTCAATATGCAACTTAAGTGCTTGTACCGTGTAGGAGATATTAGAATATCAAAAACTATGCTTACTAGAAATAGGAAAACCCATTGAAATTGCATGATCGTGTTAAACAACAGTAGAATAGACCTTTCATCAAAGAGAGGACCAAGCTTTTATTGAATTGTTTGAAAAGAAAAACAGATTTATAATAACATGGCATAAAGTTGCAACAAGAGTACAAGAATGGCAACATTGAGAGGTTGTATACCTTTGATAGATGAGAGAAAGAAAGCAGAATGGCCAAGGTAATTCAAAAGGTCATGTGTATCAATTTGCGGTTGGAGATTTCAAAACTGTTATAAAACAAAAAATGGAGAAAAGTGTCATGAAAGTCTAATTGTTTGTCATACAATAACAATTTATGATATCTAACTAACTTGCTGAGAGTCAAGATGCAGAGTTTACTGGATGGCACTTATCACTGGTAAGGAAGGGTTACAAAATTAAACAACTGTAAGTTGTATGATAAGAGAAGTTCCCTAAAAAATTGGACATATTTTTCGCATTGTTTTTGCACACCATTCTTGCCAATTGAGGAACCTTTGTAAGTTATAAACTCTTCAATGCCCATATCAGAGTCTACCAATAACACTGGGAACAATATTCAGATGCACATCCTCAAGGTGAAAATCCATAGTGTGCCAAGTTGTTGACACTAACTGGAACAGCTACTTCTATATTCTTCATGTTAGACAGAAATAAAGCACCTCTTTTTTTTAGTTAGTGAAACTATAAGAACATAATATGAGATTGTTAAAATGTTTTCATAATCACGAATGCTCTTCTTGAAAAATGAAACCAAGCAAATCACCAAATTAGTTAAATGAATCCATAATATTTTTGCTTTTCCTTGACATACTGCAAGCTTATTAAAAACTCCTAGAGAAGAACATAACAAGGAAGAAAATGCCAAAAGGATACCTGAGGATTCACATAATTCATTCCCTGAGAAAAAGAACCCTGTTGTGTAACCTGCCAAATCCATTTTCAGATGAGCAGTTAGAAAGGAGAAAAAAGTTACCAAAACATCCACCACTCACCACAACAGATCAAAACAATAAAACACGTACAATACCTTGTACTCCACTTGTGTGCTTGTACTCACTTGATTTCCTCCTTGAGCTCCCCCACCTTCTTTCATGACTGACCCATCTCCACCCTTTGCAGATAACTTACTATCACCCTACCATCAAGTACCAATTCAAAATTAATGGTAGGAACGAATACTAGCAATGGTAAATAACATACACCTGAAATCAAATCACACTCTATCTAACACTAAAGCATCTGGCCAATTGAAACTTTTCATATTGATAGCCTCCTATAGATTTTCCATCTATTCTATCATTGCAAGCTAAAAATTGATTTCTTTTGATAGCAACGCAATACAAGGAGAGCATCACAAAGAGACCAAGTTAATTACCTCCATCTATCAGACCACATCCACCAATGCCGAACCCAAATTATAAGACATAGAATCAAAAAAGGAAGGAAAGAAATAACAAAAAAAAAAAAAAAACATTAGGTTAAATAAATGTCGCGAAAATATGTGAAGGAACCTGACGCAAAACAAACAAAGCTTAAAATTATTTCAAGGAGAAAACAGATTACCTCTCTATACTTCTGTAGATAAAGCTTCAGAGGATCAACGTAATCCTCGAACCCTAAAGTCGCCATCGCCCATAGCAGATCGTCCCCATTGATCGTCTTCCTCTTCTCCCTCTGGCACTTATCGCTCGCCCTGCTTAACCCCCCATACCGTTGCAGATTAGAAGAAGAATGAATCGAGTCGCAATAGAAGATGAAAGAGGCGATGAATCAACTAATCAATCAATGGATCACCATTACTCACTCGCTGGTGATGAAGCTGATGAACTCGGAGACGCACTCCTGGACGGTCTCCTTAGCGTCCTTGGCGATCTTGCCGTTGGCGGGGAGCGCCTTCTTCATGATCCGGCTGATGTTGGCGACCGGGAGGAAACGATCCTGCTCCCGGATGTTGGATCGGGGGCTCTGGTCGCCACCGCTCTCGTGGCTGCCGCCCCCGCCGGGGCTCGCCGGCGCCTCCGCCATCCACCCTGCCGGAACCCTAGATCCATTCCAACATACATCGTAACCCTAGATCGCCGAGCGAGAGAGAGAGGAGTCAATGGCTAATAATAAGACTAATATTACCTGGATGTGGGATGGGAGAGCCTTATTCGTTTCGTATTTTGGGCGCGAGAAGGGAGGGAGACGCTGGCTGGGATTTTTTTTCTGGAGAGTTTTTTTTAATTAATTTTCCGCAGTTGGTTTCTCTGGGAGGCGGAGGAAGGAGATCGGACGCTGGAGAAGAGAGGTGGGAAGAGACGACCGGGATGAAAGATGGCCAGGAGATGCCGTCTATCTGCGCCGTCCGTTTGCCCTCCTTCCGCCCTTTTTATAGGAGAGCCGGAGGAGAGAGAGGATGCGCGAGTGCGATACGTATCGCGTGATGGATTGAAAAGTCTTGGCTGTCAAGGTTTCGTGCGGTGTCGGTTTATCTGGGCGAGAGTATCGCCCGAGAAATTCGGAAGAAATATTTGAAACGGTCTCGTTCATCTTTTGACAAGGATTTGGGCAAACCAAACATGCAGGAACAGCCTCGTCCCAGAAGACGACCGTGTTGTGTTGGCCCAAATTTTTTGTTCGAAGCCATCGACAGGAATCTATTAGGTGGATTTGGATCAATCCATGACTTGCTGAGGCTAGTATCGAAAGCGACATCAGAATCCAACAAGTGTTTTTTGATATTCAAGGCAATTTGCTGCAAAAACAAACAAGATTTATATTGTCGTAAACTTGTCAATGGATCGATTAGGAATTGGTTCTCGATATCAAGGTACATAAAAATAACTGTCATTTCGATATATTAAAGGATTTAGACCCAAAAGAGACACCTTGGTTCCTGTAAATTTAAGCTCGATCTTCACATATTTATAGTAGTAATTAACTATCTAGGTAAGGAAACAGTTCAAAGTTTCAGACCGGACCCAGCTTTACTGTAACATTTCCCTGCTATCCTGGTCATTTCCTGCCAAAATCATTTAAAAAATAACAGTTTGATAGTTCTGTAAAGAAGCAAACTTCCCGTAAAAGTACTCCCATCCTTCTCAACTTGGCCCATGATGAGAATATGCTAATCTCAATCATATAATCAAGTGCCAAGCTCATGCGGTTTGTCTAGTAAAGTGCTACACTAACTTCACGCCAACTCAAATCCAAGCTTGTTGCTTGTCATACACTGGCAGCATAATTAAACAAAAATAAGATACATGATGAGAGATGGGACGTGCTTACCTTTTCATGCCTTGTTCGCTTGTGATGCGGGCCAGGGCAGTCTGAAAACCACTGAAGCTACAGCACCAGATGGAACTACTTGCAAATGAATCTTGAAAATTTAACCAGCCAATTCATTCTCCAGTTGCTAATTAATGGTATCAATACATCTCCTTCCACTTCTTCAACATCATTCTTTGGTCCTTTTGTGTATCAAACATATTAGATCATGTAGGTCAGAAGTTACAAGACAAGATGATCATCCACCAGAATTTTAGATATTGGATCTCCAAACAACCAAGCCTTCAATATACCAAAGGTGTTTGGACTTCAGCGTTCCAATAGTGCATACAGCCAAAGTTGAAAACAGGTCAATCCTCAGTTTGTTCCATGAAGATTGATGCAACGAGATATCAATCAATGGCCCATAAAAAAAGATGAGATTGGCCAATAGCGAGCAGATGGTCTTTTTTAACTGAATTAAAGGTTGACAGTATAACTGGTTCTCTAACAAGTGAATATTACTTCGAACAAAATGCAGAATGCTTATGATATCCAAGGCTTGATTAATATTATGTCAAACATACTTGGCAAAGCCTTGGCCTTTGAAGTAAATCAATACTTCCAAGTTCCAATAAGCGGCAATTGCTCTTTCAAAGTGATTTCTGCCCAATGCTCTCAGAATTTTCCCTTAACCCTCATTAAAAACCACTCAGAAAGACCCAGGCCCGGCCCTCAGGTAGAAATTGTAAAGCTACATTGGCAAGCACCAGGTAATGATCGCTTCAGCTAATCCAATGAGAACCTCCACCTTTCTCCTGTTTGGTAGTCTTTGAGGCAATAAGGTAATACTCTCCCCACTAAAAAAAATTGATGAGTTAAAAACTTCCAGGTCATAAACAAAAACAACATTTACTACACAACATAGCATTCGGCCCCTAAACTGGAAGACAGTTAACAAACTTCCATACTTTCCTCCCTTTGACCAAAAAACTGAAGGAAGAAGAGAGAGGGGTGATTCATTTTTTTTTTCCTTCAACTACTGCTAGCTATTCCACACTAACCACAAGCCTTTTGACTATTATTATCATAAGTTACTGCTACTTCCCAGAGAAGTTAATTAACAGTTAATTTCCCAGCATGCCAACTCTTTCTCAAGCCCTATGCAATTAGGAAAAATCTGAAACATTTAATTTTTCAGATTTAAAAAATAAATACGGTCAGCAACTGAGCATACAGGTTAATAGTTCTGAATCTCAGCAGCATCATTTAAACCAGACAAGACCACCAATGATGAATAGTGATTTACAATATAAGTAATTGCGGAGTTTGATAACACATATTTTTGGCCATTCAGAAGAATTAGAACTAACCCTCCTGCTTAGTGCTTAACCTGTAGGGGCTTAAATAACACCCAAATAAGTACAAAGAAACGGGCATCCATTGAAGCATCAAGAGGAGATTTTGCATATATAGGAAAATAACAACCCAATTTTGAGTTCACAACTTATTAACCAATCAATACATGGCCGAACAAGATGCAAAACAGGAGAGAATCTGGAATGAGAGTTGAGAATAGAGTTGCTATAAGAAAAATGAAGAATGGAAGTTGAGAAACTCACCAGCACAATGCCAAGAGAAAAGATCATTGATGCCTGGAAGCCAAAAACTATACCTCAGGTTTTCTTGAACAAGAATGAAAACGTCCAAGGAACTTTTGCTGTTAGGAACCTACTTAGTCAGGTTCAAGTCTCCAACCACGAGCTATATGCTTAATAAGTGTCTATTGATCAAATAACACCAACTTAACGTAAGTGACATCTGTCTCATTTAACATCCAACTATCAAACAAAAAAATGACATTCAAGTCACACCATCAGCATTTTCAATCACAGCACAATCCCATGATTGCCAAATTACCAAGAAAGCAACAACAGAAGTTACAATTAACCAAAGTACCATCAGCAAAAGCATCTCAATGCAAATAGTGGGATCCAGTAACATGGTACTTTTTTGAAGAATGCATGACACAAAAGATGCTATGGTTCATTATCATATCAATGATTCTCTCCACCAATAGACTTCTTTTCACAAAAATGATCATCATGCTACTCTTGAATCTCTGGATTATGTTTGAGAAGTAGGCTTCCACATTTATCTTCACAATTGCAAGTGTTCAATAGGTACTAGATAAGGCAGCTAACACCCAAAATCTCCATTAGGTGAAATCATGATGCAAAGCACGTGGACACAAACAGGGAAAAGCATTTAGCTTACCCAAAAAAGGGTCAGATGCCAACTCCTGCCCTCCAGAGTCCAGACAAACCAATTAATAGCGGCTGTTAAAAAAGAATACGAGTTCCATCAACCAAAAAATTCCTTGTTAACTAGTCCTCCAATGTTCCAGACCAAGATATTACCAGATCCGACCCTCCTACGCAAGGACGTTGGTAAAAGCTGTTTCCATCCATCAGATGGTCCTGTTCAAATTTTACCACTCCAAAGGTTCCCTCTGGACCCCTTACACTTGGCGACCAATGTCCAAAAAAGGAAAAAAACCCTCTTTTCCACATAAAGAAGCTTCGTCTGAGAGAAGATGTTTACATGTCATTTTGATAAGTGGTATTCTAACTCTTTTAGGCTACAACCTGTAGCTGCACACGATTAAGCTTCTTGTAAGTAAAACCTCTTGTGCCACTACAAAAATAGAATTCCATTCATGGCCATTAAGTTGCAAAGACTAATGCTGACTACCCTCTAGTCAGTTATAAAACTTAACCAACCCACTAAACAATATTTAGCATCTCAACTCAAGAAAATTCAATACAAAACAATGAATTTTACTACCAAATTTACCATTCCCATCAGCAAATCAAGAATCCAAGAATACTTGAAAGGTTAGAGCAAAGAGAAATGTAATCCTTCCAGCAAGATATGCATTTTCTTTTTTCAAGTGAATCAGTTATTTTCACCAATTTTGAAATCCCAAGTAGAAAACAAATAAATGAGCATAAAAACAACGAAGCCCCAACATCATAAGGCAGTAACCTGGCCAAATATTTCATAAATATAGCCACCGCTATATAGTCTTAATCAATGATCATCCCATAATAATCTCCTTAAGCATAATATGATGACAAAATTACTGCAAGCAACAATGAACAAGGACAGGCAGATTTAATATTCCAAGGCTTAAAAGTGGTTATGCCCGAACAAAATTCAGGTGGACTGGATATATCCCAATCATGGACCATCAGTAATCATTTACATTGTTTTGGAGAAACATTCATCATGTGACCGCTAGATGCACAGTGCAGGGTAACATTTTCAATGGCTCACCACGTGTTCTGGTAACACACCAAAACCATAGACCAAAACAAATCATTTGCATTGTTTGGGAAAACCAATCATCTTCTGACCGCTATAACAACAGTGTAACCATGTGGTTTGATAAAATAGCATACTTATGCTAGTTATACCCAACAAACAAGAAAACTGTTGCATGTAAATATACATCTGTACATTCGTTCATCCATACATACACTAAAAATTTACGTGCACATGAACATACAGACCACAGACAAGATCATGGTTTAGGCTGGCATGGGTAAGGCATCCAAGCAGGCCTAAATAACCAAGGTGCAGCACAATTACATGGTACAGATTTTACACCTCAAATTCATTCGGAATTTTTTGTAATAAAATTCATTGGAGAACTTAAAAACCGATATTTACAAAAAGTCCATGATGCATAAAACCCTTCAGTCAGCACAGGTACAAAGAAAAAACCATGCTTAATGCAAATCACTATGAGACAACAACAGCCACAACCCACAAAAGATATATAAGCAATCTGCTCATCTAACCTATTCATGAGTTTATGCTAAAATAGGATTTACTTCATGCAAACACAAAGGACCACCATGTTTTATGAAGTGGTAAGCAACATCAATTAGATGAGGTTAGGGCATGTTTTGTAGTGTTCTTTTTTTCAAAGAAAAAAAGCCTCTTCATAGCTTTTAAGATGACAAATCACTCTCTGTAGAAAAGTGTCTTTGGCAACACCCACAAGTGCTCGTTAGCAAGCCATAAAACAGCTTTCAGAAGAAGTTTTATAGTTTATGTTAGGGAAAAACCACATTTGATGTACACTTATATGCCGCTATGCTATGTCCAAAAAGTAACGAGCTTGATTCATTCAAAGGCAAAATCATTAGAGCCATAACTGAATTAGGTAAACCCTGACAGAATATGACTCCTTATGAACCCAAACTGAATCTAAACATTGAACATGTAGGTAGGGTCCCAGTCTTTAATGTAGACCAAATTGATAGTAACAGAATATGATAAACATGATGATGAGCAATTAGACGTGACTTGATATTGCTCTGTTTATGTGTATATCATAAAATCTATATGTAAATATGTTAGAGAGTTTATGTGAGACACAAACTAAATCAACCTGTTGCACATTTTCTTTTCAGATGCTGTATAACTTTCGTTCTCCCCTCTCTTATTAAAAAGCACTTAAACATTATTCTTTTATCGAGCGCCGAAAATGCAAAGAAACGTAACACATTAGAGATTTTATTTGATTGACTCCTCAAAAGAACCTTTACAAGTGTAAATTCAATACCAAACGAGCCCTTAGAACAAGGATAGGAAGCCACTTTATACTTCTTCAAAAGAACAACTGACATCAATCTTTTTTAAAAAAATAAAGTAATACTTTTAAACATATAAGACAAACTCCAGATATTTCTAATGTAATATAATAAATATTATGTATCTTTACTAATAGAAAATATTTCATTAATCAACAACAAAAGCTTAACCATCTTAATAACTTAGGTAAGTTAAGTTTGTCCTGTGAGAACCATAAGCTAGCAAATCGTGCAAAAATTTGTACCCAGGTTGCTGCTTAAATAGCATAGTTTTGCAAAAAAAAACTATAGTCATGCATCAAGGTGTACTTAAATACACAAAAAGGGGACAAGTACCTCGAGCAGCTATTATGTAAAAATGATTTCAAGTTGCCTGGATTTTAACACAAAACTCAACTTCTTCAAACAAAATAGTTTACAATAAAATGCCAGAGATAACTAAAAAGATAAACCAGAAAGATGGCTGGCAAGGACAATGATACATGTATGAGCCTTAAAATGACATAGACGCCATGCAATCCTAGTTCATGAGTATGGTTTCACAAATTGACATGAAGACTAGCAGAAACTTCTTTAAGACAGTCTTTCATATGCTTCAACAAGAATAAAAATCAAAACATTTCAGTCAAACTGTAGAAATCTCAATGTAAAACAGAGTCAACCAATGAATTAACATGACAGTTTTCCATCAACAGGGTCAGATTACTTTCACTCCTACACCTTGTTCCTTCAAAGTATTGTTCACTTCTCGAACCAACATTCAACATAAGTACAAAACTCAAGGTTCACAAGAAGCACTGGCATAAAGTAGCATTTTCAACACTTAGCAAGTCAAGAAACATAAATCTTTTACATAAAAGGATCAGCTTACATCTTTATACAGTAAACATTTGTATTACTCCAAAGCATAAAGTATTCCTAGACTGAAAAGCAAGTCAATTGGCATGACTCTATAAAGCAGAAAAATATTTCACCATAATCCTAACAGTTTTCTCACTCAACTCAAACAGCTCACTCAGATGATCCATTGCCCTGTGGTTCAGCATGCAGATCATCCACTGCCCTGGGATCTTCTTGAGCTGAAACAAAACAACATTCTGATAAGCATATAAATTATAAGGCTAATTTATATTCCAAGTAAAAAGCAGCTGAGAGGTGAGACAGACATACCTGAAACTTCTAGATCAACACCTTCAGTGGGAAAAGCATCTTTTTTGCCTTGTGGAGTGCTACTTGGAGAAGTTTTTGGTGACAATGACAAGTACCTGAGCCGATAGCTGACAAGAGCCGGTCCAAAGATGCTGTATTTTCCTGCACTGCTGAAAGCTACTTCCGCATCAACACGCCTCTTGAAGACAACTTTAGCACGGTTTGCCCTTTTCAGAACTTCTGTCTCTGCTTCCCTCAGAGATCCATAGCGACCAAAAATACTGATGAGATCGCTTTCAGAAGGAAGTGCATCCGACTCAGTAAAACTCAAAATCAGTGCAGTTGGCATGCACTCCTCAGTGTTTTCTACCAAATTGTTCATTGGTCTTTCAGCTGCCACTTCTTGTCCATTATCAATGCTTGCCAAATCAACCTGCAAATGCTGCGGAGTGTCCACCACAAGACCAGAGGGAACAGAAGGAAATGGCTGCTCTTCAGGTTTCCTCTTTTTCTTTTGCCTCTTTGTCTGAGATTCTCCTTCTGTCTTCTGGTCGCTAGATACCGGCTCCTTCTCAGGACTTTCACTAAATATAACATCAGACCAATAAGAATCCTGCACAAGGTCATGCTGGAACATCTCTGCAGAGGCTGATGTAGAGTTGGTTGATTTTCTCCTACCCCTTTTACCCCTCACCACCTCCACAAGCTTCTTATGTTTGAAAGAGCTAGATGCAAGTGAGTCCCTAAAATCTGTGAAGAAGCTAACTATCACAGCAAGAAAACTGTATCCCTTCATGGGATCCCTAGCAGCCAAGCAGAGCTGCGACAACATTTCACTGGGGGAAGGAAAGTCCTTTGAGGCACCTCTTTTTCTTTTTTGAGTCTCCACATGAGTATGAGTGTCGTCCACAACAGCATCTCCTCTACCATTCACCTTGACTGGGCTCTTCTGAAATGTTTCATGGTTGCACTTATGAAGAATAGGGGGGGATCCTTCCATTTGGCTAGCAACTCGATGTATGGATTCTCCGACCTTGGAATACCTTTTACGAGATGGAGATCGTGATTTAGTTTCTAAATCCCCTAATAAGTCCAGCCTTTTCTTCTTGATCTTCCTTGAGCCAGTAGAATCAGAATCAACAAATTTATTCCTTCCTGATGAACATGAAGATGCTCTGGCTCCAGATCCACCTCTACCACTATCTCCTTGATGAGGAACATGTTTCTCTTCCATCAGTTCTGACAGGCTCTTTTGCTTTCTACCATCCTCCAAAATATTTTTCTGCTTAGGAGGTCTCCCTCTACCTCTTTTTCCCTTCCCAGAATCTGATGAAACTGGAGTTGAGAGATCAGCAACATCATAATCAGATTTTCTTTTCTTAGCTGGTGTAGTCTCCACATCATTCTCCAGCCCTCCACCAACAACAAATACAGGAAGTTCAGTATAACCTTTTGAACAATAAAAGGACCTTAACTGAGCCTTGGCTATCAGAAGTTCAAGACCATCAGCTTCTCCATTTGGGAACTGGGCTAATCCTTGAATATATTCAAGGAATCTCTCAGGTTGAAAAGAGCTTGCAATCAGAGAACTGTCAACAGCAGGGCTACATGTCCCCTCCTGTATCCCAGCATTCTCGACCTTCTGGTGCTTCATATCAGCACAAGCATCATCAGTGAAACAATGGCACGTCATCCCCAACTCTATGCGCCTCGAGACTTCCCCCAGGGCATCATCAACAGCAGTCACAAAAGCATCCAAACTGCTCTGCTTCTCCATGTGTGAAAAGTATGTCTGAAAAGGCTTCAGCCGGGACTCCTCGCACCAAGCAAAAGTTTTATCTCCAAAATATGCTACCAAAAAGTGGTCCTTCTTCTCATGCTTCAATGCCATCTCTGATGCATCTGAAGGATCAAAGATTTGTCCAGGCCACCATGGGTGGCTCCTCACCTTACCCCAGACCATATCTAAAACAGAAAAACCATCCTTCTTTTCATCTTGAAAAGCATAGTAATATCTGACATGCTGACTATTCTCCACATGAGAAGTCCGCGGTCTTTGTTTCTCTCTTCTTTTCGATATTTCTCGTCCACCAACTTGCACATTCTGGACAGCATTACCACCCCTGTCCATATCAAAGCCATCCATATTATCCTTCACTTGAGGAACCTTTTCATCAACTTCCAACCCTTGAACCACCTCAGTTTTTTGGCAGCCACCATCATTACCGGGAGAAACATCCTGGCACTTAAGTACATTGGGCAGCGAAGCAGGAGACTTTGCTATCTCTACCACCTTAGATGCACTAATTTCCACACCCAACTTTGAATCCCCCTCAGCATTCTTATCAGCCATCACCACATCAAATCCTACATCAGCCATAACAACATCTTTATCCTTCACCTTCCCATCAACCGGAGGCATCACTGCACTCTTTGCTTTCGCTGCGTTGACACCCTTCACTACACCGACATCAGATGCAACAAAGTCCCCGCTTCTACCCTCATCTCCCACCTTCTCCTCAACGAAGTTCCTACCCAAACTCTCTGCTTCGACAGCAGGGACAACCAAATTCAAATCTTTCCGAACAACATCCACCTCTGTAGTCAAAGTCTTACCAGCAGTTCGCCAATCCGCCTCCTGTACTCCTTTCCCAGCAACACGATCACCCTCCTCATCAAAATCAGGTTTCGCAACCACAAAGGAATCCTCCGCCTCCGCGCTCTGATTCAAACCCCGGTCTCCACCACTCAAAATCCCATCTTTAGCTCCACCACTCCATCCGTCTCCTGCTTTCGGACCATCCGCACGGCTTAGGGTTTCTGAAACAGATCCACCGGGGACGCCAACCAGGGGATTAGACGCCGCCTCGGGAGAGGGCTCTCGGTGATCGAATGCGGTGGCCGCGAAGTTGAGGTCGAGGCCATGGGCGGCCGCCGCCTTATTGGCGGAGGGACTTGAAGACATAAATTGAAACCCTAGAAAAACTTCTTTAACCTTCCACGAGCGATAGAGAGAGAGAATCTGCTCAACGGAAAACCCTAAAATTTTTCTCAAATTTTTCCAGAATAGAGGAGATTGGGAAAAAGGAAAAGAAGAACCCTAGAAATTTCTTGGAACACGAAAGAGGGATTAAAGAGATTACATAGAGAAGGAGAGAGGGCAACACCTACGTACCTGGTATCGGTTTTGACGCTCGGACGAAAACGGTAGCAGCGACCGGGACGAAAACTTGCGCTCCTAGGGCCAGGGGGTGGCCCATATGTAGAATTATTCATAGGAGTTAGATCTCTTCACCGCCCGGTGCGGTTACCGAGTTTGTTTCGGTGTGGGAGATATCGAGCACCTGTTGTACGGATAGGTTCGAGGGGTGGCTTAATAGCTACGCATAAGTGAGGTTAACCAGAGTTCAAATTTTGTGGTCATGGCGCGGGAACGTGAGGTTCACGAAGGGGTCCTTCGTGCCCACTCATGAGAAAAAATTATTAATTAAAATTATTTTATCATATATATATCAAATCATTCAATAAAAATTCATCATATTATTTATTATTAAAAAATATATTATCATCTAAATTAATTTTAAAAAAATTAAATAAAAATAAAATATAATCATTGATTATGATTGATCGACTAATAATTTTTGCTATTTTAAATAAAATAATTTACTTATTTAAAATTTAATTAAAAATTAAAAAAAATTATTAATTATAATTAGCTCATTAACAATTGTTACTATTTTGAATGGTAAAAAATTTATTTTTTGATAATTTTTTATTGAATGGTCAGAGATACACGTGATAGAATGATTCTAACTAATAATTTCTTACTTGATGGGATTCATCTACTTGTCCGATCGATTGCAAAAATTAGCCCATGAGAGGAAGAAAGAATTCACCTCCTACTCTTCGAGTTCGAAAGAGGCTAGGAAACTAATCCTTCATGAAAAACCTGAGCTATAAATTATTCACCATTGTCAAAAAAAAAAAAAAGATATATTTGGATAAGCCCAAAATTCTATGGGATTTACCATCATAAGCATTAGATGGTAGGCTGGCTAAGCCTATGTTTACAACTATCTCAAACAAAATTTTGTATTAGTTGGCCCAAATTCTATATGAAAAAAAAAATGAAGTAATTCTTTCTACACCACATGCAGTGTGAAAAAATTAATGTGGAGCACACCTGGTGATCCCATTGGAACATGTAGTCACCACTTTCCAATATATATTTTAAAAAATATATTTTTTATTTAAAATTTTATATAAAAAATAATATTTTATTCAAGATCGGCGTATACAAAATTTTGTCAGGAATGGTTATAAACATGGCTTACACCGGTTTATAATTCAATAACTTTTATAGTTGAGAGGAGGCATTGTGGCCTTCCAACCAGGACACCAAAATCTTTCTAGAATGAAATCTCCCATATTCTGGCTTCTTTCTACCTTGCTCCGGGGGTCGGTGTCCTTACCCGAACTCGCGCCGATCTCCATGACCGTGACAAAGGAAGCTCAGTTGTCTGCAAGCCTGCCGAGTAACTTTGATGCCCTGTGCTAGCCCGACCCAATTTTCTTCATGTTCCTTTTCGCTTCATCGCCGCGATCGTAGATTCAAGCATCTACGGCCCACCCTTGCGTTCTCCCAGTTTTTCTCTTTCTGCTCTCTTCCTATTTCTTATAGCTTGGTAGAAATTATTACATGGATCAGGGCAAATTTTGGATAACACGCGATCGGGAATTGATGAAATATAAGGGATTGCATTGCATTGTCCATTTGGATTAATAAATAGAACTAAGGGAAAGTGTCCAAGATTTTCCTTCCATAGATCCATATCGACCCGATCGTGGATCCTGAGCCAAACTGGTGATTGCTCGGTATATCAATATTACCTCAGCCTTGGTCAGTCATTACCGAATCCGACCATGGAGAACCACCTTTTCTTTTCTTGGTGTAAACCTAAATTAGTGGGTTGTCACTTTATCATTTGTAAATCATCATCCAACTTAGAAGTCTTTTTCTCTCCTTTTTTTTTTTTTCCCCCCTAATTTCTCCCCGTAAGCCACTGTAACTATTCCTCTATTCTTCTATGGAAGAATTTACTCGTAATGGATACCAACGTCGATGCAAAAGCCATCACTTGATCTGTATTCCACGGTTCCCCTCTTCGCTGCCTCCAATATAATATATCACTAATATCACCTTCCATTCATCCCTCATGGAAGGGTCAATTACGCGATGCTATGAAAAATATTAATTGATTTTAACTTCTGCAATCCACCCCTGCTGGCATCGTCTTTATGACATGAATATTTAACAATAGCTAATAAAAACAATATTAAGTATACTTTTAATATTAAGCATGTATGGAAAAGGCTTCAAAAATATATAAACTGTCATAAGTGGCAGCGTATCTCTAGTGCACCTCTCATGATTCAAGATACCAAACCTTATCGGTTTTAGATGCAGCCATTTACCCATGATTTAACCATATGTGCCAAAGCCATGCAATGCATGGATAACTATTACTACTACGGAAAGAGGGGGGGGAAAAAAAAAAAAAACTATATAAAGGATCATCACGTTGCTATTACATCCTAACTTGAATTTTTCCAAATCCTGTTCCCATTCTTTTGATGTCTGCACTCAAATCCAAGCTGCTTATTTTTTATTATAGTGTGTCTATGAAGTGGCCATTGAATCCCAGCTTGCTTTATTGGATGGGATGGCAAGCACAAAGAGAGAGCAAACTTGGTTCACTAATGCCACTAATGAATTTATCGAACCAGTCTCGGTTGATTAGAGTGTCATGCATTGTAACCTCATCATTAACTTAGTAGATATTGGCCTTTCCACATGCAAAAATGAGGAAAAACAATGGCAAAACAGCCAATCGAGTAATAATTCTATGAGAGGGATGACTCTATCCTAAGTGTTTTGGCCCCTAAACTATGATGAAGGAACGACTATATTGTATTAAAGTCACTTATACTCCATATCCAGGAGTTCGATATCATGACATATGCCAGCACATTAATCTTATAGACTGTTCTATTTATCATCCATAATGCACTCTCATCATTGTAAATGCATTATATATGTATTCAAACTATTATAAACTTTTTAATTCCAAGTATTACTTTAAAAAAATATATATGGAATGCTCATGCCAATTGTAGCATAACTAGAGAACTTTTAAATTTGGACTTCACGTCAACCTACTCTCCTCATATATTCTTTGATACGCTCTCCCCGATCTAAATGCATCATGCATGAATCCCAACTATGTTAAATATTTGAACATTTTTTGAAGGATTGTCGAAAATAAAGCGCAATGCTCATGTCGTTTGCCCTTTGTACCACCATTCAATATAATCTACGCAGCATCTACCTTTTGATTGCACTAATACTTCTATTATTTGGATTTTCTTCCCCAACTTGTTATCTTTATATCACCCAACTCTCCTTGTTAATTCATTTGTGGGAAGAGAGTGGTTTGGGCTGCTTTGATGAACAGGTATCGAGGAATGTTAGATACCTCTGACTCAATGCATTTTCTAGAAGTTTTGGAATGAGTGTAATTCGATGCTGGGCAGTGAAGATGTACTCATCTCAATTATCTCTTTATCTTAATAAAAAAAAATTAGTTTGTGTTTTTGGAATGAGTGTAATTCGATGCTAGGCAGTGAAGATGTACTCATCTCAATTATCTCTTTATCTTAATAAAAAAATATTAGTTTGTGTTGATGATGTTGACGGTGAAATAAGGATGATGTTTGGTTGGAAGAGTTAGAATTTAGGATCGAAATGGAAATAGATAACTTTTATTTCAATCATTTGGTTCTCAAATCAATTTTAATTTTGAAATAGAATGAAAATATCTTAATTTATTTAAAATTTGATTCCTATTTTTTTTCTTCTAAAAATTTAAATTTAAATTATAAACTAAATATAAATTTGCTTATTTCAACAATGATTTCAAGTAGGAGCCAAGCACTCTGTTGATGCAGAAATTGATCGTCGCCGAAATCAGCTGGAGCGGAGGTGGATGAGGTCACCATCGGAGATCTGTAAAATAAAGTCCCGTTCGAAGCCGGTGGGGGGTGGCTCCGATAGGACCCTCCGACGATCAAGTCAGCTCTGACCAATAGGAATGGAGTGCTCGGGAATGAGTTCCGCGGAGCTTAGGATTTAAAGCTTAGAGATCAGAGATTAGAGTTAGCATATCTGGAGGGTCCTTTTATAGGCGGAGCTTGATTGATGGTGATGGCCATATCGTCCGATCGTGGGCCGCTTGGAGCCTCATGGAGTTCGATACGGAGAGAAAGGTGTCGTCAGGCGAATAGTGGCAACCATGCTGATGGGTCATGGACCGATGGGGCTGATAATGGAGAGAGTGCTGTCGCCAATAGTGGTGGCCATGTCGTCCGATCACGTTGCCTATAGCAAACTGATGGCAACAATTCGTCCAGATTTGATAGCCGTGGCTCTAAGAAAGCGGGCATTGATCGGTGGACTTCGGTATGTATCCATTCCAGAGGAATTTGGATCCCTAAAGGAGTTCGACCGAGGGAAGCTCGGAAGGAGTTCGGTCGGAGGAGTGCGGAGAGAGCTCGGCTCTCGCGAGAGTTCGACTGAAGCTTGGCCGCTGAAGAGCTCGGTCGGTTGAAGAAGTTCGGCTAAAGCTCGATCGTTGGGAGTCCGAAGGAGCTCGAGCGCTGGAAGTCTGAAGGAGCTCGGCCGTAGAGCAGCTCGGTCGGTTGCAAGAGTTCGACTTCTGGAGAAGTCCGACCGAAGGAAAAGCTTGGAGGGAATTCGGCTAAGATCCGACCGCTGAAGCTCTTCCATGGCTACCAGTTGCGTTAAGCTGAGCATCGAACTAGACTTTGGCAGGAGCGGAGTTTATCCCCAATAATAGTTCTCCCACTCTCGAGTTCGAAACTCGAAGGAAGGGAGTACAGAAAAGGCGACCGCCGAAGTTCTCTTCTAGGCTCCGTGCTGGTTCAGGTCGAAGCTCGAGGGGAGATCTCATATTCAGATGAAGTTGGTGTTGAAATTGAAGTCCGAGGGAGATTTCATCTCCAACCGAGGTTGATACAGATACTCGGGAGAGATCTGATCTGCGGCTGGGGTTGACGCGGTCGCTCGGGAGAGATCTCATCTCTGGCCGAGTTTGTCTCCAATCTTATCTCTGGCTAAGGTTGGCTTGGGTGCTCGGGAGAGATCTTATCTCTGGCCGAGGTTATCTCGGGCGCTCTGGCCGAGGTTGTCTCGAGCGCTCTGGCCGAGGTTGTCTCGATCGCTCGGACCGAGGTTGATGAAGATTCTGTCTCCTATAGACTTCGAAGCTCGGACTTGGACTTTGCTCGCGTTAGGACGAGGTTCTACTCCTGCTCCTAATGGACTGTGGGGGCACCTTCGGACCGTCGTCCGTGCCTCTCCCTCCATCTCGTCTAGGGTGAACGAGGCCTTCAACTTTGCTCGCGTTAGGACGAGGTTCTCCTCCTATTTCTAACGGACTGTGGGGGCACATAAGGGCCGTTGTCAGGGCCTCTCCCCCCATCCCATCCTTTGTGAACGGGGCCTTCGACTTTGCTCGCGTTAGGACGAGGTTCTCCTCCTATTTCTAACGGACAGCGGATGAGGATCTTCGAAGCTCGAAAGAGATCTTATCTTTGGCCGATGTTGGCTCGGTCGCTCGGGAGAAATCTTATCTTTAGTCGAGGTTGACTCGGTCACTCAGGAGAGATCTTATCTCTGACCAAGGTTGTCAGCGATCGCTCAGGAGAGATCTTATCTCTAGCCGAGATTGTCCATGGTCGCTTGGGAGAGATCTTATCTCTAACCGAGGTTGACTCGATCGCTCGGAAGAGATCTTATCTCTGATTGAGGTTGTCAGTGGTCGCTTGGGAGAGATTTTATCTCTAGCCGAGGTTAACTCGATCGCTTGAGAGAGATCTTATCTCTAGTCGAGATTATCCACGGTCGCCCGGGAGAGATCTTATCTCTAGTCGAGGTTGACTCGGTCGCTCGGGAGAGATCTTATCTCTGATCGAGGTTGTCAGCGGTCGCTCAGGAGAGATCTTATCTCTGACCGAGGTTGACTCGGTTGCTTGGAAGAGATCTTATCTCTAGCCGAGATTATCAGCGGTCGCTCGGGAGAGATCTTATCTCTGATCGAGGTTGTCATGGTCACTCGGGAGAGATCTTATCTCTGGCCGAGGTTGACTCGATCGCTCGGGAGAGATTTTATCTCTAGCCGAGGTTGTCGTGATCGCTCGAAAGAGATCTTATCTCGAGTCGAGATTGCTGATCGTTCAGGAGAGATCTTATCTCTGGCCAAGGTTGACTTGGAGCGCTCGGGAGAGATCTTTATCTCTATAGTCGAGTTATGCGGTCGCTCGGAGGAGATCTTATCTCTAGTCGAGGTTGACTCGGTCGCTCGAAAGAGATCTTATCTTTAGTCGAGGTTGTCAGCAGTCGCTTAGGAGGGATCTTACTCTGGTCGAGGTTGTCCGCGGTCGCTCGGGAGAGATCTTATCTTTGGCCGAGGTTGTCAGCGGTCGCTCGAAAGAGATCTTATCTCTAGCCGAGGTTGATGGTCTTTGACCTGCTCGTGTTAGGACGAGGTTTTCCTCCTGTTCCTAACACGGCAATTATTGACTGCTTTTTTTCTGTCATTGCATAGTTTTTGCATCCAGAAATAATATTATTGAAAGGGAAGAATTTTACCGAGAGGAAGTTACGAGCAGCATAGCCCCATTTCAGGGTTGTGGGGGCGTTGTTCCTCCGGATTCCCTTGGGCAGCAAGGCCCGGGCCGGACGACGTCCTCAATTTGGTGCAAGCTTCTCTTGGCTTTGTCGCTGGGAGACGATGAATCGCCGAGGTAACATTGATGACGTCGTAAGGCGGCCGACCTTTTTGTCGTTTCTAGCTACGGTAGCGTCCTTGGCCGATCTTCTTCTGCTTCAGGCTGGCGTCGGAGGAATTTACTCAGCCGCCCCTTTCTAACGAACTCCTCAATTTTGTCTCGGAGCTGAATGTATTTCTCAGTGTCGTGATCGTGGTCGCGATGGTAGAGGCAGTACTTGCTTTGATCGTGCTTGTTTAGGAGAGATCGTAGTCCTTCTGATCTTGGCATTAGTCTCGGCAGCTGGTCCTTAACTTCCATGAGAATTTGAGTTCGAGGAGCATTGAGGGGGGCGTAGTCGGGGAACCTTTCAGGAGGACTTCTTCGCGCCCTTCTATCGGGGCTTTCTTGATGGTAAGCTCGAGAAGTTTGGGCCTTGCTTGTGCTGGGAAGGTCGTGAGCGCGGCCGAACTTCGTTCCGCCTCTTTGTGAGACCTTCTGCGGAAGAACTTCTGCTCTCCGTTTCTCTTTTCTAAGGGCGATTGGTATACTCAAATGCTCTTCCTTAAGATCGATTTCTCGGATCCTCATGGCGGGTTTGCTGGCAAAGTCTCTACCGAAGGTTGTCGCATGGCCTGCATCATCTCGGTGGGGCCACGAACTCGATCAGCGGGTTGAACTGCTCCACATCTGCGGTTGCTTCGGATGGAACCTGGGCTGCCAGAGCTGAAACGGGAGCAGATGGATCTGGCGCGGAGGCCGTCGATCGTCGAGTCAAAGCTCTCATGGGAGGCATTTTCTCTTTGGGAAAGAACTTTAGAGAGGAAGAAGAGAAATCTCTGAAGAGGGGAGAGAGAAATCATCGGCGATTACTCCTTTAAGAGCAAGGGGATCTCGAAGGTTCAGTGCCTTCCTTCTAGCGCCAATCTGTTGACGTAGAAACTGATCGTCGTCGGAATCAGCTAGAGCGGAGGTGGACGAGGTCGCCGTCGGGGACCTACAAAATAAAGTCCTGTTCGGAGTCAGTGGGGGGTGGCTCCGGCAGGATCCTTCGAGGATCAAGTCAGCTCTGGCCAATAGGAATGGAGTGCTCGGGAATGAGTTCCGTGGAGTTTAGAATTTAAAGCTTAGAGATCAGAGATTAGAGTTAGCATATCTGGAGGGTCCTTTTATAGGCGGAGCTTGATTGATGGTGACGGCTATATCGTTCAGCCGTGGGCCGCTCGGGGTCGCATGGAGTTTGGTAAGGAGAGGAAGGCATCATCAGACGGATAGTGGCAGCCATGCTGATGGGTCATGAGCCGATGTGGCTGATTACGGAGAGAGTGCTGTTGCCAGTAGTGGTGGCCATGTTGTCCGATCACGTTGCCTGTGGCAGACTGATGGCGATAGTTCATCCAGATTTGATAGTTGTGGCTCTGAGAAAGTGGACATTGATCGGTGGACTTCGATATGTATCCATTCCAGAGGAATTCGGATCCCTAAAGGAGTTCGGCCGAGGAAAGCTCGGAAGGAGTTCGGTCGGAGGAGTGCGGAGAGAGCTCGGCTCTTGTGGGAGTCCGACTGAAGCTCGATCGCTAGAGAGCTCGGTCGATTGAAGGAGTTTGGTTAAAGTCCGACTGTTGGGAGTCCGAAGGAGCTCGAATGCTGAGAGTTCGAAGAAGCTCGGCTGTAGAGCAGCTCGGTCGGTTGCAAGAGTTTGGCTTCTGAAGAAGTCCGATCGAAGAAGAAGTTTGGAGGAAATTTGGCTAAGATCCGACCGCTGAAATTCTTTTGTAGCTATCAGTTATATTAAGCTGAGTATCGAACTGAATTTTCGTAGGAGCGAAGTTTATCTCTAGCACACTCCATGGTAATAAAAATTATCGGAGCACATTCTAATTCAATTCAGTCCAGCCACATGCAGCACCCAAATCCACGCCCAGATAGGGCGTGGGCGCGGATGCAAGTCCGCTAACAGCACCGACCCCTCCATGCGATGCCCAGCAGCGGCAATGCCCTGGAGTCGGGAGAGACGACACCATCGAAAAGCCTTTCCCTTCCGTGGCGACACCACTTGACCCCCAGCTGGACCCCTACCCTCTGTATCCCTCCTTCCCCTTCGTCGCCTTCCTCCTCCCCACCGTCCCCTTCCTCTCTATATAAACCCTCGCCGGATCACATGACCTCCCCCGCACCCATTCTTTGCTCTCCTTCCCTTCTCCTTCTTCTCTCTGAGCCCGAGGAGGAGTTCTTCTTTGCTCAGCCAAGACGAGGGGGATCACCGCAGCTCTAGCCGGCTGTCGGGGCCCCGATACTGAGGACTGGGTGCCGGCGTCCATGGTGCCTGGTCGCGGCGTCAAGGAACTCTGGGACCGGGAGTTGGGAGCTTCTCGCCCTCGAGTCGTCGCTCGCCGGATCCAGAGCCATGAGGTCTTGCTGGCTCTGTACTCTTCCTCTACTCAATTCTTTCTTCTTCCTTTCCTTTTTCCCCTCCGCTAATTATTATCCTTGATAACTGATACAGATTTCATATCTATGCTGTTTTTCAGATTTTGTGGTACATATGATCTCATGAAATAATGTTCCATGGTCCGCTACTATTTACTAGTTATTCTATCTGGTTATTTTTTGGGGGTTGGGAAAAATTTCAGCTTTCTTTATATCTTTTGTAGTATCACTAGTTTGAGTAGCACCCTGTTACTATATCAAGTTGTTTACTGTGTCGAGTTGAAGAATCGAGTTTTCCCCGCGTGGTTGGTTGGCCTGCTGAGTGTGGTGATGCGAGGAGGAAAAAATTACAACATTTGCAAACAACCTTGTAAGCAAGGTTGGATTGGTAAACGTCCGACATGGTTACTCTGGCCTTCCCTCACTTGCATGCCTGGAAATTTTGCTCAGTCGTACCTGATCAAAATCTGTCCGTGGTTGTGCATTTTGTGAGCCCTATTCCAGAGCACTAGGAAGCTCGCTAATGCCTGTTGCTTCATGCTTGCCTTTTCTTGTTTTAAATGAGGAAGATATGGCCAGACTTCGAACGAGGACACGAGCTTAGCTGAAAGGCTAGAAGTCCAATTCTAAGTTTTTGTTAGGCAAACTGGTGCCGTTGCTTGTCTGTGTGGTTAAATCTAGATGAGCTGTGCCTTATACCTTGATTGGCGGCAAGCTCTCTCTCTTCCAAAAATTACTAAATGTGATCTTTGTCGATTTCGAATGATTTTTGTCGATTTCGAATGATTTTTGTCGATTCCTGACGATCGCTTAGTAAATGATATATGTGGCCTTCGCTTTCTATTTGAGGATCCATATGTTGGTCTATTCTGGTTCATGATGCATTAATTTTAGATTTTCCATAATTGAGGCATGAGAGTTGGTTCTTTACCACCATTTAATTGCATTCTGGTCTGTGGTTTTGAGTAAATTGTTGTCAAGTTTTCCAAAATCAATCTGCCATATCTCTTCATCTTGAAAAGATAGGATTGAGTTTTCAATGAAGTTGTCCTGAGTCTCACTAGGCAACTGTGAGTGATTGAAAATGGCATAACATAGTACAATCAAATTGGGGAACCCATCCATGTTCGTGGCTAGGAGTCAAGAGCCGAACTCATGAATTCTTGCATGAACTAGGGAGAATTTGGAAATGGATGAATCCATCTTTTATCTGGATTGTTGAGGTTAGGATTGAGGACTTGTGCGGGTGTGTCTTTAGTCCTACATGAGATATGCACTAGGTAAATTATAGATACTTATATTGGACCAAGAAACCTAAATAATACCTACCAGCTAGTCTTTTTTTGGAAAAGTCTTGGGTTGTTACAAATCGTATCAAAGCGTATCGGGCTCATGGCCTATGTGGACTAGAGGACAATACAACAAGGGCCTATTGGGGCTAACCATGGGCTGATTATAGTACTTGTGATTAAATTTAAATGGATTTGAGCCTTTAGCTTGGTGAGGATGTCAGGTCTTAACGAGGGGAGTGTGTGAGGATCCGTGCAGGCGTATCTTTTATCTTATATTGATTATATACTAAGTAGATCTTGAGTACGATTGAAGAACTTAAATAATACCTTCCGGCTAGCATTTTTTGGGTGAGGTTGTGGGTTGTTACATTAGGAGCGTAAACAAGCCAAGCTTGAGTGAGCTTACACCAGCTTGAGCTCGGTGTGACTATTAACAACATCGGTTTGACTTTGGATTGTATTTGTCAAAAGTTGGGAACACCAACTCTAGATCAATTCTTGTAAACTTGAGCTAGATTTGTACCAGCACGAGTTGCTTATGAATAGTGCACTTGTTCGATAATCCTATTTAATCCTTAAGAATACCTTCCAGCTGATATTAAGTGACGAGCATTGATTCATGGCCATTACCTCATGCTTTTTGTATTGTCTCATATAGGCTATCTACAACAGTTCTTTTTTGCAGATATAATAGCTGGTCGACTCAATGTGGTTGAAAATATATATATATCTGTTAAATACCAACAAAGGGAAATCAGAACCACTATCTTGCTGGTATACAGCAAGCATAGAGTGTATAGCACATAATCTTATCTTCATAATCATGGTATTACCAGTAGTTATATCTATATTTATTTATTTATGTTCTATCACTTGAGGAAAACAAGGAATTGAAAAAAAAAAATATTTGCCAGATTGGGACTCATCTTGATCCTAGGTAATCTGGCAGCCATTCGGTCTATTATTTTTGAGATAAGCCATTCAATCTTTTAAACCTAGTTTGCTATCTTGGATGAAAATGACTGGTACTCTGAAATATCCAAGTTGGTGATGCTATCAAGTAGATATGCTGCTAAAAAAAAAAAAAAAAATCTGTAATATCAAACTTTCTGGTTCCATATAACTATACAATAGCAGTACCAAAGTCCCCAGTTGTATATTATGGTGGATCTAGCATATGCATCCTCAGTTTTACTAGACTGCTGGAATACTGGTTGCTTATATTTTTCGTAGATTCTGAGGAGCTTTATATTATAGATTTGAGAACAAAGGTTGTTCATGCCTTTGTTTTATTCTAAATATTCTAACATGAGAAATTGCACAATATGCTGAAGAAATTGTCAGAATCATATTATGCAATGAAAATTCAGAACATTGATTGTTCTTATTACCTTCTAATTATATGTTTAGGCTTTTGTGAAGCGGATGAGTTTCTATGGGGACTTAAATGGTCATCAGGGTTGCGTGAACACTATACATTTCAACCCTGCTGGCAACCTTCTTGTTTCTGGTTCTGATGATAAAGATATCATAGTTTGGAATTGGGCAACTAAAAGTAAAGAAATCATATATCATTCTGGTCATTTGGATAATGTCTTTGAGGTGCGAGTTATGCCATATACTGATGATCGTACCATAATAACATCTGCAGCTGATGGTCAGGTAAGCCTACTTTTAAAACTTCTAAGTGCAGTTCTTTTCCTAAAAAAAATCCTTATGTATATTCTTTAAAAGGAAAATTCACATTTCTGGTCTCTATTTCTTACAATTTTAAGTCAAGCGCGAAGCATATGCATGAAATTATGTATCAAATTGTCACCTTATGACTGTGACCATGAAAACTCTTGCATTAACTTTCATGTAGAAAAATATAATTAAGAAGATGATTTTTTCCATCTGCATAAAGTTGCATCCCTAGCTTGCAGTTTTAGTTGCACTTGGTATTCGCTATGACTCTTTAGTACACATACTGAAACACAAAACGTTGCCCTTCTGGTTGGACTTTGGACCATATTTTTTTCAGATACAAGTGCAAGTCTGCACAACACAAGGCAACCACATTTCAAAAGATAATGCTGTATTCACACATTAGAACATCAACAGTTATTTCTTTTCCATTACCAGGTTTGCCTGCTTATGCATTGGCTTAGGATGGAATTGTTTTTATACAAAGGATACTTAGCACATTCAAATATCGCACCTTTCCTTCTTACCTAAAATGTATGGAATTTAGTAGTATGTCAAATTTGCGTGTATTTTAGTGCTCTGTGCACTAACACATTTAGTGCCATGCATTTCATGGCTGCAAGAGCTTTATCATGTTAAAGTCAACCTTGCCATGTGCCCTTATATTGCTAATGTATTCTTTCTCCTAATATCTGTATGTTTGCTTGGATCTAATGAGACCCTTGGTAACAACCGGAATGGGACTATGAACTGCTCCATCTGTAAATGTTTGGCCGAATAATGTCTGCCCTATTAATATGCTAGGTCATTCCTGATAATTTGCATCTATATGTGTGCAAGCACGTGAACTTAATCTAGGTGAATGATCGTGCTATTAAGTAGTCAGGTTTGCAATTCTTGCATAAATTTCATTTATCTCAGTCAACATCCCATGGTCTTTACTTTCAGAAACTGGTTGGTATACAAGCCTGGAGTTACAGTTCATCCATCTTCGAGATAGTCCTTCTAAAACCACAAATTGGACTGATTATTCACATCTGCGAAAACTAGATGAAAGATGTGTTTGATATGGCAATTAAAATTAGGGGGAAAAGAAAAGAACTAATTTTGTCTAATTTGGCAATCAACTACAGGAAAAAGAAAAGAATAAATTCTAAATAAAGATAAAATCGTGCACTTGAAAGCACATGATTTTGTATCTTTCTCCCTTTTTTTGTTCTTTTTAGACAACATTATGATAGCTATCAAATCCTACCTTGAATATTAAGGATCAGCCTACGAATCATTATTCACCTCAGAAATATGAGAATTAACTTTTGGTCCATCCAGCCCATCTTCCCCCCTTGTATAGAAATTTGCCTACCATTCCTTATCTGGATTCCAATATTAGTTGTACGTCTCCCTGCCTGAAAATAAATATCATTCTATATTACTTTCAATGCCCCTTTCCAGTTCTTACAACAGATAGTGGTATGCAATAACAATTTTACCCTGAGTCTCGACCTGGATTTCCAATACTGGTTGTACATCTTGATGTCATCTTATATTAGTTTCCATGCCCCTTACCTAATTCTTACAACTACTAGGGGTTTGTAATAACAATTTTACCAAGTCTCTTGATCTGAATCTTGTGGGTATCCAACCAATGCTCTCGTGAAGTTCTTTTGAAAATTTTGTTGAGATTAATTTTTAATGGCTAACAGCTTATAGCTATGTCACTTATTAGTTTACTGACTGTTGCATCTAAGAAACCTGTATTTTATTTTATTTTATTATTTCGTGTGTGTGTGTGTTCTACCCTTATTAGGTTAGGGTTGGCCAAATTATGGAGAATGGTCAAGTCACTACGAGGCACCTTGGGTTACATAATGGTCGAGTGCATGGACTTGCCATAGAACAGGGAACTCCTCATGTGTTTTACAGCTGTGGTGAGGATGGCTTTGTACAACGGGTAGACCACCTTATCAATTACCTCATTTT
This sequence comes from Cocos nucifera, assembly GCA_006176705.1. Classification (NCBI taxonomy): domain Eukaryota; kingdom Viridiplantae; phylum Streptophyta; class Magnoliopsida; order Arecales; family Arecaceae; genus Cocos; species Cocos nucifera. The sequence continues at coordinate 7,703,593 of QRFJ01000006.1, read as the reverse complement.
GATTCTCCCACCTCCTTCCCTCCCCCCTTCTAACATTGCAAAAACTGAACGTTGATTTTTATGCAGTTTGATCTGCGAACCCATGCTCCTACCAAGCTTTTACTGTGCTCTTCATTCTTGGGGAATGGGCAACCTATAAGACTGAATGCTATGGTCATAGATCCATGCAACCCTTACCATTTCTCTATAGGTGGCTCAGATGAATATGCACGTGTTTATGACATGAGGAATTGTCGGTGGGATGCATCGAGCACTTCAAATCAACCTATGAATATTTTCTGCCCTTGTCATCTGTTTGGTACTGAGACTGTCCATATCACTGGACTGGCGTATTCTAGCACAAGTGAATTGCTTGTCTCATATAATGATGAGCTTATCTACCTGTTTTCGAAGAACATGGGACTTGGGCCAGACCCACAATCTGTCAAACTTGATGCAAATTTGCAAAAGCTTATAACACCGCAGGTATATTCAGGTCATAGGAATTTTAGAACAGTCAAGGGGGTCAATTTCTTTGGACCTGGCAATGAGTACGTTGTCAGTGGATCAGACTGTGGCCATGTTTACATATGGAAGAAAGAAGGGGGTGAGCTTATGTGCATGATGGGTGCTGATACACACATTGTGAACTGTGTTGAGCCTCATCCTCACGATCCTGTTCTTGCTACAAGTGGATATGATACTAATATAAAGATCTGGACTCCAGTAGCTGATAAACTGTGTCCACTTCCAAGAAATGCAAAACAGGTTTATTGCTCTACCCATGTTTCACTGACTTAAATTTCAGGAAGTTTTATTGGTTTCTAGATTATGATCTCTCTTTTGTATGGCAGATAATGGCAGCTAATAAGCGGTGCAGAGAGGCTCGTGCACGAATAACACTCTCCCCTGATGTCGTCATGCATGTGCTGCGACTGCAACGGAGGCAAGCATCAACATCTGCAGAAAGTAGGCCCTCGAGCGTGGACACCGACAATGATGAGGATGATGATGATGTCTTCGCCTTCTTCCGCTGCTTCTTAGAGCATGAACAGAGTGGTACTTCTGGAGGAGGCTCAGATATCAGAGATTGCACAGTCTGTTAGCAACTGAGTTTGTCGAACATATGCATAGGCTCCCAGTACCAACTATATGTCTGCTTTTAGACAGCTCACAATGAATAAAATGCTAGCAATCCAGGCAGTGCACACAAAAATAAAATTTATCGTATATTAGGAGGGCATATGTTTGCCTTGGTATGGCTTGTTAGTTTTTATGATAAACATGCAGTAACCATTTCATAAGTTAAAAAGGAGCGCTTATGTAATAAAAATTCAAGTACTCAGTAGTCATTATATACAAAAGAGTTGTCTGATTTGTGGTAGACTGTATGATGTTTAACGGTGGTCTAAGTTGCTCGCTCGGTTAAATTTGCTTTCATGGTATTGCGGTCATTTTGGATCAGAATGCATGGGCAGCGTTCCGATGCTTTGATTTTTTTTCTTATTTTTTTAAAGAGAAAATGATGTTTCGAATCTTTTGTTTTATTTTTGGTAGGAATGGACTGTCAGATTAGTTTAGTCCGAGAATCAGAAAATAAAATATTTATCAGAATCCAATCCAAGGACGGTCATCATCCTGTTCGGCAATAAAGAAAGTTATTTAGTCCGCTGTACTGTTAATCTTTCAAAATATATATTGATATGATACTGCATTTTCAATGATGATCCTTGAAATATATGTTGGTGTGATATTGCACCTGCGATGATGATCTAACTTTCGGCTCGTGCAGATGACATCAAATCATGCCATTGGCTCGCACAGATGACATCAAACCATGCCATCGAATGATAAATTTTCAGTCATCAATTATTTCTAATGCTACCATTAAAGTTGTTCTTAACGACGGTTATTTTCTTTCGAGGCTGTTCGACAACGGTTATCGTAGCAGAACGCTAGAGCTTGCCGAGTAGCCGTTTCATTTTGTCGAATATTGGAGTCATCAGTATTTATAAAAACAGATGCAGCTCCTTCGTTAAGGAAGCAAAAAGGAAATCCCTGGCAGAAACTAACCATCATTTTTGTTTTCACCGGCTGACTAGTTCAAGTTGCGGTGAAGCTGTTGATGAAGGCTTGAGCGCGGCAAGGGAACATGTATATGTATACGGAGGGAGGGTAAGAATGCTGACGGAGTAAAGTATTGCGACATCCCATCTAGAAGGCTAAGGGATATTTTATTTTCTAATTTTTTGAGCTACTCTCGATTTAGACTGGTGCGTTTATATTAAAAAATAATAATAATAAAGTAGAACTCAGAGATTTTTTATTATTGGCTCAAAAGTGTGATTCTCGGTTGCTTGGTCTTCCATAGCATGTCACCGTTAAGGTCATTTGACATGGAAGCAACCTCCTTCCTGAGCTGCTTTCAACAAGATTCATCGCATCGTTCAAGAAGTGCTCCTGGAAAATGTGAAGCCATCAAATAAAGAAGTGTTTGGCAAAAGCCTTATGAAGCCAGTACGATCTCAGTAGGCTGGTCAGACATCGTTGTCATTTTGTTTAAAATAAATTAAAATATTTTTTTTATATTTTTTTATTTTTAAATATATTTATTTTTATTATTTTTACCATCGAGACCGACAACGGAGAGAGAAAGGAAGGAGGGATGGGTCGACAAATGAAGAAATTGTTGCATACATCAGGTGTAATTGGATCGCATAAATTCCATGGTGGACAACACGCCACGTTATCCTTGTATTTCAGCAATCCTCGATTGTGTGCTATTCACTTGCAATTGGTGCATATAATAATTTCTCTTGCAAATGAGGATAGCTCGGGATCGGATGAAGAGACGGCTGGCGAGCGCCCACATAGCCAGGATGGTTGGGCAATGGCAGCAGGGTTTGACGATAAGGTTGGATGGAGCAAAAGGCATTGAGAGGAGGAAGATGAAAACCAATTTTAAATAAAATAAAAATATATATTTTTTTATTTTCATTTTTTCATAAATAATATAAGTTATTTAAAAAATAAAAATATAATAACCAAATATATTTTTTTATATTAAATTTATATTCTACTGATAATACCAAACAGGTCTCTCTGATGCACTATGGTCATTTTCTTTCACATGCAGCTTCACAGTGGCGAAACCTAACCTCCTGAGCAATTTTTTCTTTGAGAACAACGTGGGGTAAGCCACCAACCCAGATCAAATTGCTGAGGAGAGGGATGTCAGACTGACCTAGAAAAGCTTGTTCAGCAGTCTTTTAGGCCATCAACCATAGGGATGGGGGAGCCTTCATCCAAACATAAAAGAAATTCAAATGGGCACAATTTCACCAAGAGAACTCCGGGTGGTTGGGGACTACGCTTGGTTGATTGCTGGTAAATGGTATCTTCAGGCTTCAGTTGGTGATCTAAATTATATTATCTGCCGACCGGAATAAGTCATTATATCAGCATGGAACAATGATATAGTGGCATTGCCTAGAATCTATATTTAAAACAACATTAACCTAAAAAAAATATTTCATACATTCTTTTAAACCTTCATGTTGGAAACTGATATTAAAAATCTCAGGACTATGAGAACGTCAAATAGTAGCTGCAATAAACATTGCATATATATTACGGTGTAACCATCATGGTGTAGATATACAATGCTTTAAGTTTTGATAATTTGCATAGTACTTTTTTTTATTATTTTAAATGAAAGCATAATGAAGGCTAGTAAAAGCTCTAGAACTAACGTAGAAAATGGTCAATTACTTAGGAAAAAAGAAAAGAAAAAAAACATGTTTAAAAAACCCAACTCATACTTTTTCCAGAGCATGCAATTATAAATACGCACCATGCCACGGTGCAGATGCTCGATTCAGCCTTAACCAGCTAAAAAGTAATGGATTAAACCGGAGCTCCAAGTAAAGAAGGTAGATTCTTCCATTTGCACTCCTTTTGTGTCATCAGCTAATTGCCTTGTGTTGGGTCTTTAATCAAAATCATAAGGTATGAAGTGTTGCTTTCGTTACAAATCAAGGTACCTCCTGAGTCCCACCTTGCCTTTTTATCCGACACGCTTCCTCCTCGGCACCCCACTCTTGGTTTGTGGCCACCCATTTTTCCACGGTCCCTTTACCTGAAGGCAATATAAGCGGTCCCAAGAAACCATGTCTTGTTGTTTTGTATTAGACCTTGAGAAATACGACTCGGGGCCCTATCAATAGTACACCATTGATCCATGAAAACTTTAAGATATGGTGTTAGGGTTGGCAGATTCCTGAAGGTGCCACCTCCTTGTGTCTGACTTAAATTTATTCTCCTGGGCCAGTACTTTAGTCCTTTTCGGATAAGCTGGGTCTGCAATCTCCATTAGCTGTTTTGAAGTTCCAAAAGGATGAGCCACCTACTTGGGGGAGAAATTATTGCATGTACTCCTGCTGGGGAGGTCAGTGTGGAATTTGAATGGAATGCTAAATCAAATGCCGAGTATTCCATAAACTAAACTGCTGGTTTGAACGTGGAAGAGAGCACGGCAACGGCTAGTTTGGGTTGTGAAAAGTATTCTTTTTATCATAATTTTATTCTTAAAAATTATCAAAAAAAACATCTATTTTAAAAAAAGTATATGATATAAAATATCTATTTATCCTCAATAAAAAAAAAAATATCTCATCATAGTGTATTCACGATTTTGAGAATATTTTTAATTAAAAAAATATTTTTTTCATGAAAAAGCCTAAAATCCATGTCCCATATAGATATTTAATTTTCATGAAATATAAAAAAAATTATTTTTTAAAATTCCTATCAAATAAGAGGGGCTCTTTTTTTTTTTTATGTTTTTTTTAATTCACCATATTTTTCCTCCGTTTCCTAAGAACCAAATGAGTTCTAAGAGTGAGGACATAGGTTTCAACTCACCTTATAGTTCTCCATGATGAAACTAAAACATTCATGGAGGTGAGGTGGTTGCAATGCAATGAAAAGAGAGGTTGGAGGCTAAGGTCATATTCTTACATAAGGAAAGTTGGAAATTAGTGTAGAGCCGCGCCAATCATCTGTTACCCTTGCAGTATTCTTCTCTTTCTTCTTTTTTTAGTTTTGAAGGAAAGTTACCCTTCGGTATTTAAGATAGGACTCTTGGACATCGGAGGGCTTACATGCCCGTAGGGTCAGGGCTCAAAATCCTGGTTTCTACAGGCTGTAGTAATCCACAAGTTGGCCATGGAACGAGTTTCATTTCCGCGTGACAAGAATATAACTATTAGAGCTTTGATATTTGAAGGATGTCCAAACCCAAGGGTGATCCATGCCTTCTCATGAATGGGTCTTTTCCTTGCCTATCCAATCCATCATTTTAAAGCACGCTAATGCACCGTTGTGGCATCAGATTTGGTCCATTTGATTCACTGGATGGATGTATGTGTTAAATTACGGTGACATTTGGCCAACAAGATTTGATCCAAGTGGTCTCGAGATCTGGGTTCAATCCTAAATGGTGGTATATTTCCTCTAATAAATAGTTTCAGATGCGCAATATTTTCTCTAACACACACTCTCATCCTCTGACTGGTTTGGGTGTATTTGTTGGGGGTGTATTAATGTTTCTGACAATATCGACATTTTTTATTTTTTTTTTTATCAACAATCTTCAATGATAATATTGGTATAAATATTTTAAAAAAAAACTACTTTCGGGTAACGATATGATTACCTTAATTTTAACAAATCCCATTATGAGATGATGCTTAATGTCTAAACATCATGCGACGCATCATCCACCTTTGCCCACCAAAAAGTTCTCCAGATATACTGCTTTTGTGATTAATACTGCTTTATTTAGATGGTGAGATCCACTGCAGGTAGTATTTTCTCTAGTAAACAAGAAAATTATATCAGGGGAAAAAAAAAATACAAACAAGTACATCAAAGAATTTGTGGAATTTTAAGCTTCCAGAAAATTAGTCTTCTTTCAAACTTAATTCATTTGAAATTTTATCAAAAGAACATTAATTAATTAATTAATTTCTTACCTAAAAAAACATTAATTAATTCAAAGAGACGTTGTACGAACGGCAAAACGCTACCATGCCACTCGTCTACATGTGCTCCATGGTTTGGATAGCGACTTGGGAACAGGGAGTACAAATAACCCGTACGGGCCACCCAAGTTGTCGTTTGAAATTGGACGGTAACCTGAATGGGAGGTAATTAGACCGCAACTCGCGAACAGCTTCCTTAGATACACCGCAAAACCACAGCACCAGCGACCAGTAGTGGAGGTCGGAGCACCGATGTGAGCTTGGGGGGAAACGGACGCAGGGTAAAATTCCAACCTGGTTGAAATCTCTCTCTCGGCGAGTGGCGACAAAATCCACCACCTCGTTCGCTCCAAGCCCTAGATTTTGCTCGAACAAACCCTAGTGCGTCCTATAAATTCCGTGTCCTCTTTTTACTGCCTTCGCTCGCTGAAGAGGCATCGGGAACTGCGAGAGGGGCAGGAGAAAGAAGGCGAAGAAAAGAAGGGAATAAAAGGAGAAATTCTCGTGTTTCGATCGCAGCCGGAAGGAAAACCGTGAGTTGATTCATCTCTTGTTTCGTTTTTCGTCTTGTTTTCACTTGCTCTCCTCCAAAGCTGCCTCCTTTCTTCGCATTCTTTCGCCCTTCTTTGATGAACGGAAATAGAGGAAATGTGGGAAAAAAGCGAGCTTTTTATCCGCGGATATTCTAAAGAAACCTCATCTATATCGTATGGGAAGTGGAAAGAAGCCCTTCCTCCTTTTGTTTCCTTTTCTTCGTCGCAAGAAAAAAAAAAAGAAAGACAAGAAACAATGTTAGTGGGAAAGTTACGAGTTACGACCTTTCTTTGAGCGGTTCCATCAAAGGAAGGTTTTCTAAAATACATGCAAAGTCTTTCCTTTTATTCCGGTTCTTTGTTTTCTGAAAGTTTGGTTTGTTTGGGCTTCGTCGCCAAACAGGAAAAAAAAATCTGCACCAGAAATGATAATGCCGTCTCGTATGATATCTCCACGGCAGGCTTTTTGAGGATTTCCTGGTCGGAAAGTGCATATAAACTACAGAAAATTAAACAGAAAACCATAAAAGCTGCTTCTTTGATGAGTTCTTATATAGGCTTCTTTTAGTCATCCTTTTCTCTTTCGTTTCTCTTTGGTCTCTTCTTTGTTGACGAGTTCTTGTCCGGGCTCCTTTCTTTTCCTAGCCTATCATCAGCTGGCCATTTTTCTCGTTCTCCTTCTCCTTCTCCTTCTCCTTTCCCTATCCCTGTCCTTTCACGCTTTTATTTCTTTTTTTTTTAAATTATACCTTCGGTTTGCATTTTGAACTATTGGAACCGTATTTTTTTTTCCCCCAAGGAACAAGTCCTTTCAGTTGGTAACGAGAGGTGCCTGCTTCAAAAGTAAAGTTCATTGCTTTTAATCTTGGAATATTTTCTTGTCTTAATATCTATCTACATATGTTTCGTTACTTATTTTTTAAAAGCTGCTATTTTAATGTACGGATTTTTTTTTTTTAAAACAAAAGGGTTTTATCCCTTGCTTCTCGCCGGTTGTGAGGAGGCTCCTCAGGAGCCGCGCCGTTCTGCAGTCCTGCTCCTTTGACCCCTTTTACCCAAGCACTATTGTTTCGTCTCCCATCTCCATAAAGCGGTACAATTTCTTTAACTTGCCCATCAATGACTAAACTGCCCTCCTTCCCTAGTGTTTGTTCATTCAAATATAAGGGCAGTTTCGTCACTTAATAATCAACGGTAGGGAGGCGCGCAAGCTCTCTATATTCCTTCCTCCCTGTTTACGTTATGTAGTTTCGAAGCAATGATGGAAGTGGATGGAGAGTACGAGTATAACACTATTTGATGTTAAGGGGAAAAGTTGAAATCCTTGGTAAATATCTATGTCTTTGTACTCAACTTTGTGAAATGGTAAAATAAAACAAGCTATGATTACTAGAGCAGTCATTTGTTTCGTTGGTTTGGATATACTTGCTACTCGATGGGGTCCAGGAAACATTTATTTTATTCATGCGCAATAAGCTCACCTGAGCTCTCTTTATGGATTGCTCTGTTCTTTTGTGGTTGCAGGTCTGGGCTCGTGGGAGAGGATAGGTTAAGTGGGATACCATGCAGACACCCAAAGCAAGGTCCCTTCTGCACTTGAGTTTTTGTTTTTTTTTTGTTTTTTAATACCCGAATGCTGATTTCTGAACCGTTTCGCTCAGTGGTAGGTAGTGGGACTGGGATCCAAGATGGGCTTGTTTGTATTAAATTGAGTAGATAGGATCAAATGGTCCTTCTGGTTTGATTTCTTTATATTTTCTAATGAAGAGGGTTCAACTCCACCCCATGCGTGTGTAACTTCTGTTTGGTTTCTTGGATTTGTCTGATTGTGAGTTAGGGTGGTGGCCCATGCATAGGAAAACTTATCTTATTCACTTGATATATATATATGTATGTGTGAACATGCTTGGAAGTAACGGCCTTTTGCCTTTTCCTTATATAAGGTTTGTTAAACTTGATGTATATTGTTGATCCCTTCCCCATAAGCTTAACTTTTGCGGATAAATTGGTTAGTTAACATGGTATTAGAGCTGAGATTTGCTGGAGCTCGCGAGTGCTCGATGCTTAATAGCTTATATATATGGGGCGTAAAAGTAAGGTTTTGTAACGGGTTATGATGTCTAATAATGCTTTTAACTTTTTGTGAGGGAGAAGGGCTTCCAAAAAGGGTATGGACCAGCATCATGTGATGGGAGAGGAGTTTTAGCTTGTGACAAATCAGATGTTTTTGAAATGTTTGGCCTTGCCTTAACTTTTCTTAGGAGGTATCTGGTGGATATATGTCGGTTTTATGATTGTTTTGATATTATTGTGTCTTCTGGTCATGTTATATGGTATGACCAAATAGGCACATCTTTAAATTATTGGGACCGTATTTACCAATTCCCTTTGTCAGTTCATGCGACCCTGAAGAATCCATTTGGATACCAGACTTGATTTCAAGATCCATTCTGCACCATCTAATCTCTGTCGTCTATGCTTGTGATTAACATCCACTTCTATGGATCATGTTGAATCACAGTTTTACTGGGGTTATCTGCTTGATCATGCTGCAACAACTGATTGATGGAGAGAACGATCTCAATCAGTAAACTGTTACTGGTAGAGCAAGGTGAAAGTGCTTTATTTGGTGGCTGACTTATATGTGTGTTGCCACTTTTAACACCGATATAACCATACCATTTTGCTTCTGTATTTGTGGATGCTAGAAGCATCTGTCTTTAAGTTCTCGATCATGCCGAACGACCTGCAATTACAATTTCACTTGTTACATATGAACTCTTTTTTCCGTTTGTGTGTGTGTGTGGAACTGCAGCAATTTTGTTTCTAGTAGACCCCAAATGATTACTAAGGAAATTTAGACAAGTGTGCTGGAGAAATCTCCATTAATTTTGTCGCTAATACATTTGTATTTGTTGTTGATGACAAGTATTTATAGATTTCTCAAAAGTCAGACATCTCATTTGCTTGAAGCAGGACCGTATCTTCAGAAGTTCCTCAAAGAACATCTCCAGCCACTCCTAGATCGACTCGTGTAGCCAAGGTAGAAGGACATGAATCCGACTCTTCCACTTCTGCTCACACTCCTACAAAGACTCCAACTGAAAGAAGTCCCAAGGTTGTTGAGCGCCGGTCACCCAGAAGTCCAGCAACTGAGGTAATAACTAAGTGGAACTGCCCTGTTTCTTGACAACAGCTTCTAGGATGCCTTCCATGGGTCATTGTGCCTGAACATTATATGGAAGCTTGCAACATGTTATCCTCTGCAAAACTAGAATCTACTGCTAATGTTTCTGAGCAACATTCTCAATTACCTTTTACATGCTTTGAGCACCTTATCTTGTGATAATGTCCACAAAATGACACTGAAGGGAAGCATTGCAATTTGCAGCTTGAATAGGTAGCTTACATTCTGTTAAACCTCTCTCTGTGTGGAATTTGACTTCATGAATGCTGCATATACATGAGCAAATTTGAGAGTTAAAGGTTTTTAAAGGTTTAGCTGCGATTTTTAAAGGTTTAACACCAAATTTTTTAAGGTTATTGAGTTTGACCTGCTTCAGACTTCACTTTCGGTGGAATGACATAAATGAACCTCATATACACACAAGATAGTGCGATCATTTTGAACTATGGGTTTTAGCACTTCGAATTTGTAGAAATTGTGGATCCTCAACCTCACTAGTCTTTGTTTTCTATTGCTATACTGCTGTTTTCTCTCCTGCATTGTAGTGTACGCTGCCATTTATTTTTGACTTAAGGGAGTTGATATCTCTGCATACCGTACCTTTATAGCATAATAGGCAACGAAACACCAACTAAATGTTCATATCACAGGTTGTTTTTAGGTCAATCATCTTTAATTTCTTTTGTTGGGGATAATTAATTTCTCCCACTTTTGTTCTGAAACCCAGAGGAAGCGTCCGAGTAGGATATCTGAGTTGCAGTCCCAACTTGCTCAGCTCCAAGAGGATTTGAAAAAGACAAAGGATCAGTTAAGTTCATCTGAAGCAGGGAAGAAGCGAGCCCAGCAGGATGCAGAAGAAGCCAAGAGCCAGCTACAAGACATGTCTGCAAAGCTTGAGGATTCCCAGTGCCAGCTTGTTGACTTCTCTGCAGCTGAAGAAACCCGTCTCCAGGAACTACGCAAAATTTCACAAGAGCGTGATCGTGCATGGCAGTCTGAAGTTGAAGCTATCCAGAAACAGCATTCTGTCGATTCCACAGCTTTGGCCTCAGCCATGGGCGAGATTCAGAGGTTGAAGCAGCAGCTTGAAAATGCTGTTAAATCTGAGGCTGCTGAAGCAAAGAACAGTGAAGAAGCTCATGCTGAGCTTCAGGCCTTGAAGCAAGACATGGCAGAAACACTTGCTGCCCTCGAGAACCTGAAGATTCAGCTTACAACCGCCGAAAAGTCAGAGGCAGAAGCACAGGCAATGGTCAGCGAGGCTCAACATCAACTGGAAATGGCTAGAACCACTGTTGAGACTCTTAATTCTGAGGGTTTGAAACTAAGGGAATCCTTGAGTTCTGTGACCTCTGAGTTAGAAGAATCCAGGGCTCAAGTTACTTCGTTAGAGGAAGTTGTGAACAAATTGCAGGCTGATAAGCTTGCCGAGGAAGTTGACCACAATAAACTTGATGAATCTGGCTTTGGTTCTTGGGAGTTAGAAGTAGAAAAATTGCGATCTGCACTTGAAGCAGCCAAGATCAAAAGCCAGGAAGAACATGATCAAAATATGATGCAGATCCAGTCTGCCAAGGAAGAGTTGGAGCGCAGGAAAACCGATTGTGGACTGAGAGAAGCTGAACTAGAATCGGTGTTGAAGAATGCGAGGACACAGATTGCTGAGTTGAAGGCAGCTCTTGTTGACAGGGAATCAGAAGTTCAGAAATTAGCAGCTGCGAACAAGAAACTGAATGCAGAAATAGAGAAGGCTCAGGTAAACCAACTGGATTCCGACATGGAGGCAAAATTAATGAAGTCCATTACTGACATTGCTGAGCTGAAGGCAAACCTCATGGATAAAGAGACAGAGCTGCAGAGTATTTCGGAAGAGAATGAGATGCTGAAATCAGAAATAGGAAAGAGAGAGACAGAGAGCCATAAGAGTTATGATGCAGTTGTTGCTGAGCTTGAGTTAACAAAAGCTGCGGAGCAGGATGCGACAATGAGGCTTGGATGTGTTACCGAGGAGGCTGATAAAAACAGCCGGAGAGCTGCAAGGGTGGCCGAGCAGCTGGAAGCAGCTCGAGCAATGAATTCAGAGATGGAAGCTGAACTGAGGAGGCTGAGAGTGCAGTCAGATCAATGGAGGAAGGCGGCGGAAGCAGCTGCAGCTGTTCTTACTACGGGCAACCATGGGAGTTTCATGGAGAGGAGCGGCTCATTGGACTCCGACTACAACACTGTTGCTGGGAAGCTGATGAACTCCCCATTTTCTGATGACTTGGATGATGAGTCACCGAAGAAGAAGGACAAAAATATGCTGAAGAAGATCGGTGGGTTGTGGAAGAAGACTCCCAAGTAAAATGACTAATGACTATTTATTGGTGAGTTAATCACTGTCATTAAGGTTTTCCTATTATATGTGCACTTATCCAAGCTCACGCTAATGGGGACATTGATCAGTTGTTTCATTCTATTTTGAGGCCAGATCACCATGGGATGTGATGCTGAGGAAAAGTGCACTGCTTCAAGATAGGTGATGCCAAAAAAGCTCTAGCTCCGATTTGCTTTTCTTTCAACCTGCTTCAAACTTTTGTCCTCTTGATGCTGCTTAAAAATACCTGTAAAGCTTTATGTCATTGTCACTTTTCTCAAGGAACAGATAGCTCTTCATTGTCTTGTGACAACAGGAACAAGTTCGGTGCTCAGCGCCATTATTATTAGAAATTTCCTCGTTAATCTCCTCTTAAATGGTTGTCAGATTGATCTACGTCTCAGATAAGAGATGGGTGCTGATGTGCAGGTTAAGCCCTCTGTGCTGCCAGTAGCACTCAACGTTTGTTCCGGAGTAAGCTCAAGGCTACAACAGGCTGGGCCATGGGCCCAAGGTTTGTTGCCGATATATTTGGGCCACGTGGGCTCATGAGAGCATGTTAGGCAACCTAAGTTGGACCATTTGGTTGTCCAACTTATAATTCGTAACACATAGTTGATTGAAGGGATTTGGGCCTTATAATAGGAATTGGAGAGGAGAAATTCTTTGCGCACCGCCGGCTCGACTCATGCATTAGACCAGAGCATAGCATATGAATTTTTTTTTTTATCCAGCCGTAAGCGGTGCAACTGGTGCATAAAGTATTTTTCTTAGAGAAGATTGGATCCTAAAATAAAAATTCTTTTTATTCTCGGAGAAAATTGGACCCTGAAATAGAACTCTTCTTACTGGAGATAATCTAATTTTCATTCCGACTTCAAGGAGGAAAGGGAATGTTCTCGGTTGTGAACCAAATCTTGAGACTACAATCTCCAGGTATGACTAGATTGAATGGGTTTGCATCATAAGCTGGACATGAATTATCGAATGACATCCTCACTAATACTCCTTCAAATCATGCTAATGGTTGCATTCCTTAGCCTATGGAACTTCCCAACCATCTCCCCGTATATACAAAGATTATTAATATACTTTTTGGTGGGTGGAGGTTGGAGAGAATGTTAGAACTTGCACTCCTGTAGTTAATCGGAATGTAAAATTTACGGCAGCAACTTTAATCGCCAATAGATCAACATACAAAAAAAAAAAGCAAAGGAGATAAATCGTAAATTCGATCACGAGGTGGGATAAATGTGATAAGAAGGTGAATTATTGTTATTAATCACCTCGCTGACGTGGATTACACAGCACGCGATCCTTCATCTCTATTGCATATGAATCGGGTCCTCGTCGCTACGTAGGGCTTTGTCACAGTTCGTTGAAGTGATGTTAGATTATTATTATTATTTTCTTTTAAAAAAAAAAGTTTTGATGGCGTCCAAAGCATCGCCAAGCTTAATCCTGAAGGGCAATCCGATCATTGAGAAGATATATGATAACGACATGTATTATTATTGAAAAAGGTTTGAGTTCCTTCTCCCACCGTGCTTGTGCCGTAGACTAATGATAAGATTTCCATCAACATACCACCTGTCCTCTCATAAGTCAAAACATTATGCTACCAACACATATATGGCGTATATAATACCCGGTATATACCCCAATATGGTCAGCATTAGGTCAATCCAAAACTCCACCTGCAAAAATAAATCATATATATAAAAAAAAGAGAGGATTGTATCAAATGAATTAAAACACATTACGTTTCCTCTCAAGACTCGTGATCTCACCAAAATGAATCCTTCTGTGCAAATATATTAGCAGTAGAAGCATAAAAGCAATTGAGCTTTTTATGATACAAATTAAAGATGTTGAAAGACTTACACCACATCCATAACGGAGAAAGACTCCAAGAGGGGGCAACAGTAGGGCGAGCAGTACTTCCAGGAACGTTGCGGATCCCATCTCTTTGAAGCTATCCTTAGATTAACTTTATTCTTAGAGAGCGAGAGGAAACAATTAGGAAGGATAAGCGTCATATATCGTGGAGGAGGAGACCGGACTTAGAATGGAGGTTTGCCGGTGGTTTCAAGTCTTTAACGGCTTTTGTTCGTAGGAGCTGAAACGTTGCAGGCGAAGCTAGCCTGTGGACGCCACGTGTGTCATTTGTATGACACGTGTCCTCTCTGGTTCGGGATCGTGGGTTGGCCGGTGGATTGGGCTTTGGGTAGGAATAAGTGGTGTTGATCCTGGCCCAAGTGTGGCATGGAGCATGGACACGGCCACACGCGCAGGCATGTGGTCTTTCGTGTGCGACGACGTGTTGCACGTGAGGCCCCACTAAGGTTATAATTTTCCGGTGGTTTGATAGGTTTCTACTTGAGATGCATGGGTTGCATGGTCAAAATTAAAGCTAAAACTTTTAGTTCTTCTTGTGAATTGGTAGGTTGGCCTGATTGCATTGCAACTTAATGACTTGTTGATCTTGTAAGATGTCTTACCATTGATTGTCCACCATATAAAGTCAGAATGTCACATCTCTATCACAATTTATAGATCATGACCAGGCACTGAAAAATTACTAATATGGATTGCTATGATTTCAAGGTTCAAAAATTACAAAGATGTAAAATTTTGATGGATTCAATAGCCAACACTTAAAAGGTGCTCTCATCTAGAAGAAAATTATGTGGCAGGATAGCTTCTCGAGCGAGCATTCTAGACCGAGGATGTCGGCCATCAAAGAGAATAGTATAATTAATTGAGTATGTTTTGAGATGATTCTCTTTAAGACTTTTTTCTTAAAAAAAAAGATATAGTTTTTATTTAAGTATAGGCGGAGTGTTAGTCACTCTCATTAGGACTTTTTTTTTCAACAAACTATGTATCATAAAATAGTAGAAAGGAGGAAAGAGATGAGAAAAGAAAAAAAGAACCTCATTGCTGGAGTCCTTACGACAAAGGAGATGACACATGTATGAATAAAGTTAATTTTTATATTTTTTATTGATTTTTAATTGATAAAAATATTATGGATCCACCAATGTCTCTCATCCTCTGTTATAAAAGGCCTATTAGCAATATATATATAGTTTCTAAGTCTAAAAAATATCCCAAGGACAAGTGAAGCAATATATTAAACAAAATATATTTTCTTCAACAAAGTGAAACGTAAATCCATAAAACGAGCATATCAATGCACTTGCTCATCCTTTTCTAATTTGTAAAATAATTTTTATCTGATTTCTATTCTTGTAACAACTCAAGATGGCTAATTAGAAAATATTATTTATTGTTTTCATATATTTTTTTAATTTAAACTTTGGCATTCTCATCCATCCAAAAGCCTAGATTTAATTAAAATCTAATTATATATATGACAGTAATTTAATTATAAATATCATAATTAACTTATGTTCAATTTAAATAAGCTCATGCTATAATATCTTCTAATTTATATAGATCATGGATCTGGCTATTTATAGCAATTTAGAACTTTATCTAAAAAAAAAAAAACTAGCATGAATGTATTATTTGACTTTTTTTTTTACTGTCTATAAATATTCAAGAGTTACCTGGTATATTGTCAAATAAGAGGTCAAATATACACCTGCATAAGTCCTAGTTTCTAGACATCTTTTCTTCTGAAAAAAAAAAAAAAAAAAGATGCTATGATTTTGATGCTTTTTTTTTTCTGCCGCCATGGACGAGTTGGAACATTTGTATGCAAGGTCATATAAAAAAGAAAGAGTTTTATATATTAGAGGTAGAGGACCAATCAATGTCGTTCCTTTATTCCCAATGAAAAAAAGGAAAAAATCGTTCACTTTCTATATTTTTAATTATCTTCTTTGCGGTCGACGGTGTGGCCTCATGTTGGCGTACTTCTTTAGGCGAAAGCGAAACCACCATGTTCGTATATGCAATAATATTCGAGCTTTTGCCATTGGTGGTCCGCCTCCATCGTAGTTCTCAACATATATCTCTCACATTTGAGACCCTGATCCCGCCACCTTGGACTCGATGCATCGTCAACCAGTTCCACACTGCAACCACCTGTCGGCAACCATGACTTCTCTACCCGAGCTCAAAAGGTCTTGGAGAATTTGGAGTTTTCCTTTTAATCTTCTCTTTTTTTTTTTTTTGCAATTATCACAATTTACACCAGATCGCATGCTTCTAACCTTTGTTTTTTGATTGGTATTTGAAATGCTTGAGACGGGGACCTGCCAGACAAAGCCTTAAATTAAACCACAGTGCGGATATTAGTACGCCGTACGTGGATTGGTTTGCTCTGCTTGCAATAATTAATTCTTTTCGCATGTGGCTCTGTTTTTCTAATGAATTATTTCTTATTTCTCTATAATATTTTTACGTATTCTTACCAGTACTTGCACCTTTTGTTTCTTCCAATAACCACATCACTCTGCTTAGAAATTATATAAAATCTTCGGATCTAATTCTTGAATGCTGCATCTTCAAAAGTTCTTAAAGTACCATTAGATCTCTCATTTTCTTCCGAGAAAAGTTCATACTGGTTATAAAACTAGTTTCTGATGTAATCAATGTGGCATCTCATGAGTGACCTAATCTTTTGTAAATTATATTAATCCCCTTGGACCATGTTAATTGGAACCAGTTTGTTAACAGTATCGCTCGGCCTACGGTTCATTCTATTGCCTCTTCCCTGTGTTCATATCTCGGATCATGATCTACTGTGGCTTTGGGTACCTTTGCCGAAAATCTAAGCTGAGGGAAGAAAAGATTCTGTGAGTGGCCACTTTATGCGACGGTGATGTTTGGTGTCGTCGTCTCTTGCTGCCGCTTCTCTCTCTATATTCCTTCTTTTTCTCGAGCGGTGGTAAACGGGTCGTCCGTGGCCATATATTCCTACAGTGCTCTGGCCTTTGGGAAAGGCCTTCTCCACTTTACGGGGAACCAGAATTAACGTAAAGGGCCACACGAGGACAAAGCGTGATTCGCGTGTTTCCGGTGCTGGGTGGATTCGTACGTATCAAGAAACTCTTGCTGTAGCTGGGACACCAGATTTAGGATTTGGAAGGATCGGTAGTTGCAGGGTAGTGCCAATGGAGTGAAACGTTTCTTCATTTTTTTTTTTTTTGCCCCCCCTCCTTTTGAGAAAGTTGGAGTGGGGCATTGTGGACCGTGAGTCTTTTCCAAGTGGAAAATTTTGTTACGGCTTGCATACGTAATCGAATTTTTATTTCAATATTTTAAGACTTGGAGTCACTCACTCTGGGCTCCCACCAAATGAGAACCCCTTTAATCAAAGTGTTGGGAATTTTTTTTGACCATCCTGTGACCGTTCATCGCTTCAATTATTAGATAAGAGCAGAATACATCTAGGTTGTAACCGCCACTGTCCCATGGTTCTAGTTACATGATCAGAATGTTTCACTTTCTAAGGAATTGAACGTAATCTTGTACACTCTCTATATATATACTTATTATTAAAAATAATAATATAATTCAGTCTAGTCATTTATTTCTTTTTTTACAAAATTTTCATGAATAGATTGAGAAGTATTAGAACTCGTGATGTCAATAGAATACCAATTTTTATTGAATCTAGCTGTAAATTCTCTTACCCTAATGGAAGTAATTCCTACAACCTAGTTATACGGTAGATTAGCGTTGGACGAATTGGGGTGCAACTCTTGGCTCCCATTCTACTCAATTAAGAGTCCTTGCTTTAATGATCTATGCATCAAAAAATTGATGATCAAATGTAAAATTAAGTCCCAAATTAAACAATCAAAAAGAAGGTATGATATGGATGACCGAACATAAAGAACTTTAACTTTTAGATTAAATTAAATTTTGACGTGTATACCAATATTTGTTGCATTATCAAAACAAGATTAAAAGAAAGAAAGAAAAAAAAAAAGAAGAGCACGTCCACCTACTTTCGGTGCAACAAAATGCCAACCCATTCCACACGATGATGGCATGTATATCCAATCCAAAATGTATCATGGTATATATACAATATATAAGTCCTTTTTAATGAGAATTCAATAATTTCATGCCCTTTATATCCTTTTAGATGATAAAATTTAGGTTGTGGCTGACCATGATGGTATGAAACCGTGATGCATAAGGTATGTCACGTCCAACAGCTGGACATGTATTAAGACATCATCTTGCGTGCATCGCCGTCCACGAGGGTTGTTACATGTCTAGCTCATGGCAAATGTTTACCCCGCTACTCGCGCCAGGGGAAAGGACGCCCATGCGGTCCCTCTTCCTCACCCCATCCTTTTATCCGCCCCTTACGCTACCCTTAGCCCTTTTTTCTCTGAGCTTCCTCGTAGTGGTATCCCAAGTTGCCAACTCTAATCTATGGTGGCATTTTTCGTACATCATCGCCAGGTGGTACGTTATTGAAGGCCGAAGAAAAGGATAAAGATGAGAAGCAAACCAAGTGTGTGTATGAAAAGAAAAGTCGTCCCTTGCAAGAAGAAGAGTGTGTGGGAATCATGTGCTTGATTTGTTTATGGACTTGTTTTGCAACTTACGAGACCTTAGCTTGTACTCCTGACAAAACCAAAATGAAATAATAAAATGAGTGAGTTTTTCTAAGCTGCAATTTGCTTATAGAGACTTTCGTTTTAAGCAGGTAAGAATAAATAAAACCACTAGAGATTCCCATTGAAAATCTCATGAGTCTGTCCCCAAGCTACAAGCTCCCAAAGATTAAAGAAAATTTTGCGGGATCCTTGTTGCCTGCTACATCTCCCATCCCTTCTCTGGGTTGTTGGAAGCTTCGCCGTTCTGACCAGAAAGCTTCTTTGGCTCGTAGTTTGACCCGGTCAAAACCTTGCAAGTAGAACAGAAACACCATCATCAAAATCTGACGTCAACTGCAATAAAGATGTATTGTTCTATCCATTCGAAGGACGGCACCATGCAGCTGGTTACATCTGACTGAAGCTTGCAAGAAACTCATCAACCAAACCAAAACACCTATTAATTAATGTTAAAATAAGATCAAAATCTCTTCCTAGTCAACCAAAAATACAATACACACCAGCTCTAACACTGTCTTATGGATAAAGGATGAATCATAGTTAAAAAAGAAGAAGAAAAAAAATCTTATTTGTGAGTGTCTAAACCTGAAGCATGGTCAGTCTCTAGTTTCCCACGGAAGATAAGTCACGCTCATCCCGGAACTCCGTCCTTCTCCCTTTCAAAGGATACCCGGAAAGACTGGACTCACTAACCTGGCAAGTTCCCAAAAAACACCAAAGAAAAAGAACCCACTCCTTCAACCTCATCCCAGCCACACCCCATCCTCACCTACTGATGTTTATCTACTCGCTGCCAACCCCACACCCCATGCTCCCTCCCCACCTTACCGATCTCCTTGGCCCCACCACCGCGCCGCTTCTCTTCTGATAGATTTCCACCGAAGCTGGCACAGACCCCGCGCCCCCACCCCCCCCCGCTCCCATTCCCTCATTTGATAACCCCCTCCCTCTGTATCCCATATCAAAAGAAAACCCAATAAAAGAGAGGAGAGAAAGCCCGAAAAAAGACCCATTGGTTGGTACTGGTAGTAGCAGTCGAGATGTTGAGGGGGAGCACGGGGCTCATAGGAGTGGTGAACTTCATAACGTTTCTGGTGTCGATTCCGATACTGGCAGGAGGGATATGGCTGAGCACCCGGGCCGACAACACGGACTGCGTCCGCTTCCTCCAGTGGCCTATCATCATAATAGGGGTGACCATCTTGGTCGTCTCGCTTATGGGCTTCGCCGGCGCCTGCTACCGAATCTCCTGGCTTCTCCGCCTTTACCTCTTCGTCATGTTCTTCGTCATCGTCGCCCTCGTGGGGTTCATCATCTTCGCCTTCTCCGTCACCGACCGCGGCAACGGCCAGGTCATCATGAACCGCGGCTACTACGAGTACCAGCTCTCCGACTACTCGGGGTGGCTCAAGGACCGCGTCTCCGACCCCAACTACTGGACCAAGATCAGCTCCTGCCTCCACGATGCCGGCGTCTGCAGGGGGATGGCCCAGGGTATGCGTGACCCGGTCACTGGGATGCGGGTGCCGGAGTCTTCCGAAACGTTCTACCAGCGCCATCTCACCCCCATCGAGGTGAGTCCGTGTTTTGATTCGATCCCCTGTTGGTTGATTATTTAGGGTAAAAATTGGATTTTTATTTCTTTTGAGCAAGAAAGATTGGATTTTTATCCTCTTCGAGCAAAGAAAGTTGGATTTTTAGAAGCAGGGGATCTCGAAGGTGGGATTTTTGGGGGATGGGTGTTCTTTAATTCATGATTTGATGGTGATTCCCCTATTGATTGATTTCGTGAGGATTGGATCATTGTTTTCCCTGTTCTTCTTTTGATTATTTATGATTTAATTAATAACCGGAATCTATATGGAGCCATGTGCGCTTCGATACCGCATAGTAGTGCATGACTGACTGTTTTTTATTTTCTATGTTCTCTCTCTTCCTCTCTCCATCTGTTCTTATTTTATAATTGGACTCTGCTAGTTTCTCCTGTTTTAATTTGTTTCCACGGCAAGCATGGGGAATAATCAAAGAAAACCTATAGTTTTCCTTGAAGTTACTGATTTTTCCCCCCTTACGCCGTTTACCTGATAAAACTCTTTAACTTATTTATTTATTCTTTAGAAAAGATTTCTTTGCAGGTCTGAGGGTAAGAAAGGTATAGCACAGCATGCAAGTCTTTTGGTTACTAATCAGGACTTTTAAAATTAGAAGGTCAATAACTCAGGATTACTGTATGTATTCTTTCCTCTTTCCAATTTGGATTCGAACTCCATGTTAGACATTAGGAAAGTGCTCACTAAATAAAGTTAAAGAGTATCAGTTCAATAATTATGGACATCGACAACAAGCTCTCCATCCCACCTTCCTGTCTATTGATTGGAATCTGGAACATGGTTATAGAGGGCCTTTTCTACCTTGTAATGATGTTAGAGATCTTTGTAAATAGAAAAAAAGGTACTCAAAGAACACCAGAGCTTGAATTGGGCCGTAGGCTAATTCTTTTCTCAAAAACAATGATAGAGCAACCGTGCTGCACCATGACAGAGTGACCAAGAAACGGTCGTTTCTCTCCTTTCACAACGAACGGAAAGGAGGACCACCAAGCTCCATGATTAAGGAATGAGGTCTTTTGGTGTCCCATCAATGGAGGGCCCCACCACCATTAAATATTGGGAGGGCAGCTTTCAACCAATAAAAGAGAGCCCCATGGGAGGAAGAGGAAGGCTGGAGTGGCTTTTAACTTCTGCTATCGCTCTTGATGGCTAATTAGATAAGCACAGCAACACCTTGTTCTTTTGTGGTGGTGGGCCATTCCTGTTCTCGAATCCTCCCTGCATCTCCTTCCCCCATACCATAATTGTTAATGAATCTGTTTGGCTCTTCAGTTGCAAGGAACTAGAAAAGAACCAAGTTAACTTTAAGTTTGAAAGGAGCTTTTCTTTTCTTTTCTTTTTTTTTTGAACAAAACAAGAGATCAAACTCTAGACAGGTAATTCTGGTTAATGGTTCTTAACCTTGCTCTTGGCTAGGAAATCACATACTATCTATATGGGGCCACTATTTTTGGATCGATATATGATTGGTCATAGCTTGAGAATGTTATATGTTTTCAGCCTAAATTGGATGGTGCTTATGGTTTTAGAAAGTAATGACTCAAACGCCTTGCACTCACAAAAGAGATGAACCTTGCAATATGTGATGCATTTCAATAAATCTTCCCTGTTCTAATCTGAGTAAAAGCTTTATTATATGAGAAAAGACAACCAAGGTGGTGACATGACTGAAAGTTTATTCCTTGAATTGGACAAACAGCAATGGATTAATGTTTATAGATTTTCCCCAGTGTAAGGCTTAAAGTAATGATATGGTGAAGCCTATTAACTTGGTGGTTTCTGATGCTTGATGATGCAGTCTGGGTGTTGCAAGCCACCCACATCATGTGGCTTCACTTATGTGAATGAGACCTACTGGGCTAATGGAGCAGGGTCGACCGTGATGTCCGATGCTGACTGCTCCAAGTGGAGCAACGACCAGCAGCAGCTATGCTACCAGTGTGACTCTTGCAAGGCTGGGGTTCTTGCAAGCATCAGGCACAGCTGGAGGAAGGTCTCTGTGATCAATGTTGTGGTGCTGATCATTCTTGTGATCGTATACGTTGTCGGGTGTGCCGCATTCAGGAACAGCAGGAAGATAGAGAACGATGAGCCATTCGGCATGGGCAGGATGACTAAAGCAAGGCCTAGCAGGATCCAGTTTTAACCTGGCCCGTAGGTTATCAGTATTATGTAAAAAAGAAGGTATTGAATACTTAGATGGATTAGAAGTTTGGGTATATGATCCCTTGTATCCTTTTTATTTCAACAGCAATTGCTTCCTGATCTTTTGGCGACCTAAGGAAGAGCAGAGGCATGTATCAAATTTCTGTATGCTTGTTTTGTCCTTGTAGTTTTGTTTCCGTCCATCCTGTTTCAGTACAGTACAAGCTATCTACTGAAGAAAAAGGCGGTTTTTGCATCCAAGTCTCCTAGAAGTTTTTATTTTAGCCTTTTTTTTTATCATGTCTGAAATTGGAATGACTTTGCTTGTGTTGAACTTTATCCATGTTAATCACATGTTTTGTTTTTGTTGTAAGATTGTCCGAGTTAAATTGTTTTGATGGAAGGATTTACAAACTGAAAGAAGAATCTCCTGGAAAACTCAACCTTCTGGTCTGCATACCTGTTCTATGGTGCAGCTTGTAAAAATCATAATAATTTCGAGCATGGTCCTCCATCTCTGATGTAGACATGATCTCCTCATCTCCTCGTCGACCAATTTGAATGTAGACATGATCTCCTTATCTCCTTCCCGACCAATTTGAACCGACAACCATGTTAATTGTTGTGCAAAATTGAAATATTAAATATCGAGGGTGACTCGATTGTTGCAAATAAAACTGTGTAGGTGCTTCGATCAGTTGTCTTCATCATGCATTTTCCTTGGTCCCTACAACTTGTACATCTAATTACCGTTCTGGCGGTGGTTTCTTTTTTTCCTTTCATTTGTTCGAAGTCACATGTAACTAGACTGCCTTTAAAGAAGCATCTTAAAAAGTTGCCAGATAATTAATGAGGTAGAATTCCTCCAAGCATAACTCGAGTTATCATACATGAAGTTGATGTCATTCCGATCTCATACAACTCCAGTTGTTATATGTTCGTATGTCTGGCAACCATCAATCAAAAAAACTATCAAGAAAACTACCAAACATGGTAGATACTGTCCCATAGAGTAGCTGTCCGATGTAACCGTGAGGAAAAATAGGTGCGGAGAGAGAGTAAAAGAAAACCGAAAGATCTGGACGCATGTGCTGAGACTCCTCCACCGTCTTTGACGGTATAATTATTCTTACGCATGGCTCTTTGGTTGTCTGTGAAATGGGGTTTGGTTGTATCTGTTGATTTTCTTTTACAATATCAATTGTTGGATCGTGTATTGTACAACTCTCAAAGCACTTCAATATTTTCTTCCGTTTGCTTGGATAGAACTTGATTACTTGACATCATGAAAGAAGTTGAGTCGTTCTTTCGCACAAAAGATTGAACCCGATCCGATCCCTTTGAAATAAGGCGTTGGCGGCAAGGTGGTTTGGAGCATAACAAGTGGCGTGGCACCACCAACACATCAATCATACACATAAAATAATGCTTGCCGTAATTGTATTGGGTTTGGTTGGTATCTTCCGTATGATTGATCTTCTTTTGCATTGTCAACGCAGCTTTCACAGCGTAACGTCGGAAAATAATGCTTGTCCTAATTCTATTGGGTTTGGTTTATATCTCCGGTATGATTGATCTCATAGCTTTCACGGTATAATATCAGCTTTATAGGGTGATGGAAGAGTTTTGTCATATTTTCAAAGCCGTGCGGAGCATGACCGAATGAATGGTTGACGTTGCAAGAGGCGACTATATTTCGCCCTCTCAGGACGCAGCCCAATCGACTCGTGCCGGCCCAACTCGTAGGACGCGCCCGACCCCTCGCGCGCCGACGCTAACGGCCCAACTACTGTACCGAAACCCAATACGATATTAGATACGACGCTTGCTCGTTCCATGGAGTCCGGTTTCCTGCATTGGTTCGATGGTGAATTTGGCGACTGATGGTGAGATCAGCTGTAAGATAAAACCAATCTTCCTTCTGTTTACTTCTTCCATTCCTGATTGTTTCTCAAGTATGTAAATATCTGTTATTGCTTTGAACTGAGTTTGGTGCATAGAAGCTGGTTATTTTTGTTCTCGATTTTTTTTTTTTTTTTTTTGGTAACGGTTCTCGAATTTTTTTCATGGAAACAGACAGTCTCAAATTCTGTCACTTGATCCATTTAACAAATCTTTCCGAACGTTCTTAAATTTAATATTTAATGTTGCAATAGCTCCTTGCTATGCATATATTGTGCTTGAAGTTATGCTTTAAAAAAAAAAAATAAAAGGAAAATTGAATTCAAGAGTCGTGTGATTGTCGATGATTGCAAAAATATGCTCGGAGGAATCAAATTCTATCATCTATATATGGAAATAGATTTCTTTTGACAATAAAATTCTTACATTTGTTGTGAGGGATCGGTGAAAGTGGAGGAAACAATTGAAAATTGGAAATATTTTACTTATATTTACTTCATGAATAGGATCGAGTAACTTTACCATCACCCTCACATCAAATGTATTGATTAAATTTCTGTGACCCCGGCGCAGCAAGCGTGCAGTGCATCCCAATAAATATGCAGCACACTTTCTGCATAGGTGGAATGCTTATCTGACAAAACCTGCATCCAATGATCATTATCTACGACTTGATTGGGTGTTCGACGATCTTCTTGCTGCCATGCAGACTCTTCCTTTTGTCATCTCGCTTACCAGACACCAAAGATGATTTCTGAAGCCTCTGATTTAACAAGAAAGAAAAGAAAGTAGTAGTGTTGCCGTGTCGAGTCATTAGTTGTGAAAGTTATGAGGTCCAACTCTTAGGAAACAGATAATTAGAAGCCTTGCTATCTAGTGGTATCTCATCTTGGTTTTGATTTGGTATACATTATGAGCTATCTATGACCTACTTCTAGTAAGTTGGCATTTAAGTGACTATGGATTTATGAAGCAGTGAGGTAAATAACAACCAACTGCATTACTTAAATAAATAAGCAGAGAAAATTTGCTGAAACTTGGTGGTTTCAGTTAATTCTTATAAAAAAGCCTATTATCATCAGTCTTAACTTTATGTGTTAAGCAATAAATCCATGTTTGGAGATACTGAAAGCTTCTATGATTTAAGTTGCACACGTCTTTCATATTGCTGTTTATTAGAGAGGACAAAATATTCATAAACAATATCATGTGAGTTGTAAATAACTTACCTTATTGAGTAATAAATTATTTTCCCTTTCCAGCTCACACACATGCTCCATAGTCATCCCAAACCAGTCATCAATCCAACCAAAACAGAGCTTATGGCATTCCAAAAACAGAGCCCTTTCACCCTGTGCAAAAGCCAGGCAAAGTAATTTTCTGAAAACAGAAAAGTTGGGACTCTGTGAACTGCTCAATTGAAAACACAGAGTGCTTAATTCAACATCTCAATACTTATGCCTTGGTCATCGGCCATGCTAATCATTCTCAGATATTAAATGTGTTATGAGTACCACAATTTTATTTTCTATTCCTATCAATATTTAGTGAATGACATATTGCTGCCTCTCATCACTATGCAATACTAATTGGTCCAGGGCTTATACGATATGATCTCTCAACTGGATGATTGAGACCTTCAGAGATTGTTGACAATACACATAAAGGTTACTTTGTCAAAAGAACAAAAAGCTTAAATAACTTTGCTACAGCAGAAAGCTGCTCAGATACAGTACTCTGAGGTATGAAAGTGGTCCCAAGTTTGAAACCTAGTTTAACAAGAGACTTCTAAATTCCAGTGTCATGACATGCAGTTTGGTTTTCTAAACCACTAATAGCATAGGTTGTTATCATGCATGTTGGAAATGAACGGTAAGTGGAGTTTCTTCTCTTGAATAGTTTTCCAATTTGGGGCTTTTTTACCCACTCTGCTGTGTACACCTTCATACCCATTGAAGCGTGATGCTTTTGAATTGTATGCTTGAACACCTAGATTTTAAAACTGAATATGGTATTGACCATTGATAATAAGGATATGCGTTGCCCGTACTTCATTAACCATTGTCCTTATAGAAAACATTTTATCATAAACATTGATTGATCATTTTTGCTTAAAAAGAACTGAAAGAAAACTTTTGTTTGATTTAAACGGTTTGATGCATTTTCTCCTACCGAATAACAATCTTTTAAACAAAAGCCAATCATATTCTTTGTATAAGAAAAACTCTGATAATGATTATCAGTTCATGGACATGATGGCTACTGCTAACCATAAGACATACTCATGATATCATAAGAAATCAGGTGCTGTGAGTTAAAACATACCGCTAGGATAAGTTCTTCCAAACGACTGCCAAAACCCCAAATAGGAGCTGCCACGGTCACTAATTTGTATGTTGTCATGACTGGATGACACGTATCCTGCAAACAGTGTAATGGATGTGTAAATCACATTGCATGGTATGAATTTTAACAAGTAATACACTTAAGAATCTTGTTTTCCTTTCTACACGAACATTGTGTGCCATGTTACTGGTGATCTCTTTTCTTTTTTTTTGGGGGGGGTGGAGGACCAGCAGGGTCCTGATGAATTTTTGGAAAATGTTTATCTAGAAGAAAGTTTCAAGGAATGATTGCGGTGAGAATGATTTAAGGGAAATGACTTATGAGCAAATGGCAGCTACTTGTACCTTAAATCAGGAATTTTAAGATTTTGCATACTTCATGATATGTAAATATGGCTTAATCGACTTATATGAAAACATACGACAAGGGGTAATCAAGTATTTGTAAAAGAATAATAATAAAAAAAAATCATAACTATTTTCTCTGCTCAGGTCTGAAATATAGCTTCAGATTCTGCATCTAGACTAAATGCACTGTTCCTAATCCATAAACAAAGTAAAATGGAGTGGTGGAAGAGAAAGGGAGGGGAAAAGAAAAGCTCTAAATCGTAGTTCTGAATATAAGTCTGAATATTACAGCAGTCCCTTTTCTTCTTGAATCCATAAAAGAAATAAGCTACTGAAAAAAATAGCTGCAGAGAATGCTATCAAGAATTTGATTGTCTGGTAGAGAATGAATACCTCCCATCCTTTTAAAAGTGGACCTCGACCTGTTCTTTGTGATTTGAATGTGGACAAATCCACATTTGCAGTACCAATTGCCTTGCTCCAGTAATCCCTTGAAACTGAAGCTATATCAATAAATTCCACTTTTCTTGCAGCTAGTAGCTCATTGCTCAAGCCATGCACCTAATTTATCCTCTTTACAATTAGATTGATTTGCAATGATTGAAATACAGAAATATGGATATGGATGTTCTGTTTGGCAATTTTTTACAGTACATAATATTCTTACATTTTCAGAACAACCATTGTCAGCTTTACTGACAGTTTCAATAGTTAGAGAGCACTGAGCAAAATATGGGCACTGTTAACATCCAAATTGATGAGAAGAAAGTTAGATAAGCAGGGTGGGATTTTAAAGAAAACATGTGATGTTAGTATTATATACAGCAAAGGTAAGATAATTACCTTGATCACTGGATTGCGGGATGGTTAGATATATGGCAGCAGAGTATAAACAGTTCAGTGCAAGTTTATAAAAGTTTAATTCTATAAATCTCAAAACTAACAAAAGAGTCAGATAAACCTGTTTTGCTTTTTGGATGTGAATTCCAGGATTCCTCTTGCACAGTAAGAGCACTAGTTGGTGCAACAGTTTTCAGCCAACCAGGGATTTTGCTGCAGAAGAATCCATTAGGAAAAAAAAAAGCTGTTAAAATGTGATTGTTAACAACAAAATTTGTCTACAGGAAACACGGCAGCTTTCATTCTTTTAGATACGCTTGATGGACCAGGTCAGGAGAAAGATTCATGTTTGCTAGCACTACTCGCTGTGAGCATTATTATTATTATCATGCAAGTGTTTTTTTCAGAAGTTTGTATTTGAGTATAAGTTTCATGCTCATTTGGTAGTCTGTTCTTTCATTTTATGAGACGGCCCATTTTAATGGCCATTTAGTTGTTCTCATTGTTCATTTCCATCTTAATGGCATTATTATAACATAGAATATTCTTCTCCCGTCTATGTCGCAGTGTACTTTGTATATCTTACTTAGTTTCTATTCAAGTACTTGACAACTGCTGGTCTCTTTTTTCTTTGAACTGCTTAAATGAAGTCTTCTTTGGTCACTCAATGCTCACTTTGTTTCCCTTCAAAAATCCTAGTCTTTTCCTGTCTATTTGTGGTCAACTTGATATATCCCACTTCGTCATCAGTATTTTGGGCAAATCTTCAAGAACAGGAATCATCCTTCTTTTATTTTTCTGTTTTATTACAGACATCCAAGTCCCTTTGTGTCTCTGCCTCCTCTTTTGTAAACATTCATCCTGAAACTTGTGCCGCTTCCTTACTCAACCCTTTTCAGGTACTCTCGTTTCTCTATATTTGTACATTTCGTTTTTTGCTAACGGCTATTTGCACACTTTTACTCTTTCTAATTAGAAGTAAATATGGCATCCATCTGTAAATCTGTTCACTGTCAACTTGGTAGCTGGGGGCTCCACATTCCTGTATGTGCATTCGAGTTGCTTATATTGTGATTTTTAAATCAAACTTAAATGCAGAAGTTGGTTCATCTATTCACCTATTGACCCATGAAGTCGACTACTTATTGAATGCTTGGTAATCCATTCCATTGATTGACATGGAGGTTGATATATCTGTTTACTTTTTCCTGCAAACAACTACAAATATTTTTCCTAGGTAGAGCATTAGATTATTTGATGAATTACATTCAGAATTGGCTTGTGATCATGATTAATCTTTTCCCTTCACCCCTCCCTCTGCACTGGTCCAAGTCTCGTTTTTTCTTACATGCAACATGCAAAGCTTGCCAGCATGCTCTTGTCGAATAGAAAGCAGATACAGTTGGTCATCAAATGAATGAAAAGGGTCTACTGGAAAAATACCTCTGTAGGTGATAAATTTTTGATGTATATTGGCCCTTTCCAAGCAGTGCATCTTCGAAAGGTATATTCTGCAGTATCTCCACCCCTTCTTTGCTGGTAGTATTCAGATGCTCCATTTTCATTATGGCATACATCAGAGCTACCTCATACTGCATCAAATGAACAAGATCAAGTATATTAGTTCGCATCGAAACAGGAAAAAAAAAGAGAATGCTATCAGTATAGGAATTTCCTGGCTTCCTCCTACCTCCTCCAGCGACATTGGCATCACAATCCGGCTAAGAAGAAATACTGGTCAAGGTGAACAAAAAGAGAGAAGCAAGGCTAGCTTTTTGGAAATGATTTCCTCCATCTGTTCTAGCGCTGGTTGTATAAAACTTTTTTTTTTCAGGAATAATGAAGCGAGACGCTTCCACCAGCTTTATCGATTGAAAAGTGGACTAATGTATACAACTCGAAAGAACGTTTCTTTTTGATGATTTAGAGAACATGGAAATGGAAAGCAAATCTGTCAAACACTATGATCACAAAAGATGCATGCAAATAATTCTGGTGCAGCATGACTTTGTCATCAAAGGATACAACTCTCTGATCTGAACCATTCCGAAGGACAGGAGATCTGAGTTCAATATCGTAAGCTCAAATGGGATGACAAAACTTCTTCCAATTTTTCTCTCTTCCAGCTCCTTGAGGTGGCGGTGTTCAACCACTCCTCTCTTATTTGATTGCCAAGAAAGCATGGAAGTTATCTTGTAAATATGTCATTCATGTCCATCAACTTCACCACAATTCTTGGATAATACACGCGCCATTGCAGTCATAGGTGATAGTCTACCGTGACACACTAATGACCTCAAGTTTGTATATTTCCTCATCCGCATCAGAACCGTAGCCAAAACATCATGTGGCTTAGATTTGTGTTCTTTTGTCCACCTGGGCCAGAAGGTTCCGTATCGGTGCTCTCTTTGATGAGGTGCCACGGAAAATGGAATCCAATTTGGGGAAGATACGGATCGGATATGCTATGTGCGATACCTTCTCAAGCAGGTCTTGTGTTTCCATCACGTAACACCTCTCCGAGATTTTTTTTTTTAAAAAGAATCGTTCTAATATTTTATTCGATGGCTGTTGGTTATATATACAAATCTAGATAATAAACCATCAAATTGAATGTTCCAATATGCGTGAATAAAATATTTTAATTTAATTAAAATATTTGTAACAGTAATTCGACAAATAATGCTATCTTTTGCATCACTAACAGTTGTTCTTCGTTACAGTGACAAATGGTGATCATCATAGAAGTTGTTATATTATTTTCAAACAATCGCAATAGCCATGATATGATAGCTATTAAACGAAGGGATTACGGTGTTTCGAGAAACTAGGTACTTAGTGGCAGGCAATCTTGTATTGTGAGTTGGCTTGGCTCAGGGTTCAAACCACCGCACTTCCGTGGGTCTTTCGCTCTTACACCCAATCTTGTATAAAATGTCTAGCGTGGGCTCGGGCTATGATGCGTGTATCTTTGGTACAGGGGCACCGTTATCCAATTAGCTTGATTTGAGTTGCAAAATCTACTAGTTTGATTAAGTACTTAGTCTATCAAAGTTACTAGATGCCATATTTGAGTATAGATGGATCGATATTTTAATTCATTTTAATGTGTATATTTGAGAGGTTCCTCATCAACAAATTGAAGGTAAGATTGGTATATTATATCTCAAATTCAAATCAGATATGTTTGAAAAAGCTACAGGATGAATAATATTCCACATGGTCAACTCGCTGCATTATGTTACTAAAAACATCACAGAATAGTTTTTTAGTTTCTTCTGAATTTATTCTAAATTTAATGAAGTTACATTGCGAGATGAAGCATTTACTCTTTTTTAATACAAGCCAAAATAATGACCAATTGATTAACTAAGTAGAGGACCCGTTCTGATAAATAAGAAAAATGCATAATATGCTTGGAAGACCATAAATTTGGTCTTAAAGATAATTGATGATGAAAAGGGGACTTGGTTTCAATCTGATAAATAGTAAAAAGATTACCCAACAGCAAGTTTCTTCTCCACCTCCCACCTCTTGATCTACTCTGCATTACGTTCCATCTAGCCACATCATACCTTCACCAACTCATATTTTACTCGGGGGCCCTCATGGGATTTCTTCACCTTAACTGTGTAATATGAAAGGTAGGAGGTGGCATATCTTGAATCTTATGCAATCTTTCTTACGTGGTCGCCAGTCGGTTCATCGTTAGCTTTATTTCGATTTTTTTGTATCTAATCAGCACTCATCTATGCAATTTAGTTCACAGAAGCCGCACTTCTAAATGGGTTGAGTATAACAATTGGATAATAGCATATATAATGGATGCCAAAGAGAGAGAGAGAAAGAAAAAAAAAAAAAAAAAGGTTAGCCCAATACATGGTGCTCTAGCTATTGTGGAATTTAGAGAGGATTAAATGTACACGGCCATGCTCCTGCACGTAGAGAAGTTATTCCATATTTTTAATCCATGATCTTTCTTTCAGTTTGAGAGGCCGTAAAAATTTGAGCAATTCCTTTTCATCTCTCTTACTTGCTATCAGGTTAGGACAAAAACCACCGTCCCTCAATTTGATTATTGAACTTGTTGGAGGTAGAACCTTATGGAATATTTGTAACTGAAAAGTACGAGTTTTTAAACACTGGCCATTCCTAATCCTTATCTAATTAAGCATGCTGTTGTATTGTAAGTAGAAGGTTATCATTAGTTTCATATTAGTTATGAGTCGAGAGAGACTCTGACTTATATGGGATGTGATTTTTTTCTTTATGAGATATTTTTTAAAGAGCAAAATCGTAATGTTATAGATCAAATTGGATGGTACCTCGTACATGCGGGAGCAAACATCGATCCATCAAAGCCATGAGTCTTTGACCACAATATTGACCTCCAGAGTAGAGCCGACGTGCTTTTGACAAACTAGAGTGGAGAATGACCTGCCCGGGCCACAAGCCCTTAACCACAACACATACATACTAAAATCAAAATGATATTTGTGTGGTCTATTATAAGACCCATTAATACCCACTAATGCTTATCATGTTTAAATAAGATGGAATAAAAGTTGTTTGTAGGGGCTCATTAAATAACAACTTGTCGAGAGTAGTTCAAACCCCCCCCTTTTTTCCCCCAAAAGTGAAGTAGTTCAAACTTAGGATTTGAATTATACTTGATTTGTGTGCATTTTAGACACGTTTAGTTCATGAAATTTTTTTTTAACTTTTCAGAAAGTTATTTTTTAAAAATAAAATTTTAATATATTAGATTAATTATGAAAAAATAACTTATTAAAGAATGGCTTATATCTAGTTGACTACCCATTTTCCTAAGAAGATATTGTAGAATACCTATTATATCCTTAATAGATATAAAATAATATATTTTTGCTCCTAAACTTTATATAAATAATAGAATTTTATTTATATAAATATAAAAATAATATAATATAATATTAGATTATAATAATTTATTATATAAATTTATAATATTATTTTAATATAATAAAATTATTAATATCTTAGAAATATAATATTATATTAATATAAATATAAATATATTAATATATTAATATAAATACTATATTAATATTAATATTATATTCATATTGTTGTGGGGGTTATCCCACCTCAGCGAAATATTCTCGTGACCTAAGAATTTTCAAATTAATAATTTTTTTTAAGGCTTGATTGTTGAGCTCATTATAAAGCTGAGCTCACCAGAAGATCGAGCTCATTAGAAGACTGATCTCATCAGAAAAGATCATCAGAAGATCGATCTCATCAGAAGGCTAGTCTCATCAGAAAATTGACCTTATCAAAAAAGATCATCAAAAGATCAATCTTATCAGAAAAGATCATCAGAAGGCCGACCATATCAGGAGGTCAGTCTCATCAGAAGGCCGACCGTATTAGAAGAGATCATTAAAAGGCCGACCTCATCATAAAAGATCATCAGAAGATCGATTTCATTAGAAGACCAACATCATTAGAAGGCCGATCTTATCAGAAGAGGTCATCAGAAGGCCGACCTCATTAGAAGAGATCATTAGAAAGCTTATCTCATCAAAAAATCGAGCTCATCAAAAGGCCAACCTCATCAGAAAAGATCATCAGAAAGCCAAACTCATCAAAAAGTTGAGTTCATCAGAAGATCAAGCTCATCAGAAGGCTGACCTCATCAGAAAAGATCATCAAAAAGTCGAATTCATCAAAAAAGATTATCAAAAGATCGACCTCATCAGAAGATATCATCAGAAGACTGACCTCATTAGAAAAGATTATCAGAAGATCAATTTTATTAGAAGAGGTCATCAGAAGGCCGACCTCATCGAAAGAAGTCATCAGAAGGTTGATTTTATCAGAAGATCAAGCTCATCAGAAGGTCGACTTCATCAGAAAAGATCATTAGAAGGCCGATCTTATCAGAAGGCCAGCTTCATTAGAAGATCGACCTCATCAGAAGAGATTATCAGAAGGCCAACCTCATCGAAAGAGACCATCAGAAAGTCGAGCTCATCAGAAGGCCAACCTTATCAGAAAAAATCATCAGAAGATCGATCTTATCAGGAAGCTAGTCTTATCAAAAAGTTGATCTCATCAGAAAAGATCATCAGAAGGTTGACCTCATCAGAAGACTGATCTCATCAGAATGCAGAGCTCATCAGAAGGTTAAGCTCATTAGAAGGCCGAACTCATCATAAGGCCGACATCATCAAAAAAGATCATCAGAAAGTCGAGCTCATTAAAAAGCTGAGCACATCAGAAGATCGAGCTCATCAGAAAAGATCATCAGAAAATCAAGCTCATCAAAAAGTTACTCATCATAAGACTGACATCATCAGAAGAGGTCATCGGAAAGCCGAGCTCATCAGAAAGCTGAGCTTATCAGAAGGTCGAGCTTATCAAAAGGACGAGCTCATCATAAGGCTGACATCATAGGAAGAGATCATAAAAAAGATGAGTTCATCATAAAGCTGCTCATCATAAGGCCAACATCATCAGAAGGTCGAGATGATTAGAAAATCGAGGTGATCAGAAGGCCAAGCTCATCATAAAGCTGACCTCAACTGGAGGTTGAGCTCATCATAATGTCGATCTCAACTGGAGGTTGGGCTCATCATAAAGCCGACCTTAACTAGAGATTGAGCTCATCATAATGCTAACCTCAATAGAGATTGAGCTCATCATAATGCCAACTTCAATAGAGGTTGAGTTCCATAAAGACCTCAGATGGAGGTCAAACTCATCATATTGCCAACCTCAATGAAGGTTAAGCTCATGATAAAGCATAAAGACTTATCATATTGACCTCATGAAGGTTGAGCTCATCATCAAGCCGGCCTCAACTGGAGGTTGAGCTCATCATAAATCCAACCTTGACTGAAGGTTGAGCTCATCATAATGCCGACCTCAACAGAAGTTGAGCTCATCATAAAGCTGACCTCATAGAGGCTGAGCTCATCATAAATTCGACCTCAACCAGAGGTTAAGCTAATCATAAAGTTGACCTTAACTGGAGGATGAGCTCATCATAAAGATGATTTCAAAAAGGTTGAGCTCATCATCAAGCCGACCTTAACTAGAGGTATAACTCATCATAAAGCTGATCTCAATTGAAGGTTGAGCTCATCATAAAGACGACCTCATGGAGGCTAAACTCATCATCAAGCTGACCTCAACTAGAGGTTTAACTCATCATAAAGCCGACCTCATGGAGGTTGAGCTCATCATAATGTCGACCTCAACTGAAGGTTGAGCTTATTATAAAGTCGATCTACCAACGCGTTATACAACTCAACATTAGAAAAAATTCAGAATTCAGTATCAGAAAGAATCCATAATTCTCCAACTTTGATACAACTACCATCTAACTAGGCTATAGTTATCTTCCAGCTACTCTACAGTCAAACTCTACTTGAGCTAACGACCAACAGCTGATATTCAGCTGGCCATTCTGTTTAAACTAATTAATGGCCTAACAAATTTTTTTTAAGGTCTAAGCAAACCTCTCTATAAATAGAGGAGGAGGGTACTATTCCGAAAGTAAGCTTAAGCACAAGATTCATAGAGCCCAGATTCTATTAAAATCTGCTCTCAACTTTCTAGGAAAATCAAACTTTCTCTCTACTCAAACCCTCTTTATTATCTTCTTGCCTTCTATTTCCACTATCTATTCACAAGGCCTCAACTAACTTAAACATCGGAGGATCCTAAATCAGAGGGTATCCCATCGGTTCTTGAAATTTTTTTTGCAGGTTGGTTTATGATCCACATCGACCTAACTCTAATTCAGCTCTCCAACACGAGTTTCTTTCAACATTTTGAAGTCTTGCTGCAACAAATTAGCATTAGAAGGAGGGCTTTTGCCTAAAAAAATTTTGTGAAAATGATGAACAGAAAGCCTTATACAAAAATTTTATGAAAAAAATGATAAATCATAAAGCAAAAATAACTCTATATCTTCACCATCTTCTCCCTGGAGATATGCTAAAAGCAAATCCACCTCTGCTTCAATGTATCATAGAGTAGATTAGGGGCAGATAAAAGTTCTTTTCCAAAAAGGTAGTGCAATGACGATGAGCATTCAATAAAATTTTCTTCAATATTTCAATTCTTATCTACAAGAAATTAGGTCCCTCTGTGTAGTCACATCACTTTATCACATCATCCTTAGAACCTTAAGCTATCAATTCATAACATTAATAGTGATGACCTCCATGTACTATGATGTGACAATACTCACCAATTCAAAAAATCAAAGGGCTAGACTCAGTGCTCGAGAACATGATGATGGGCAAAAAATCTTTTCTAGCATTTTCTTTTCTCAAGACTCTCAAGCCTCATCTATTATTCTATTCCTTTCTTGCAGGACAACAGATTCTTGAGTACATAAGCCAAAAAAAAGAAAAAAAAATCAAACAAGAGCAAAAAGTCTATCTAAATGAGATATTTATTCGAGAAAACTCAAGTTTCGATTTGAAATTTTAAAGCAACATATCCTTAAAAGGGAAGAAGATGAAACATCTGAAGATGAAACTCATCTAATATATGGGAGACCCAATCTACATATGACGACATCGGATAGAGGTATTTCTTAAACCTCTATTACATTCGACTTATTAAGATTGGTTTATTATTAATTAATCAATCTAATTCTTAAAGTCATATGATTTTTAATAGTTTGAAGTTCACTTATTATATTAAGCAGCATTGGCTTCATGATTGATCTAATCAAGGTCAAATAATATTCTTATTATGGGGCAATAGCATCTTTAGTCCCACATCAGTTGTGAGTTAAGAAAAAGTATGGCTTATATGAATTAGAACTTTCTCTCTTCCTGTAAAGGATAAAATCGTAAAACTTCAAATGACCAAGGCTCATTGAAGCCTAAGATCCACTTAAGCCTAAAGATGGTCATGAGCCAAAATGGACAATACCTTATATACATGGGAGCAAAAAAAATCCAACTATCCGAGCCATCTAACCTCTTGACTATAAAAATTTATTATAAATATAATTATCTAAGTCCTATATAGGATAATTAAATCCAAATCCTTCTCTCATTAAAAATTCGATCTCCGAATCGGTAGAGCCCCGAAAAGCATAAACGAAGATAAGATCATTCTATCATTAAAAATTTGATCTCCAGATTGATATAGTTCTAAAGGACACAAATGAAGATAAGATCTTCTTATCAATAAAAAATATCGACCTCCGGATCGAGGTTATCTTGAAGCTCTATCAAATATCGATCTACAGATCGAGATTATCTTAGATTTCTATCAAATATCGATCTACAGATCGAGATTATCTTAGATTTCTATCAAATATCGATCTTCAGATTGAGATTGTCTTACAACTCTATAAAATATCGATCTTTGGATTGAGTTTATCTTATAGCTCTATAATTAAAATACCGATCTCTAGATCGAGATTATTTTATAGCTCTATAAAATACCGATCTTCAGATCGCGATTATCTCATAGCTCTATAAAATATCGATCTTCGGATCGAGTTTATCTTACAGTACTATAAAATATTGATCTTCGAATCGAGTTTATCTTGCAGCTCTATAAAATATCGATCTTCAGATCAAGTTTATCCTATAGCTCTATAAAATACCAATCTTCAAATCAAGTTTATCTTACAGCTCTATAAAATACCGATTTCTGGATTGAGGTTATCTTACAGCTCTATAAAGTACCGATCTTCAGATTAAAATTATCTTGATCATCAAAAAATCGATCTACTCAAGGCTACATCGAATAAAGTTATGAAAATTTATCCAAGAGATAGAAATATACAGCTCAGAAATTTTTTCTTAGGCTACTTCTTTCATCCAAAAGCAACTTCTTCAAACTCAGAAGTGGAGGATAAGTATTATGGGGATTATCCCACCTTAACTAAATATCCTCGTGACCTAAAAATTTTTAGATTGATAACTTTTTTTAAAGGTTTGACAGTTGAGCTCATTATAAAATCGAACTCACCAGAAGATCGACCTCATCAAAAAAGTTTATCAGAAGGCTGAACTCATTAGGAGGCTAGCCTCATTAGAAGATCGACTTCATCAGAAAAGATCATCAGAAGGTCGTTCTCATCAGAAAAGATTATTAGAAGACCGATCTCATCAGGAAGCTAGCATCATTAGAAGGCCAACCTCATTAGAAGTGATCATTAGAAGGCCGATCTTATTGAAAGAGATCATCAGAAGATCGATCTCATCAAAAAGCCGAGCTCGATCATCAGAAGGTTAAGCTCATCAAAAGATCGACCTCATCAGAAGAGATCATAAGAAAGTCGAGCTCATCAGAAAGCTGAGCTCATCAGAATGTCGAGCTCATCAGAAGATCGATCTCATCAGGAGGCTAGCCTCATTAGAAGGCCAACCTCATCAGAAGGTCAACTTCATCAAAAGTGGTCATTAGAAGGCCGAGCTCATCAAAATATCGATCTCATCAGAAAGCTAATCTCATCGGAAAAGATCATCAGAAGGTCGACCTCATCAGGAGGCTAGTTTTATCAAAAGGCCGATCTCATCAGAAAAGATCATCAGAAAGTCAACCTCATCGAAAGAGATCATCAGAAGGTCGATATGATCAGAAAGCTGAGCTCATCAAAAGGCCGACTTTATCAGAATAGGTCATCAGAAAGTCAAGCTCATCAAAAAGTTGAGCTCATCAGAAGATCGAGCTCATCAGAAGACCGATCTCATCAAAAAAGATCATCAGAAGGTCGATCTTATCAGAAGGTTAGCTTCATCAAAAAAGGTCATTAGAAGGTCAACCTCATCGAAAGAGGTCATCAGAAGATCGATCTCATCAGAGAGCTGAGCTCATCAGAAGGTCGAGCTCATTAGAAGGCCGAGCTCATTTTAAGACTGACATCATCAAAAGAGGTCATCGAAAGTCGAGTTCATCAGAAAGTCAAGCACATTAGAAGATCGAGCTCATCATAAGAGATCATCAGAAACTCGAACTCATCAAAAAGCTGCTCATCATAAGACCGACATCATCAAAAGAAATCATCAAAAAGCTAAGCTCATCAAAAAGCTGAGCTCATCAGAAGGCTGAGCTCATCATAAGGCCGACATTATCAAAAAAGATCATTAGAAAGTCGATTTCATCAGAAAGCTGAGCTCATCAAAAGATCGAGCTCATCAGCAGATTGACCTCATTAGTAGAGGTCATCAAAAAGCTACTCAATATAAGACCGACATCATCAGACTAACATCATCAGAAGATCGAGGTGATTAAAAAGCCAAGCTCAACAAAAGGCCCAGCTCATCATAAAGCCAATCTCAACTGAAGGTTGAGCTCATCATAAAGTCAAACTCAACTAGAGGATGAGTTCATCATAAATCCGACTTTAATTTAAGGTTGAGCTCATCATAATGCCGATCTCATCAGAGGTTAAGCTCATCATAAAGCCGACCTCAACTAGAGGTTGAACTTATCATAAAGATGACCTCATGGAGGCTGAGCTCATCATCAAATCGATCTTAACTGGAGGTTGAGCTCATTATAAAATCGATTTCAACTTAAGGTTGAGCTTATCATAAATCCAACCTCAACCTGAGGCTAAGCTCATCATAAAGACGACCTCAACCTGAGGCTAAGCTCATCATAAAGACGACCTCATGAAGGCTGAGCTCATCATCAAGCCGACCTTAACTAAAGGTTCAACTCATTATAAATCCGACATCAACTAGAGGTTGAGCTCATCATAAAGCTGATCTTAACTGGAGG
Organism: Cocos nucifera; assembly: GCA_006176705.1. Lineage (NCBI taxonomy): Eukaryota > Viridiplantae > Streptophyta > Magnoliopsida > Arecales > Arecaceae > Cocos > Cocos nucifera. Next base: position 7,664,005 of record QRFJ01000006.1, on the reverse strand, counting down.
TTGAGCTCATCATAAAGATGACCTCATGGAAGTTGAGCTCATCATCAAGTCGATCTTAACTGGATGTTCAGCTTATTATAAAGTCAACTTCATGAAGGTTGAGATCATCATAATGCTAACCTCAACTGGAGGTTGAGCTCATCATAAAGCCGACCCGCCAATGTGGTATAGAACTCAGCATCAGAAAGAATCTAGAATTCAGCATCAGAAAAAATCCAGAATTCTTCAACTTTGATACAATTATCATCCAGCTAGGCTATAGTTATCTTTCAGCTACTCTACAGTCGGACTCCACTTGGGCTAACGGCCAACAACTAATATCCAGTTGGTTATTCTCTTAAAACTAACTAACGACATAACAAACTTTTCTTAGGACCTAAGCGAACTCCTTTATAAATAGAGGAAGAGGGTATCCTTTCGAAAGATAAGCTTAAGCACAAGATTTCTAGAGCCCAGACTGTGCTGAAATATGCTCTCAACTTTTTCACTGAAGAAAGATTGAACTCCCTCTCTACTCAAACCCTCTTTACTACCTTCTTGCCTTCCATTTTCACTATTTATTCACAAGGCCTCAGCTAACTTAAGTATCAGAGAGTTCTAAACCAGAGGGTACCTCACCGATTCTTGGGACTTTTCTTGCAGGTTAGTCCATGATCCACGTCAATCCAACTCTAATTCAGCTCTCCAGTACGAGTTTCTCTTAACGATCTCAAGCCTTGCTGCAAAACATATAAATATTAGAATAATATTAATATAATATAATAATATTAGTATTAGTATTTCATCCTAGCCATACATGATATTTTATAAAATCTTAGTCATATTAAAAGAATATTTTAGAAAAAAAAAGCACCATCATTTTTCATGCCATGAGAAGTGCCAAAATCTATCTTCTTCGTGGGTTTCCATTTCTCATAAAAAATGAAAAGTAATTTTTTATAGAAAAAGTTTTTTCTATTCTCTCTTCTCTTAAAACTTCAATAAAAAAAGAGGCTTTTTTTTCATTTTCTAAGAATTACCCCCTTTTTTTTTTCACTTTTCATGAACCAAAGGTGTCCCTCATGTTTGAGCTAGTCCGAGTGTCCTGTCCAAACTTAAGATTTGAATAATTGCATAAAAGCCCTATACAAACACGATACTAGCAATAAGTTTTTTCTACTGGCAGAATGCGGTGACGAGTTGGTGTGCTTTGAGCGGTCCCGACGACCCGCATGCCGGGGCTAGTTCAAACTTTAAGGCGATGAACTATAACCACAAAAACATCCGGTACTAGTCTTGCTCATAAAGTTCTTTCACTGCCTTGCGTCCTAATGAATGTAAACTACCAAACTTGGCGCTTGAAGACAGTTCGAACGTATTGGGAAAAAGAAATGAAGAGCCTCAGGAATTTCCTAGAGGCTTCAAATTTCAATTGGTACCTAATTTTTCCAAGGAAGGGCTTAATTGATTCCTGTGGTATCCCTCGTCATGAGGGCTTTTCATCGGTTACCTTCAATGATTCACCACCGGCTTCTTCGGCCCAATTTGGCCTTATGGAGGACCAGCTTCACCGATTTGGAGGTCCGACGTGGTCTACATGGACACATGGTTCATGGTGGAGTTCAAGTAGACCGGCATTTTAATATCTTAGAACTTGGACCATCCAAGATAGCCTCACTGCTTCAGAGGTACGCGACATGGTCTACATGGACCCATGGTTCATGGTGGAGTTCAAGTGGGCCGGCATTTTAATATCTTAGAACTCGGACCATCCACGACAGCTCGGCTTCACCGCTTCTTTTGTCCAAGACATAGTCCACATGGACACATGGTTCATGGTGGAGTTCAAGTGGGCCGATATTTTAACATCTTAGAACTTGGAAAGCATTTCGGGAAAATATTTTGTATACTGCAGGCATGCACACACCATTTATGGTAATTGGCTCATGCACGAAACTAGAAGAATTTTTTTTTTTTTTTGTCCGCCGTACTTCAGTCCCATATATGAGTCAATCACAATGGACAGTATGGATGGGGCTGCACCACTCGATGCACAAAGAATTTCTCTTCACACTTGTAGTTGTATTGGTGGTGTCTATGAATGGATAGAAGTAGGCTCATGAAACCTCAACAGTGATCGTTTGAAATTGATGATCACTCAAAAGGACTCCAGCTCGGCCGAAAACCAAGTTATTGGCATAACCGACCAGCCTTATAACAAAGGATGAACTTTTCTTGACGGATTCGGGTTGTAACTTTCCCATGAGGGTTCGGATTGTATCTTTGGTGCAAAAGAAGATGACATGGACTGTTGAATGGTGCTCCAGACAGCTTTTAAAGCACTTCAAATTTTTTGAATTATCCATCTATATAGATATGCAAGTAACCATTATACGATTCAATGGCACATGCATACGAAAAGAATGCATCATTGTTTCACACAAAAAACTTTTAAATGAAAGAATGGTTATTCATTTTTTATGATATCGATCGTTGGATTATTTTTTTTCAAACTTTTAAAGCACGATAATAACAGCACCAATCACTAAGCTAATATCAAGCTTCAAAAATTATGCAAAATATAATTGACATTGCAAAAAAAAAATCAATCATGTAAAAAATACAACATGGATATGAATATAACTTCCATCTGAATCCTTTAATTATCTTCTAGCCGTGGGTTTGGCCTTTGGCCATATGCAAGATTTGAGGAGTATATCATTAGATATACTGATGATGCAGGCTTTGAAAAAATTTACGAGCATGATGCACATAAGCTGATCGTACGGTAGATTATAATCTTCATCATCCATGATATGACTGATATAATGATGATGTATAATTTCAATACTCGATGCTTTGTACGTCAAGATCTTCTAGTTAGCTTTCTTTTGAAGTCTTTTGGTAGTTGCTCCAAAGATATGGGACTGGAATATGCTTACCTGATATCACCCATGATGCTACTTTTTTTTAGTAACAATTCTCAAAGGCGTCGAACTAGAAGGCAGATAAATGCCACGTGTCTAAAGAAAAGAAAAACTTTTTACGAATGAAGCAAAGGAAAAGTGTACAGGAAAAAGAAAAGTGCACATAATTTTTTTTTTCCTCAAATGATTCGAAAATAGAAAATGACAAAAAAAAAAAAAGAATAAAAAAACGAAAAGGCAATCTACCTTTCTCCTCCAAATTCAAATTTAAATTAATAAATTACAAAGATAGTACTCGTGCACATGACCATATGGACCATTCTTTTGCAGGTCTATTAATTTTTTATAACAAACTACAGTTTATTTTCCTAGTAAATTATATACATGGGTTTAGACCGTTCAAAAAACACCTTAAATTTATTGCTGAACTTGATTTGAAGCCAGAACCGAATATGTAATCCAACGAATAAAAAACATTAGAGCTTTTTGAAAGCTTTTAATAGGTGGGTCTCTAGATGCTTCAGCCGACAAACTTATGGAAAGAGGCCTAGGTCCACAAGCCCATGGAGAAAAAGAAAAACTCACTCGTTACCTACCGAAAGAAATCTCTTTCAACCTCTTCTTTTTATCTCCTGCAAAGATGATCAGGACCATCTATCTTCACCCACCACTGTCACATATCTCACAGTCACAGCCCACTTGTAATCACACCACACGTTGCATTGTTTAGTTAGGAATTAAAATCTCCAGAATTAATACATTGTAGTTTACTCTATCACTAGTTTATATCTCAGTGTCACCAAACCACATTTTGACAACAATAATCAATCAAACTAGAAGGACTGAAAACCACAGTTTTGTTTCCTTTCATTGGTCAATCTTGGTAGATGACAGCTCTTCTATAGAAATTTCTTACTTGATCAAATCAGCACCAATTCTGAAAACTTTCTTAACAATCTGCTGCCCTTTCTGCTCCAAGTAAGAAAGCAAGGACAGGGTGGGGTACTTAATTCGCACTTGGGCCCAATCTTGTTTGTCTGCAAGCTCTTTATCTTAAGTGCAGAAAAGGACCTGCCATGTTCTTGCATGCTAGGTATAATGTAACAAAGTGTGAAGAAAAGATATCAACCAGGCTGAAGGGTCCATGTTGGGCAAATGTGAAGGCAACTTTCCAACAGAACGTATCTAGTTCGCATTTTGGTGTCCGTTATTACGTACGTAGGACTTCTCTTTTCCCATTGGATTATGCTGACATCTCCCTCTTCTTTATTCGAGTGTAGGACTTCTGTGATCCCTTGTAACATTTGCAGAATAGAACTGGTCAAACGGTTTCATGTGGGCAGACATAATCTAAGGGAAAAACCGGGTGGTTTGCTCTATCGTTACACACGCAATTCAATGGATGTCCATTAAGATACTCGTGACATACGTTCTCTCAATCAAAGTTGGAGCACTGACATGATCGATTAATTCCCTAAAAGATTATTGGGAACCGCACCAGGATGATGGAAACAATGAGGCAAACTCCCTTTTGATTTAAATGTATATATTGGAATTAAAACAAGTCTGAGTAGACCAGAAAATTCCTTGGTTTCTAGAGTTTGGATTAGTTGTTCAGCATGAAGCTAGCAGCGTAGGAGAAAGGGACCAAGACTATTAAACTATTGACTACATTGTTGCAGTATTGTGACGTGGGGAAGAATTTTCCTGAATGAGATGTTAGCAAGTCCTATCACAAGATACGATGACTAATATCCTTGTTTCGCAGCTGTAAAAAATAACTGAGAAAGTATCCGAAGATATGTGAAGATAAAGTTGGTAGTCCAGGATCATTTTATTTAATAAAAGACTGATATAATTAAGTTGGAAGCCTTTATAGGAACACCACCAATAATTTCATAAAAATGATAAAAATAATTAGTCGTATTATATGCTTGGAAACTTCCTTCTCATGTTCGAAACCAAATATATCCTCCTCTAAATTAAAAGAGGATTGACCATATATTTGTAATTTCATTTTTAGAGTCATACCAAAGAAAGTCTTTGGTCAAAATCATCGTATATTACCAGTTGCACTAGTTAAAACGGTCCATTAAGGCTATAACCTGTTTGCCCGTATAAGACGGTGGCTACTAGAAATTAGAAGTTGTGGTTCTACTAGAAGTTATATATGTCCAATTTTTCAAATCAAATGGAACATTTTATCCTGCCCAATTAACAAAAACATGTCATCAGCAAACAACCCAACAAGCAGTGAACCTTCCATTATTTTTTCAAAGGGGGTGAAAAAAAAAAAATCTTTTGAGAAATTTGAGACTTGGACTGCCAATTTGTGGACCAAGTACAGTTTAAAACGCTACGATCAACTTGTAGGGTCAGCCCCTTAAAAGACCACCTCTGTAATCCAGTACTTGTTTCACACCGATCATTCTACCAACTAGGACAAGGTACATAGTGTTTCTTTTTGGACGCCCACCACCTCCACGAGGCTACCGGAATTTGTTCTCTCTGACTCAAATCAAACCCCAAGTCGCACGTCCACCAAGGAAAATGAAGAGAGCTGGTAGACTTGTATTTGGATATGAACTTAATTTTCTTTTCAGATTTGTACGAATACGTTGAAATATTTGGGCCTTGAGGACCACTTTGGGGTCAAATCAGCTGGATTAATTACGCTTGGAATAGTGCAACCTCTCCAACTTTGCTTAGATTTATGTTGTCATCGATGGACGACTTTTGTTATCCCGGTTCTAACCAGAGAATAATTAAGCTAGGCCTCTTTCACTGACCTAGAAGCTTCACTAGATCCCGTTAGGTTTGGCAGAGGTGGCTAAGCTGAGCTGAGCTGGCCTTGTGCCAGTTTGATCTAGCTAGCTGCCGATGGTAGTCCCCAGCAGGGCGTTTAGGCACTGGATTAGATTAGTGTTGAAAAACTGCATGGATGTTATCCCGGAGTCCAAGAAGTAATACTTTATAATCCTTTTCTTCAGAACTACTTGTCACCTTAAAATAATTAAGAACGAGGCATCGAACGCGAAGGTCTTGGTGCAAACGCTTACGGACATATCTCTACGTTTAGTCCGGCAACCAATAAATTTGTCTTGTTACTTGCCTGGTCTCCAGGCAGTGCGCGGAACAAAACTCTCTGAAGTAGATATCTGGAAGCGCTGCTACGCATATGCTCGTTCTCTATTTAGAAGAAATGAATCATGCTGCATTATGCTATCTTTCAAGTATCGGCACCACATGCATGACTCTGATTTCTATCGCATTTCCATCGCATGGTTAAGAATTTCTAAGAAGAGGAAGCTGATGAAGGAAGTAGGTAGAAAAGATCGAAAACCCCATTATTCCAGCAAAGATAATTTTGGAATAATGGTGGTATACGTTTAAAAACGTTGCCTTTGGTACTTAAAACTGATGAAACTTTTTTAAGTTGTAGCATCCTCACCACCCCTTCTATTTCTATTCTACTTCAATATTGTTTCCCAACGTTGTCAAAGATCCTTCATGCCCGGGCATCCATCAGGCAGCCATGGTGTTATGGTTGTGGTGAACAGTATGCGTAATTAGTGCATATTTGTTAAATTTGGAATGGAACAATTTGTTATTAATTATAACCAACCATAAGAGAATAAGGGTCGAGATACATCATTCCTTTTATCCTTTTTCTGTGTGACAACAAAAGAGGCTGCTGCCTAGCTAGACTAAAACCTTGCGACTGTAGAGGTCTAATGTTTGCTAGGTAATTAATCAATCTAATTAGGAAACATATATAGATATGAGAGAGAGAGGAGCCGTGCTCTTGGCACTGACCTAATACAATGATTAAATTAAGGCAGGCCAATTAAAATTTGGTTTGTCGGTCCCAGTGTCTCTAGCGAACAGGTGTTGGATACGAGAACGACAGAATTGGCTTTTCTACCTCACCACCAGTCCATTATTAATGACAAGTAACTTGGAGTCCTAGATGGAACTTGTCCTGGTTTAAACTTGTAAAGGCAAAGGAAAAGGACCCGTTTTCCAAATTAATGTGCTACTAAACTCCCAAGGTTCCGTCGAGGAAACGGAAGCTAGCTACCACGCCGTTGGCTCAACATGTAGGCTTTGTATCAGACCTTGAGATATATATATGTAAGCAAGCGAACGTTGAATGCTTCACCAGCATTAATTCCACGTTTTTTGTGCTGACTTGTCCTGTAATTGACGGGAGAATTCCTGATTAAGTTTCTAATTAATTGCTCCAAGAAACGTCCGGATTGATTGACAAGGAACTCATGATACTTGGACTATAACCAGGATCTCAACAATTAAAACATCGTGTTCGGTTACAAGTTACAACCCTTTATTCTCCTTTGAGCTGGGAGGGCTGGCAAAGAACAGAAGCGCATCCATCTTGCTAGCAGAGTTACTTAAGAAGAAGCTACGAGTTATTATTCATTTCTTTTTAGCCGTACATGATAGCAATATCTCAGTCCTATCTCATCGCCATAGTCGATCATCTCTCTCAAATTTCTTCTCCTAGCTAGTGATCATCTAATTAATTAGCAGTTTGGATATTAGATCCATTTATTTGATGGCCAGGGAATCCGGTACGGTGCCGCTCATGTCCACAGGGGATCCTCCCACAGCGAACCATGGCTGTTGTCATCGAGTAAGAATGCGTCGCTCTGAGAGAGGTAAGGGCCGGTGACGAGGCTCTCCGTGCTGGGCTGTTGGGACTGAGCCATCTCCATGCAGACGAGGGCGATCACGTTTGCCTGCTGGGCTTGCATGTTGACGAGCTCGGCCTGTGCTCGGGCCAGCTGGGCCTGGAGCTCGCTCACTTGCTTCTGGAGCTGGCAGATGGCCCCCGCGCAACCGTACACCGGGTCTCGGATCCTCGCGTTGGCCTCGTACACCATGCTGCTCACCGCGTCAGCCCTCTGGCTCTCCGGTAGATCCTGTTAACCATTCGATCCATGGATTGATGATTAGTTCATGATAACGAGGGAATGCTGCAATTTGATTTGATGAAGCAACTGCGCGCGCATTCTTAAATGTAACTAACTAGATGATCCGAATTGGGTTGAGATTTTGGCAACTTTAAGAATACATGGGTGAATGGAATGGTGAACAGAGGGAAATAGTTGAAAAAGGTGAGGATGGTGGTAAGTTACCTGCAAGAACTTGATAATGTTGCTGGCGCCGAAGACCCGATGCGCGGTGGTGAATTTGAGGGGCTCGGTCGGAGGGAAATACGGGGCGAGCACGCACTTGTCGACGCACCTCCGACGGAGGATCTTGCAGGCGGCGCAAGGGCTGAGCACCACGGGAGGAGGCGTGGGAGGAAGGGAAGGTGCAGAGGAGGTGGGAGATGAGGAAGGGGAGGAAGAAGCGTGGTGGTGGAAGGTGGTGGTGGTGGTGTCACTCGACCCCATAGAAGGAGAACGGGAGAGAGGAGAGGGGAAGAAGAGAGACTAGAGTCTTTTGGAACGCGGTTTGGGGGCTCCTTGAGGCCGGGAGACTTGATATATAGAGTGGAGGGAGGGGGAGGAGGGGGAGTAAATAATTTACGAGAGCTGACCTCAGCGTCCGGAACGTTCTAATATAAACGGCTACGGGCTACGGAGGGGCTTTTGAAACTGGTTTGGTTACCAGCTAATTGGTATTAATTCGCGACTTGTTAGGCGAGTGTGGAAAGGGATGGATGGGATATTTGGCTACAGGCGGCAGAGGAAAACTGAGGCGTTATCGTTGTCACGATCGAGATTGGGAGGGTGGAGAATATGGCATGCATGTGCCGAGATGAACATGACTGGAAGTTTTTTTGAGGGATATCCATCTTATTTCACGTCAGAATCTGTCATCTATGGTGGATCTCTTATTACATATTTGTATTGGCTGCAGTATGCTAAAGCACCACCAGCACGGGGGCCTAAGGCCACATCCCATGAATATTGTCAATTGAGGAGTAGAGTTCTATTGCACATGTATGCAAGAGGACATGCCAGATCCCTTGAATTTTGTCGTTACCCCTTAATTCATGAGCAGAGTTCTCTTGTACATGTATGCATGCATGGCAGATGAGAGAGAGAGATGAATCTGCATATAGTTATCATCATCATCATCATCATCTTAGCTTAAATGGTATTTAGAGAACAAGAGAAAAAGAGGGTCCCACGAAAGTGGGCGGAATTCTTCTATCATCCCGTATGAGGAAATATGGGGCATCCTCTGTTCTTGCGCTCGTGAATTATGGCTAACCAGCATTCTATCGATGGCTATCTAGTCAGAAACGCTAGTCCCATCCTTTCTTGACTACATACAATTCTATGCTGGCTTTGAGATTGCTAGATTTTTAAGTATTTATGCCTCATATCATATCTTAAGTTGAGGAGGTACCCTATGAGGTTTGTCTTAAAGTAAGCTCTAGCTCAAATGGCTAAGATTGCTCATCCATTGTCACCTGGTCTAGCATGGAGAAACTCATTAAGCTCATAGAGCGATCCATAGGATTTTCATTTCTTATGAGCTCCCTCCTCCTCCGAGTTTCTTCAAGATTAATTTTGATGGTAGTGAAACTAGTAGCTGAGGAGCTGGATTCATGATTTGCGAACTAGATTTGAGGCTACTGGCCATGGATGGAATTTATCTATTTGAGACTATGACATTTGGAGTGAAGCTTCAGGCTGCATGTCTGGCATCATTCATGTGAGTTCCATCTTGGGGGTCGTCTATTTCTTTATTAAAGGGGATTCAGCCATAATAGTTAGATAGATTCAAGGGTTTGCGATGGCGGATGCTATCCATCAGCTTCTATTAGACAGCCTCAGACTGTTGAGGGAGGCTACATTATTATATATCAAGCATGTGTACCGAGAGGTGAGTAATGCTATGGACTAGGTTGCCTTCTTTGTGGTGTCTGAAAAGATGCTTTGGATTGACATGAAGATCGCTTCATACTCGCTTCGCCATATTTTATTTTCTAATCTTTTTAATTGTATTTAGACTTATATGAATGCTCTACCTTTTCAAAGAAAAAAAAAGTCCATCAAATAGTACTAAAACGATTCTAAATTTATGTTCCAAACAAATATAAATTGCACCCAAAACGATAAGCATGGTTTTAAGAACCTACATTCATAATTGTTGGTCACAAAGTAGAAATGTTGTGATTGTTATAATAATCAAAATAAACTAGCATTACAAGTTTTTAAACAGTTGAATTTTAACCAAAGCTTGACCTTGCTTCTTTGATCTTGAAAATCGTGATGCTAACTAATAATGTTAAATTATAGTTAATAGTAACATCATGTGTTACTTTTTTCTAGAGAAAATTATTGGAAATCCCCATAAAGTTCATATCATATAGACGATTATATATAAGATTATTGAAAATGATAGGAAATCCCCATAAAGTTCATATCATATAGACAATTACATATAACAATATTAAAGTATCGGCTATATGACTATATGTATCTTGACTGAGAACAAAATATTCCCTATATCAAGCATAATCTAATTGTGCTGCAGGAATTAAATGAATGATGTGAACTTACGCATTTTTAAAACCAAGCCGACCACAACTTTCGGAATTTCGAAAAGAAAAAACCTTTCTTTCTCCTTTCAATTGCGATACAGTGATTTTATTTAATTAATATCATAACAGAGGAGGAAAGGATGGAAGTTTTTTCGCGAGGGCCGGGACAAGAATTATTTTATTATGTTAGATCGAGCTCGCGCTCTTAACTACTATTATTTCCTATAGAATACTTGCGGTAGGCCGTTGTGTTCAATGACAACACATTCTTAATCATTGTCAAGTGTTTTAAGATTCCCAACATTGGCCCATAATTAGAATATGTAAACCATCCAGTGAAAAACCACAAGGAATTAATGATGCCACCAACTAAATTCCTCTATACCATGCTTCTTAAAGTCCCTTTTCATCGTCATTTCACTATAAATATTGATGAATCCCAATCTTTAAGGACACAATAAACGATTTCAGTTCATCATCTCTACATTGCCGATCCTAATGCCGGGAAGTTATATCATTGGTTGGTCAAAAGCAACAAGGATCTCCATTATTTTCCTCTCCAAAACTCCAAACCTAATTGCCACGCGAGTCCAAAGCCAATGCCATCCATCGCCCTCTTGGCAAACCTGGCCTCACCACCATAATATGTTAGGAGTCGAGATGTAGTTGAGGAGGCGGTCCGCTCGTTGGGCACGAGAAAGCAACGATACATGACTTCCGTAGCAGACTTGGCACCATTTTTCTAGTTTTTTAATCGTCACCTTTTAGCCTCTCCTAACGTGGGAGAGCTTCCATTTTTTCTCCACCGAGGGTCTCCTTCTCGCCCGTTGGAAAGGGAGGTCGCGTTGGTCCTCTTCCGTAGTGTATGGTGGAAGTGGGTTAGGAGTTGGAATTCCGTTCCAAAGTCTGTCGTGTTGGCATATTTCTTGGTCGATGCCGTGTGGACCTACCCATCCACCAATGCAAGATAATAAACCGTGGGTGTGAGACCGTTCACTGCCAGTTTTTACTTCTGGTCAAGAGTAAACATGGATGCTAAGAAAGGGGACATCATCTACCTATTACTTTCCCCCCTCCCTTTTTTTAATGTCTTCTCGTTTGCCACACCAATTCAGCATGTTATTTTTCAAATGCTTTGTCAAATCTTATCTTTTATGAGGAGGAAATGTAGCACCAAACATGTGGCTTTTCACCTCAATTGTGGATTATTCGGACGCCAGATGTGGTCCAACGAGTGGTTCATTAGATTCCGTACACTTGTATCATTGTTCTTCTAGAATGCACTCTAATACATGTGCTTCCTCCAAGGATGAATAATTTAGTATTTATCATAGAGTTTTCCATGCAATTTGTGACAACCTCCCGTCTGAGGAGCTCACAAACTCGGGTGGGTCAAAAGCCACATTGTTCGTTCTAATACATAAGTGGTGATGCTTGAAGGAAGTGGTGGATCAGTCAGTTTATATTATACAACTGTGAAGACCGTGCTATATTGGCTATATATTGGATACCAAGAAATTTAAATAATACTTTTAAACGAGATTTTGAATTGTAACAAATGATATTACAGTGAATTTGACCTATGATCTATATGGCTAAAGAACACTGCCGCACGATTTAGTAGGACTAACCTTGACTAGACCATAGTATTTATATTAGGATTTGAATAAATTTGGAACTTTAACACAACAAAGATCTAAAACTTAAACTTAATAGATTTTGAGTATTTATATGATTAGAGAATTTAAATAATATACTCAGGCTAGTTTTTTTTGTGTGAGATCTTAAATCATTATAAAAATTTACATCAAAGTGCTGAGATTCACATTGGCTACGTCAAATAAGCTGGTTGCTAATGATCATTTCAATCTTGGTTTTGCATGTATCTATAGGATTAACCCATAAAAAGGAAAAACTTTAATATCTGTTGGCGGACAAGGCAACCCATATAATTTTAGGAGAATAAATGCGAAACCTTTATGAAATCAGGTGCATAGATTCTGTTCCATTATGTTTAAGAGGTATGAAATATGATAGAGAGCTTGAAGAAACCCTAGAAACTATTTGACAATATATTGCATGATCTTTGATAATAATGGAACAAGGTTGGTCAGTCCAAACTTACCACGGACGAGCAGCAAGAACAAAAATGAATTTGTAAAATAAAAATCTATAGTAAAGGAGAAGAAAGATCGGAAAGAGAGAGTAATAAATTTAATGGAATAATATTAATTAAGATCAAGACAACGGCTCGACGCTTGCTTTGCTATTGGTTAAAAATAATAAAAAAAAATGGCAAGGACGTCCGGCGCACTCTCACTCTCACTCACAATTCACCGTATCATATAAAATTATTCTCTAAGGAAGTTTAACTCGGACTCTGCCAAGATTCCCATGCCCAACTTTTTGGCACCGGCGTTCTACCATCAAAACCAAAACACTAATGAAATCCATCCAACCGAGGACCACCATTTTTTGTACTCACATCACAAAGCAAACATGATAATTGACTAAATTATAGTTTAACAATTCACTTCCAAAACTTAAGCAAAAGAATTAAATCAAAAGTTAGGCGACATGAACTAGGACTTCCACCAGAGGACAAACTAGCTATTTAGCTATAATAAAATTAGAATAGAAAGGTAGGAATAATAAAAGGATACTAACTAGGATATAATTCCAGCATAGCTAGATTAAGAAATGATTCTTAATATAGCTATGGGTCTCATGCAATCATCAATAAATTTCAGGATACAGAGATACCTCTCCAAGTTTGGACCAATTATACTTGGATTCTAAAAGATCAAAAAATTTTAATTTGCCACCAAAACTTTATATTTGTTGCAATTTAGCCCGGCCTTTCAAATCCTGACATCGTTAATTGAATGAGAAAAAGACCAAATTACTCTTGATTCCAAGAGACTGAATCCTAGCTTTAGTGCAATCTCAAAGCGCTCTATCCTCTATGATTTATCTATCTGCATAGATGTTAAACCACAATTCGCTATTATTCATCCTTTATCATCTATTTATCTATATATCTCTTAAAGCACTTCATCATCTATCATCGATTCACTTGTATAGATCTTAAAGCAATCCATTTATCATCCATTCATCGGCATAAATCTCAAAGCATTACATCTTCTATCATCCATTCATCTATACAAATCTCAAAGCAATCCATTTATTATTCATTCATTAATATAAATCTCAAAGTACTTGATCCTCTATCATCCATCCTCTATTCTGTCATTCATTCATTTGCATAAATCTTAAAAAATTTCATCCTCTATCATCCATTCACTTGTATAGATTTCAAAGCACTCTATCCTCTCTAATCTATCTGTCTACATAGATCTTAAAATACTTCATCCTTTATTATCTATCCATTTGTACAGATCTCTACGCACTATTCTCCATCATCCATCTATCTATATAGATTTCTAAGTGCTCCATCCTCTGTCATCCATTATCGGCACATATCTCAAAGTGCTCCATTCTTCATCATCTATCCACCTGCATAAATCTCAAAGTACTCATTCCTCTCTCATCCTTCCAGCTATATAGATCTCAAAGCACTCTATGATTTCTCATTTATCTGCTTACATAAATCATAAAATACTCCATCCTTTATCATCCATGCACTTGCACATACTCAAATATTCTATCCTCTAACATTCATTAACTTGCGCAAATCTTAAAGTACTCCAAACTCTATCCATCCACCTGTATAGATCTCAAAGCATATAGTCCTCTATCATCCATCCATCTGCATAGATGTTAAAGTATTCCATCCTCTCATTCATCTACTTGCATAGATTTTAAAATATTATATTCTTTATCATCCATCTATATATATATATATATATATATCAAAATACTTTATACTCTATTATCCATCTACTTATATAGCTCTCAAAGTGGATGGATTATCCATCTACTTATATAGCTCTCAAAGTACTTCATCCTCTATCATTCATTTGCCTACATAGATCTCATAGTACTTTTGCTATTCATGTGCCTACATAGATCTCAAAGTAATCTATTCTTTGTCATCCATCTACTTGCATGAATTTCAAAATACTCTATCTTTAATTTATGCTAAGTGAAAAAAAAAATTTATAATATTTTTTTTAAAAAAATTAGTTATCAAATAATCCTCACATACGTAATAATCTTTTGTAAAAGAGATAGATGATTTGGCCATATTGCAATAAATTTGAAATTTTGACGACTAATTGATGCTTTCTAAATTTTTTAAATTTAAATATAAATAGCTTAAATTTGGAGGGGTTTTCTTCGTAGTTTTTTTCTAAATTTTATGAATAGACTAGCTAGTACCTTTACTTTTCCAATTTAAGTAATTAATATAGTATTTACAAGCTTAATGCACCTGCATTCTTCCAATCAAATTAATAATCAAAGTCACGAGTGAACACAAATATCTTCTACCACAAACGATCCAGAAATGCGAAAGCAACGGGGATCTCAAACATCAACTTATAACATGGTCAAAATTAGACTTCAATCTTATTAATTCTGAGATCGGTGCACTCCAACTACATGTACCATAATCACCAGTCAGCTTAGAACATAGAATGCCAAGGTTCCCCTTGGACCAGGTAACAGACACACCATATATGTGGCATGCGTCAGCGCCGGGCACTTATCTCGCCCCTGATGTGGCACGGAGTCGCAAATAAATTAAAAAGACCTGCTTAATTAATGTTGAGAAACTCCTTTATTCGTTCTTCGGTCAGAAGACTATCATTATGGCGGAGAATATAGAAGTCGGCACACGTAATTAATGCGCGGCTTCAGGGCCAACCAAACTCAAAACGGTTTGGATGGTTCACACCAGGCCATTTCCCATCCATCCCATGCTACGTGCCCCCAGGCCGACGCAGCATTCCCTTTCCGCTTGGATCCTACTAGTGTCCCACCTGGCAAAGCACTTGTTGATTACGGTGTACACGATGTTACCACCACCATACGCTACAAGAAAAGTCTCATCTATAGTCTCTCTCTCTCTCTCTCTCTCTCTCTCACACACACACACACAGAGACGCAACCTTTGGATCATATCAAGCGTCACTCTCTTTGGTTTTTTTCTAACCCCACTTCCTTTTCTGCCATCCCTCTCAAAGCTTTTTCCATGCATTTCTGAAGAGAGGGACCGGGTGTCAACAGAAGGGGGTTCGGAAGGCACTTCGCCACCAAAGCCCAACTTGGCGATCATATCCCATGTTACTCTTGAGACTTCTACGGGTGGAAATGAATTATATAAAGGAAAGCCTCCCTTGTGGGTCCGGCTTATCTAATTAAGTTCTTCGAATGGCCTTATTCTACAAGATCTACCAAGAGGTGGCACCCATGTTATGCGTGGTTTTTGTCTATAACAACATGATGACAAGCCATGGACTAAATGTGACTCGGATTGTAAGTTTGCAATTTTACTATTTAAGTTGATGGTCTAGACTTCACGTCCGTGGGATAGAGTTTATCTTCTAGGTTCATATGAACCTAGAAATAAATGCCGGACATATTCGACAGCTTACATGCATTGCATCTGCCTCAATTTTCATGTGGAATTAAAACCCGAGACATAGATGTGATTCACAGCTTTCATCAGGTGGCTGTAGATGTTTACAATTGGTAGGCATCTGCGAGCTAATCGAACAAATCGATGTAGGGAGAAACTAATGGAAAAATCCCCAAGGATTGTACACCATGAATTAAGTGGCATCATGATAAGTTTTCTTATACAGGTCCACTTAAAAATGCTTAGTCAAACATGTGAAATTCTTCACTGCGGCCAAAGTTTGGAGTCATCTTGTCACTTTCTAATGTAAATTGTTCATCTTATTTTGTCTCCCCAAAGGTTTTAAAATCAATGATTTTGATCCATAATAATATGTTTCTTAAGAAACAAACACATAATAGGTTAACCATGGCATGATGCTTGGCCAAATAGGGCAAAAAATTTAAAAAAAAAATTTTAAGTAGCTCAAAAAAAGTCGCTCCGCTTGCGTGTTGTATTATAATTGCTGCCTCTGAATAGGCATGGTGGATTGTTACCCAAAAAAAGAGGCATGGTGGAACGTGAAGATAATGAAGCAACGTGATTGGTGGAAGACAGTTGAGTGACTTAAGTGATTTTTTGTTGAGTTACCACAACATTCTCTTAGAAAAATAAAGAAAAAAAAAAAAGGGTACGAAAGCTGGTTGTCCTAGACTCAAAGTTGGGATTGCTAAGATATGAAACTTAACCATGAGACTTGCTTGAGTGATTTTTTGACGAGTTACCACAACATTCTCTTAGAGAGGAAAAAAAAAAGGCACAAAAGCTAGTAGTCCTGGACTCAAAGTTGGGTTTGCTAAGATATGAAACTTGACCATGAGGCGTGCACATGGTCTTTTGGTCCATTTGACCATGAGGTACCCACACCAGCTGCATGATCTTTAGCGCGAAGCGTTAGATATTGGACATTCTTCATGTCTATTCCCACAAAAATTAATTTGTTCGTGGACTCTGTACTGCCTATCAAGGGAAAAGCACGATCATCATTCCTTTCCTTTATGTTGGACGTTCATCAATATCAAATTGGTAAGCAAGCCCAAGCCTAGTTTGTTTTAAGCCTAGCCCAAGGCTAGTTTGTTTTAAGCCTAGCCCAAGGCCCTTCTATCTTTTTGTTTCACCAGCCCAGCTCACATCTTCCACAGGGACAACACGGGTTAGCCCAGAAACACATGCCCGACTTGGTGACCATCTCACATGACCGCGTTTGGTTTGTTCGCTATTCATACACCCAACCAAGATTTCTACCATAAGTCTTTGGAGAGAGCAAGAATGGAAACTTAAACGGGTTATCTACTAACTATAGGCAAACGGGAAGAGAGGAGGAGACGGGACCTCGTGGTGGTTTACCCTATGAACTTATTATCCATTATTACCATCCGGTAGGTGTTGAACGTAATGGTGCATAACTTAAGGTTGAGATAATGCCAGCAAGCTACATGCCGGGCCGGTCGAAACTTAAAATTTATATTTAAATATAACATCAATGTTCTATACTGGGGTAATATATAATAATTTCCGTCCCTTGTTAGATCCAGAACTAGCACCTTTTAAACTTAGATATGAATTACTACCTGTAATCCTTGATAGGATTAATAATAAATCTTTATGCTATTCCACATAAAAATGAATATCCCATGTTTCAGGTTACTACGTGCAAGTTCAAATGTAGTTTAAGGTTACATATAACTGCTTTAAAATACTAATATTATTATTATCAACCTCGTCTAAAAAGTCTAACCAGAAAATATGATTTAAATTTTTTGGTGCAATAATAAATACTCAAGACCTACCTAATATATATAATATATAATTGACGTGAGACGAAACACATACCGCATGAATCCTTATAATTATATTAGCAATAAGTCTTCCAGCAATTATAATAGATCTTTGAAGTGATTACTGCTGCTTTTTTATAGGTGATTTTAATGTGCCCTGGACGCCCATGATAAGAAAACGGGACAGCCGATTTCAGGGACTACTTGCATGCCCACGATAAGAAAGATGGACGCCCCTTTCAGATAACTCCCAAGATTCATCAGCAAATTTTTTACTTGGTGTCAACTATGATAGATGCTCCTCCAATGATAATTATAATTATAATTATAATTACTGATAATTATAACGATAAATATCTGATAAGCAATTTTTTTTTTTTTTTAATGCTCGTTGGACATGGTTTCCCGAGCCAAAATGTTACGAATAAGGTTTGGAGCGCACCTGAACAGCATCTGGAGCGCATTGCCTCTGATCGTGCACTGTTATTACCGAGCATCGCTCCGTTCGCTTCAGCCGAGGCAACCCAAGTTAGAAGGTTTTGGTTTGAGTACCCCCAAGTGCAAGGAATTCTGGCCCACAGCTCACACTTGCGAGTAAGTGCATCGCCAATAAGATCTTTCAAATCACAAGCTTTATGAGATACGTCAAGAGCTTTCTGATTGGAATCGGAATGACCATGGTGAGTTAGAGAATTCCTCGATCATGCTACTGTATATCATGCCCGAATCCAATGACTTGGTGCATTTTGTGAAGAGATAATTTTGATGAAAAGGATTATGTATGTACACAGAAAGCTGAAGTTGGTACTGGTTGATGCATATTGTATCTGAATTATGAAGAAATAAACAAATTACGGGTGTATAATTCCAAATAGGGTTTATTAAAAATTGAGTACAATTTTCCAACAGGCATTTCAACAACATCACTCCCAATTTTAACTAGGGTTTACTAAAAATTGGGTAGAATTTTCCAACAGGCATTTCAACCTAACATCACTCTTCCATGTGCAAATGGTGCCTCCTGATACTACAACAAGCTTGCATGCAACGTAAGTTAAAAACCAGACCTTCAAGGTGATGGTCATGCACTAGAGTAAAACGAAGATGAATATCAACTCAGCTTTCCTTCGGTTTATCCCAAATCAGAAAAGAAAATAGATGAACTTCAACAGAAGAGATGGCATAATCCAGTTAAAATCTCAAACATTGTTCCAGGTTCATATCATACCATGGGTTGAATGACTATGATGTATGCAACTCAGACTGAAGTCCATGCTTAAAACTATTTGATAATTGACTCGGTCAATCGGTCCATTTTGTAGCTTATTTTTTAATCATTTTCCATGCTAAGAGGTGGCTAACATTCACATAGTTCAATGAGAAGGGTATGCAAGATCTTGAACTAATTCACATACACAAATCGATAGATAGATAGATAGATAGTTCAATGAGAAGGGTATGCAAGACCTTGAACTAATTCACATACACAAATCAATCGATGGATCGATGGATGGAACATAGATGGATAGATGGATGGATCATAGATGGATGGATGGAGAGAGAGAGAGAGAGAGAGTTACCTTCATTGTATCAGGAGGATGCATCACAGAAGTAGAAAATGCACAAGCAAGGCCTCCTGCCAATGCTGATGTTAGAACATCGCCAGCAGCTATTTCCACAGGCCTTGAATCAGAAACAACTGTGGCTGCTTCAAACCAGATATTCCTGCACGTGGTTTGATGAAGAACATCATATGCACGGGTAAGCCAACTATAGAAGATATTTTCAGAGAGGACCAACATCTTCTCTTGCATCGAAATGTTCTTGATGACTTCCATACTATATTTCTCATAGTAACTGATGATCATGATAAAGATGGGACTCAGCAACTCTCTTAGTTAAAAATCCAGCTTCAAATAAGCATTTAATTAAAATTATTAATCAGAAAGCAACCAAAATCTTTACAAGAAAAAAGGGCCAACAAAAAGATTTCTTAGTCTGGCTTATCCTGCATGCATGACAAATTAACAAGATTTGATTGTTAAATAGAAGCAATTGTAAATTTAGAAGTAAATTTTTTTCTCTACAAAAAAAGGAAGTGAAAAACCAATCTTCCACATAATTTACATCAACTATTCGGATACAAGTACCAAGTGGGGAGAGAAAAGATTTGCTATTAAATTATCAACCATTGAAGGTGCAAGAATGTGGCCTCACAGGAGAAACAGTCATTAGAATCCTGTCGTGGCTTGTTAGATCACACTTGGAGAGTGTGGAAGTTGGGGATCTGACATAGTTATTTATTAGAATGTGAACATTTACAAACCCAAGATGATTATAGAGTATAAGGCTAGTCTAGTCAAGATGAAGAAGTTCGTCAAAGGTGACAACCCATGGGACTGCCATGTATTTTCTTTTGATAGAACTTTGCTATATAGAAAATTTTATTTCAGTTAAGCAGAATGTTATAATTTGTTCACAAGTCAATCTTTTCAAACTACTTGTTTGATTATAGAAAATGTTATAGTAGTTCAAAAAGTATATTTCTGATCTTTGGAAAAGGTCAGGTTTCACCCTTAGTGTGTGAGGTCATGCTTAATATGAAGTTTGCTTCAGCAATTTACATAGTTACCTGTCCAAATGGAAATTAGGACTCTGCCATGCATCATCTTTGTATATAACCTAGTCAATTTTTCAGAACCTCAGTTCAAAATTCAAATTACTGAAAGTTATTCTTGTTTAGAAGACAATATTTTCTACTAATTTCTTTACAGAAAATATGAAAGATCAGATTTCTCTCTCTAGTAGTGAGAAGTCCTGCTTCAAGATAAAGAGTTATCTAGTGGGTTTGATTATGACCCATTGGATGGGGGTGAAGACTGTCATCGATATTCTTTCTTGAAAACTTACTCAACTTACAACCAAATTTAAAGTCTGATTGTCAGAATATTTTTTTTTTCACAAGATATTCTTTTCCAAGCTCTTTTTTCCCCCTCTCTCTCAAACCAACATTTTTCCTAGACCCTGAACCCTAGCCAAAATAGTAAAAAATTTCTTTATATAGACAGTCAAGTGTAATATATTATACCTTCCTGCACAGCTTTATTCAATATCTTTACAATATCGACAAACATTTGGCCCCCAAAGAAAAGGTGAACCATAAATATTTAAAAATGGAAATGTTCAGATAGTATGCATAATCCAGCACGGTAAGTTTGGGACAATTCAGCACATTTGCATCTTTGTAGCCATGGATGCATTTATATGTGTTTGGACGTCTCTCCGTGTGTATGAGAGTATTCTTAACCTCAAAGATCATAAATATGATGGATGTATGAATGTCTTGAGTAAAGGAATCTCCAAAATGGTGGGTCCTGCCTGTTATCACTATGTATTCTTTTTTTTGGTGGGTATCATTATGTATTCAACAAAAAAAAAAAAAAAGGACAGAAGGAAGAAAGAAAGAACGAAAGACACCTCAAATATGGTGAAGTTATTGATTAAAGAAAGACACATCAAACCAGGTGAATTTATTGATTAAAGAAAGACACATCAAATCAGGTGAAGTTATGGATTAAAGAAAATCACACCAAATCTGGTGATTATGGTTTATCATTCAGATAAAACATTTACATCAAAACAAAAAGAGTTTGAATGAAATGTTTTGCTGAAAATTGGGCTGATAAGAAGTGAGAAATCATGGAACAGGAGATATTATATATAACAACTTATTTTGACATACCAAGGATCATCTTCAAGGGGCTCCAAAGGAAGCAGCATGAAATTCTGAAAATGGCTATAAGAAATAGATCCTCCAGCATCTGCATTCAGATAGCGCATCATAGCAATAGCATCATTTAGATAGTGCATCATAGCAATAGCATTAACTTCTAGCAGGGAGGCCAGCATTTCTCAGTGATGCCAATTTAGAGTGTTTTTGAAGTGTTCCAGACTTGCTCAAATCAAAGAACAGCCGGCTCCTGCTACATCATGGGAAAAAAAAAATGTTTCCACCCAATTGGCTTTGAAAATAAATGTTTCCAGCATGGCACATAAATTCTCTAGCATGTTTCGTTCATCACAATTTCAAGTTCTTCAAATGTTACCTGGGGATCTCCATCTCTATCCAGCTCCTCAAAAAAAATCGCCTTCCTGTAACAATTTTCTTTTTGCTTAGCTCCATCTGTAAGAATCTAATCATATGCAATCATGCAAGTGTCACAAAATTCGGAAGGCACGCTATTGCAAAACCACCTGAATTAGGTAACAAACAAAACCAAACATCAGGCAATGAATATACTAACTGTTGGTGAATTAAATATGTATATTTTTTTATGTCAACAATATCCAAGAAATTTCTCAAATCTGGGCAACATGGAGGCAGTCACTGTATATAGATGAAGTTACAGAGCATCAAATAAGCAAGCTGCATCATATGTTATTAATAATATCAGCTAACATGAGAAACCAAGGTTTCCTTCTGGATAGCTTCATTATGCCAGCTGACTTCAAAAGATGGGGTGTCCAATACTCTGCTTTAGTTTGATCAATTTTTTGCACTTTTATCCTTCCTTCCTAATGGATTTCCAAATTCAACACACTTCTCATAGACGACCTTATAAAGCACTCCAGGTCCTGCATATCCAAAACTACTTTAAGATAGAAGAAGATAGCCCTGGGGTTGAGTAATTTGACGGCAATGGCAAGCAAGCACCACAATTTTTTGTCACAAGTTTTACCATTTCATCATTAATATAATTAGCATTTTCACAATCCTTTAAACAATTTGCCTTCCTAAACCTCGGCCATATAAATTCCCAGAATGCTCTATCATATTCTTTCTCCGAGAACACAATAACAAAGTTAGATACTTTTCATCCCTAATTTCTTTCTCCATTGGCTTAAACAAGAAAACAACGGGTGTCCATGTAAACTTGTTGGTCTTCTTCTTGACTAAAGCTATTGTTTAACGATCGTTAGGGTTAACCACAAGCTGGTCAAAACAGTATGAAAGATACTAACTTCAAGCAACAACCAAGAACAGCTAAGACAGCTACCAGGATACTGACACGGTAAGCAATTACCAGAAAGTCTAAATCTAATGCCACATACCTTCTGCACCTGTGTAACGAAAGAAATGCTGAACAGAGGGTAGTTTCTTCTTATCAGATGCTCTTTCAAGGACCGTCTCAACTGCGAGGTTAACTCGACCAGCTCTGTAAGGAAACAGCTGGAAGTGTGAGCCGCAATCGCTGGACATAAGAAAGTGGTACGTTTGACAACCCACTTGTGGGCTTCCGTGGCGAAATTACTAACACGTTCTTTCCTGCTGCCATTGGAGGCTCGGAGTGCTCACACTCATCCTTAGCAGAAGCTACCACCACCAAAGGCCCTCCTCCCACCCTCTCAAACCCCATATTGGCAAGGAATAGATGGACCCCTGCTTTCTTCCCTTCCCTAAAACACCGAATCAACTCCAGAGGGTCAAATTTAGAAGGGTCATGAGAAGTAGAAACAACCAGTGGTTCATGACAGCTCTTGGTATTGCTTCTCTTGCACTCGCGGTCGAACACCTGAAGGGTCCGCGCCAGATTATCGATGGTATAAACAAGATGCGGTTCTTTAAAGCCGCAACAATCTTGTGCTCATCTCCGAAATCCTTTCGGTGGAGAATCAAAGAAGAAGAGGATTCGATGCCGTTATCTTCCTCCCGGACGTAGTGCTTCTTCGAACGAACAAGGACTGGGCCACCCCAGTTTGCAAGCCGTTCGCGCATCCCCCATCCGTCTCTTTCTTTTTCTTGGATGGCTCGTCGCCGATCAGGGATTTCATCGGATCACCGGTGGACGGGGACGGCCGTGTCCTCCTGACGCCCGTGTTGGACGGGCGACACACTCAACAACAAAATGTAAATAAGGTTCCGTCTGGCAGCGATAGATTGCTGGTAAGATCAACTAGATTATTATATTTGATATATTTTTTAAATTAATAATTTAAATTATTTTTTATGAAATAACTTAAATTATTAATATGATAGATGATAATTTAAATTATTAAATATTTAACAATCTGATAAGTTTAGATAAAAATATCTTCATCAAAAAATATTATATAATATAATATTTATTATATTATAATAATATTATAATATAATATATATTATATTATTATAATAATAAAATATTATAATATAATAATATATGATAATATAATAATAATATAATATTATGTATTATAATATTATATTATGTTATAATAATATACTATAATATTATTATAAATATAATATATAATATTAATATATCTATTATAAATCTAATATATACAATATAATAATATTATTATTATATAATAATATTATATTATATTATTATTATATTATATTATTATTTTATAATTATATAATTATTTTAATAAATATAATATAATATATAATATTTTTTATAATTTAATAATATATGATAATATTAATAACATATTTAATATTGAAATAATAAAATATAATATAGTATAATATAATATAATAATATCTATATTATAAAATATATAATATATATTTATATTATAAATATAGTATCTATAAATAATAATATGTTATTTAATAATATAATATATGTTATAATATTATATTATGTTAATTATAATATTATTTTATAATATATTATAATAATAAATATTATATGATATTATAATTATACTTAATATATATTATAAATATAAATAAATACTATATTTAATATATTAATAAATATTATATATTATTATATAATTAATATTAATATAATATATTATAATAATATTATAATATATATCATAAATATAAATATACATTAGAATATAATATATATTATAATATATATAATATTATATATTATATTTATATTTTATACATGATGTGTGATTTTTAATAAATTTATTTGAGAATATTTTAAAAATTTGATATTATATTATCAGTAATCTTATTATCATATCAAATATGTGAATCAAGATTTTTAATAATTTTACTATAACATTATCTGTGTGTACTAAATATAGGAATCAACATTATTGACAATCTATCCAGATTGCAGATAATCTAGATTATCAAGTAATCTTGATTATCACTGCTTGGTAATGCACCAACCGTAATCTAAGAATGTTGCTAATGGGTACATATTAAGAAATAATTATTGTTCCTTAAAAATCAACAAAAATTTTATTCAAAACATTATAGGCCCATCACATGGCCTCCGTATTGCATGCACTAGGTGCAAATTGGACCCTACCAAATCCATGGTGGATAACACGCCACGCTACCATTATATTTCACCAATTCCTGATAACGTGCTATCCATCGTACGTATGCTCCGGGATTTGCCCTGATTCACTTGCACTTGGTGCATACAATAATTTCTCCATGAGTCAATGTCTTATTTTTTATTAATATTAATTTTTTTTCAAAAAAGATAAAAATATCCATTATAGATAAGCACATTCTTCTTCATAAATATTAATATATTCATTTGACATTAAAGATAAATATTTTTTTATAAAAATAATTATATCTTTTATAAAAAAAGCAAAGCAATTACTTATCTTCATACAAGATAAAAAGACTTAACAAAAAGTTCTCACACCATTTAAGTTGCTTGAAAAGACTTAATAGAAGATGAACATCTGTCTGAACTTGAAGCACAATTTGATATAGTTGGAGGTGAAGTATAGCTTGATAGAGCACAATTGCTCTGACCCATCCAGTCTCATTAGATGGAGAGAAAAAGTTAGAGACTATTTTTTGATCACCTTCTTCTTATTTTGATTGGTATCAAAGATATGGTGATGTCGTTGTGTTTGATACAAGATGAATGCTTATGAAATGCCCTTTGGTATTCTTGTGGGCATCAATAATCATGGGGAGACTCTACTTTTTGGATGTGCACTTCTACGAAATTAGACAATAACTACTTTTTGCTATGAAATTTTTAGATAAATTTATTTCAAAAGTTCAAAGGAGACTGAAGGCACAAGCATTATAATTGGGTGATGTTTTTTGTTTTTTTGTTATGAATGCTACTAATTCTATTTGACTATGTACTTCTTTCTATTTAATACTTTAAAGATATTTTTATTTATGAATTGTTTTTGGATCTATTTGTCTATTTTTTTATTTATTTTTTTATTTAATGGGTATCTTGAATATATTGTGTTCATGTTCATTTATTTATTTTTATTTAGTAGATATTTTGAATATATTGTGTTTGTGTTCATTTTGCTTAAAATTTTTGAATTGGTATTTTTTTTTGAAAAGCAGGTTGGTACTTATGAAGAAGAATGTGCTTATATGTAATGGATATTTTTGTCCTTTTGAGGAAAAAGCTAAAATTAATAAGAAATAAGATATTGACTCATGTGATAAGTCTTTGATGCCTTGAACAAAGTTTTTGCTGGTTTTCAAGGAACATAACGAGTGCCCTAAGGGCACTCGGTAGCAAAACTTTATAAATAAAAAGATGGAAAAAATGAATTTTTTAACCATTAAATTTTGAGATATTAGCAATTAAGTGAGCAAATTTGTGGCTATGACAATTTTATCAATAATATAAATAAATTATATAAAATTAGAAAATTAGATGAATAAAGCTCAACATCACCTGTCTTTTAGTACCGTATGATTGTTTGTTAAAATTTGCTGACATGGCATCTTTATACTAGCATGTTGCCATCTATTTGATTTTAAATGATTTTAAACTAGTTTTAAGCTTATGCATTGCGCATGGATTCTAGATCACATCATTAATTTTTTAAAAAAATTAATTATTTATTAAACTAATAAATTAATAAAAAAATATTTTTAAATTTAAGATCGATAAGCATTATCTATCATCAATCATATAAAAATTTCTTTCAAATAATGTTAAGTCATTATAAATAACAAGTTCACATAATTCAAAATAGTTAATCCATACCAAAATAACAACTTATATATCTATCCATCTAAATTCATAGTATCAATCCAAATTCTTAGCTACATACAATGGTCGTGGAATAAATGATAAATAATTATGAATGATTTACTGAACTCCAACTTAATTTAAATAAATGAGCTTTAATTGCAAGAATATAATGGCCAGTTTTGTGGGCTACAATCCGATGTTTAACATCCATTAAATTTTTTATATCAATCCATATTTTTGGCTACATACATGAGTGGACTTTAACCGTAAGAGTGCAATGACATAATGCTTTAATAACATAATTTATTTCACATGCATGGACTTCAATTCAGTCCTTCAATATCATAATGCTATTCATTTTCTCTTGATTTTCAATGAATATTTTTAAGATTCTTTCACGCTTTAAAAATATAATGCTTTTTACATAATTTTTTTTTATTTTTATGTAGCATACTGAAGATTTATTTTGATCCACATGATATTCGTAGGTGATAAATTATTATTTATGTGGATAACTTAAATTACTTATCTACCTTCTGTCAATTTCTCCTTTATATACATACATACATACATACATACATATATATACATACACACACATATATATATATATACATATATATGTATATATATATAATTTATCCTTTAGTTCTCTCTCCTTCACTACCCATGCTCCTCCATTGTACTGCCATCCCCAGCCTCATCCACCTAGCTAGCACCTACTCGATGAAATTCTCATTTGGAATGTAGCTATTAGATCAAGCTAGTCCTATGCAATGCCACATCTAGTTTAACAAGCATATTGGCCTTTTTGTTATCAGTGCTAGCTTCCATCTTCCATCTATCTTCTTTTGGATGAGGTACTTCTCAGGATAGAGTAACCTGATTTATACTATTGGATCAGCAAATTCATAAAATTCTTTAATAGGATGATACTATAATAAAAATAGTTTATAGCAATAGAATTTTAGTAACATTCAGTAAAGAGTGTTAGCATAATTACTCTCTAGTGATGATTTTAGAAAATATCATGGAAGATATATAATATTATAGCACTTTATCAAGAGTATCTTGTAACTATCATAAGAAATTATATTTTATTATGATAATTTTAAAATTATTATAAAAAATCTATAATATTATGATGATTATTTATAGATATTACTAAAATTTATAATGTTATGATGGTATTATGTAAGAATAATATTTTATAGTTAAATAGAATCTAATTGATAATATTTATAATTCTTTTATTGAATATAAATTATTTATCAATGAAATAAATTTAATACTCTATATATCATTATATAACTAATTGTTTTAATTATTAATTATTTATAAATTATTTTTATGATAAATTAGTATCATTACAAACTAATTTAGATTTTTTGTGATGATAATATTTAATCACTAAATATATATTTAAACTTTATAGAAAAAGATATTTTATATAATTAATAAATTTTAAAATTAATATGATTTCAACTATATAAGCCAAGATAGTTTAATAATTAAATGAAGATAATTTTTGATATAAAATACACTATCAATATTAAATGCATAATATCACAATTAAGTAATTATCTATGATGTAATTACTAAAAAATTTTCATGAAAATAAATTTAACTAAGAATTTGGATCTAATCAAATCTAATTTATATTGAAATTATAAAAAAAATTAAGAATTACTTATATAAATTATATAATATAAATATTTAAAATATTATATATTAAATATCATTATTTTTTACTTATGGTATAAATAAGAAAAATCATGAATTATCTATTTTTAAAGAACATTATAAAAAATATTTATGGTTATAAAAATATGTTAAAATTATTTATATTTTAAGATATTTTAAATAGTAATATTTTAAAATTATTATAAAGAATAAAAAAAATAATTTATTTTTTATTTTTCTTTCAAAAAAAGAGAATTAATTTTTTATAAAAATAATTAATTATTAACATTAAATATCATAATATATTTGAAATAAATATACTTTATAATATGAATAAGTTTTGAATAAGTATAATAAATTATAGCTATATATCATAAGTTAATATTATCATGGTAGCTAAGTACTAGATAGCTATTCAATAGATCTTATGTTCGATTTTTTATATAGGTAATTAATTAAAATTATAATTTGAGTCAAATACAAAAATACCATAGTCAACTTTAATAAGATAAGAGAATAATATGTGATTATAAATATAGATTATTTTCAAAACTATTTGATTTTGAAGGTATTTATAGTGATAGTTCCATCTATTGCCGTAGTAGTTTATCGATGCTAATAATTTTTTATATTTTTTGCAACAGTTTAATTGGTACTATAGAATTTTTTTTTTTTTTTTTTTTTTTTTTTTTTTGTTGTTGTTGTAGTTTGATCTTTAACGCCGCATATCCGAATGCCACCTCGATGGAGGTTGGATGATTGAACCTTGCGTCATGGGTTCCTTCGCTCCTCAATTTCATAAGAGCCTTCACCCCTTGATCAAATGTGTCAGCCTACGACAGAGAGTAGATGAAGGAGCATCATCCACCCACCCGATCATCGTCTTCATGTTCTTGGCATGTTCATTCAGGATGTTAGCTATGCTTTCGATAATGCTCTTCTAGCATGTGTCGGAATTTCCTTGTCGAGCTTCCACATCAAGTTGATGGACTTGAAGACGAGCTCTTTAGAGAGCTTGTCAATAGTGAGATGAGAAGAGCTTGAGAAGCCCAATGATGGCCTTCTCGGCAGATAGGCAGGGAGAGAAGATAAGGAAATGCAATATGATGGTGAAGCAATCTTTGAACAGGAGGCTAGAATGCTGAGAATCTCTGAATGTTGGTTGTCCAAATCGAGACCAGGAAATCCAACTGAATCCGATGGTCCCTTCCTCTTCAATAGGAGTGCTAAACTCCTGATCTTTACCAGCTTCTACGAATATGAGAGCCTGGCCAAGATTCTATAATGACTTATCTGGCAATTTGGAGCTCTTGTTGGAAATTTCTCTACGCGACATTGCTGAAGTATTTCCAAGTTATTCTCACTCTTGGCATCGAACATTGAATCCCTACCACTACCTAGTGATAGGAACTGCAAGAACCACCTGATCAATCCTGAAATCCGGCGGCTGCTGGCAAACTCTAGGTGGGATGAGGAGAAGATCATGCTGGATTCTGAATTTGCGTGAAGGGTGAATCGGAGTCCGTCGATGGAGTTTTCTCCAGCTCGATTACGACAATAGCTTCAATTTCTTGAGCTGGAGCATGCATCAATCATGTTCCTCCACACCCCCCGTGTCGAGCCCTCGAACTTGTTTGTGATGTGGAGAGGGCCAATTAATGTATCCATTCTTGGCTTCAGCTCGTTGCTGAATGCGAACAGAGTCTCCCGTAGCGTAAGGATTTAGAAGGATGATATGAACTTGTAGAAGCAAGAGAGGAGCTCATCGAGGATCTCTTCCAATCCATATCTTGCAATTCTTGCTACCAATAACATCCCTTGGACGCACTCCTGTAGTATCTCCTCGTCGTCGGTGTGCTCAAATATAGAGGCAAGCATGGTGATCGAGGGTCCTGATGTGGCAACGAACCCATCTTGACCCAGCTTAAGGTTGAAGTCGCAGATTCCATGACTCTTGATGAGTTCGCGGCATATTGGTCGTTCCAGCTAAGCTCCGTGGGTAAACTAGTTTGGGCGAAGAATGTGGTGATGTTGGTTGAGATGGAATGGAAGAGGTTGGAGAGGTACTTTCTTGGGAAATCCATCCTTCCATTGATGGATCTGTCGTTCATTATGAACTCCTCTTCGTCATCTTCTTCTTCACCTATGCGTTGTGCTGGTCGGTGTTGAGCATGATGAGAAAGTGGTACAGAATGGACGCCGCATCGTTGCTCACGAACATCTTCGAGGACTGCTACTTATAGAATCTCTCGAACATAGCCTTAAGGATCCTCTGTACCTTCCGAGACTCTCTAAGCAGCCGGAACGTCTCAAGGTAGGTCCGGAGGGTGGTATCGAGGATATTGTTGGAGAAGTCAAATGTCTCGGTGTTGGGTTCAATGCCGGAATTCTTTCGACACTTAAATGTTGAATTTGGATGGTGAAATCAACGTAGAAGAAATCGTCCTGGAGATATCAAACATCTTCAGAGCCAGATGGTAAGAAAGAAGGATAAATTTAAAATATTTATCAAAAAATCGATAAGTTTAAAATTATTTAAAACCAAGTATATGATGACGTGACAATATTAAGATGCCGTATCAGTAAATTTTAAAGTTATATATAGCCAATAACACTAAAAGGCCGACAACATTGAGCTCGGCCCATCTGATTTGGCACGATTTATCTATATTAATGCGTCCCTCGGATTGCTAGTATCCTAAAATTTGGTAGTAAAAAAATGCAGTTTTTTCTTAAAAAGATCTTGGAGTTTTGAAGATTTTATTTTTATTTTTATTTTTTCTGGGTTGGCATGGTAGAATGCTGGCAAGGCGGGTGCGGCTGGACCGTGGAGCGTGACAGGCTGGAACGCGGATGTAGTGACGGCGTTTCGTCGGTCTGACCAAAGAGAGTCGTCCACGTTTCACTTGCCGTGATTTGTCGGAATCACCGGCACGGCAGGTCGCGGAGCCGACGGCTTGACGCGAACATCAACTCAAAGTCAACGACGAATGCCTCCCCCTTCTAATTCGACGAGCGTTTGGCCCAAATAATAATAATAATAATAATAATAATTTCTTAAAATTGATCACTCCATCTTTTTTCTGCTCAATGTGGCAATTGGTCGAGCGCTGACATGGCATTGCGATCCCATCAACCCTCAAATGGAGTAATAGCTAATTGAAAAAACAGTAGAATAATTTATTCTTTCTTTCTTTCTTTGTTTTTTTCCTTTTTTTTTTTTTCTTTTTTTAAGTGAGATATCCTTGAGAAGGGCCATTTATGCAAGGCAACTAGATAGCCAGCAGCTCCCTTAGGTGCAGATGCTTCAAAGTCCTTGGAATAACAACGGTAATGAGCATCAATAAATAGTACTCACTGTACATCCCTCTTATGTCACGGGGCTGTATGCTAGGCTATATTAATTCAATTTATTTAAAAGGATGGGCAATTTTGTTCTAAATTTCTTCTCCTTGCTATATATGATTTTGTTCTGAACTTCTGAAACATTCCCAGTGATTCGCTATAAATATTTGGACATGAAATAATTTGATCGAAGTAGGTTAAATGTGACGCTAATAAGCCCTCCTAAACTCACGTATAAAAATCCAAAGATTTATAGTTAGCAAAGCACTTGGAAGAATCTCAACCCTAATTCTTTTTTAAAACTCAATAAACTCATGTTTTAAAATTTAAAAATCTCTAAACGTGTCATCTCTCTAAAGCAGAGGCAGCTGTTTGCAGCTGGCCGGATGAACGAGTGCAAAAGTTTGGACTTCCAACGGAGAAAAAACAACTGTGGACTTCTGGCCCTTTCTATTGCGTCGGCGTTGGCCGTTGGAGGTTCGCGATCACAATAACAGTTGACGAGCTGAGAAATGACCTGCTTTGGATGCTCTACCAGTACTCCATTAAACAATCTATATATGTAGTCGACCATTTTCTTTCTTCAGAGACTAAATAAATAATTTTTTAATTGCAGGAAGTTTTGATAGAAATTTTCTAGCCAGAACAAGTTGGACAAGTTTGGAAGGATAAAAACTTTGTTTTTGAATCAGCTGTGTTATATGAAGTGGGTTGAACTTGCTAAATCACAGGTCTCTGTTATGCAATTAGAAGGGTCTTCATTCCTTCTCTAAGCTCCGGTCCTCTATCACCATAGCCCCCATCTTTACTTAAATAGCGCCTTCTCTTACGTTCTGCACTCCTAGGTCCTTTTCGACTTCCTCTGGTACACTCTTTTCATGCAATAAAATTGGGGTGACCTTGCCTCCCTCTTCATCCCCCCGGCGCAAAAAAAAGAAAAAAAAAAATGTACCACAACATATTAATCAAATTGCTCGAGTTATGCCGTTAGTTTGCTAAATTGTGCATCGATGTGAGTTTGCTGCCATAATGTTTTTGCTTGACATCCAAAAATTGTCATTGCAGAGTTATCCTAATAGATTGCTCTCACAAGGAAACGTCGGCCTCCAATATTGAGAGCATGACTTCGTTTTGCATTGCAATTTGAAAGGGTTAGGCTTCATTTGCCGTGGAAGTGGGGCTAATTCTAGCTGTAATAAACTTGAACGTAGAAATCTAGTTTGGTCCGATTATAAAAATGTCTAAAACTATGATCCTGGCCTAGAATTAGACTTGCAAAGTAGGCCCATCTTGCCTTGGGATGCAAACCTACTACCATGTGATTTGCATTGGCAAAATTTAAGGTTAATGTATCTTAATACTACACCCAACCATCTTCCGGAAGGTGGGCTGAGAATCGCAACCACCGTTAACTTCTATCCTCAAATAATTGCCGACTAGATAAATCTTTTGAGTAGACAACCAAGTCTATTTCTTAGTTTTCTAATTCGAGAACCGATTGAATCAACTCGGGTTTTTTTGATGGAATGATTTAACTTGGGTCTAAAGACACTAAACCCGGTTTGGAGTTCATCAAAACTATTTGCACCTCAACCTAAGCTCTCAATAATAATAACAATAATATACATGACTTGCTCGTGTGATTTGTTGGTCAGGATTTATATCAACTAGTATGTTAGGCATAATATTTATAAATGCGTTTTCCACACAACATACAAATTAGTGGATCCTACTACTACACCGTGCGTATGGACATTGACCTTGGCTTCCACTAAAGAGCGCGAGGTTATTTAATTCCACGTTACACACAAACTTTTGGTGGGGAGTTCTAATCCCAACCAAAAAATTGGCGGTCCTTCCTCAGCGTTCCTTTAACCCCTTTCCTTTTTTTTTTGATTCCTTTAACTTGAAGAGATGACCGGAAGATCATAAGATCGAAGGTGGCAAGCCACCTAAAACAATGGCATCCTCGCACCTGATGATTGGTGGCGGACCGAGCCGTTGGCTCCCTCCTTTTTAATACGATCCGGCTCACCTTCCACCCAGCTCATCCAAATATAAAATCCTGCACCCTCTCCTCCTCCCACCTCCACCTCCCCCCCCTCCCTCTCTCTCTTCCTCTTCCTCTACTTTTTTTCTTTCCTTAGTTTTTCTTCTTTTTTTTTTTTCCTTTAGTTGTGCGTACGCGGGGGGGTTTCATCTGCTTCTTCTCAGAGAAAAAAATGGGCACCTTCGGATCGATCCAAGAAAGAGGAATCCAGCTATGGAAGAAGGCCCTTCCTCCACTTCTCCCTCTGCTTCGTTATGGGCTTCTTCACCGGCTTCGCCCCCACGAGCACCGCCTCCCTTTTCTCCCGGCCAGCTCATCTCCTACCGACACATCCAGAACCTTTGGGCATCTCAGCCGAGGCCGTCAAGGCCACGTGAAAGCCCGTCGAGCCCGCCAGCCTCAACAACCGAAGCCTGATGGCCAAGATCTCGACCGAGAACCAGAGACCACCGACCGACACAACCCAGATCCAAAGGAAGAAGAACAGTGACCCGGAGTCAAACCCTCGAAATCTTCTTATCGTTATCACCACGACACGGTCCGACGACATGTTTCAAGAAGCTTTCTTGACGAGGTTGGCGCAGAGCCTGAGGTTGGTCCCCCCGCCGCTCCTCTGGATCGTCGTGCAGGCCCATAGCGAGGCTTCGGCGACCGCCGACATGTTGAGGAAGACCGGAATCATGTACAGGCATCTGACTTTCAAGGAGAATTTCACCGACGCCGAAGCGGAGGCGGATCACCAGCGGAATGTGGCGCTCGGTCACATCGAGCACCACCGCCTCACCGGAATTGTGCACTTCGCCGGAATCTCCAACATCTATGATCCCCAACTTTTTGAGGAGATTAGACGGATCGAGTATGTCCTTTTCATCCCAACTTCTTCTTTTCTGCTGCCTTTTTACTTTAATTTGACTTCCTTTATGAATTACTTAGAGTTTGGTGTCTTTTAATTTGTTAGCTTGCTGATAATGATTGTATATGGAAAGAAAAAGATGCATCAGCATAGCGTTTCAGAGAGTAAATGGAAAACTAGGGGTTTTTTTTTTCAAAAAAAAAAAAAAATTATGGAGTAATATAGAAATAGAGAATTTTTATGCACCGAGACATTGAATTAGATATTGCAGAGCTTTGGCCACTTTATTATCGATCATGAATTCGATAATTCTCTTTAATCTTTTCTTGTTACAAGGAGTTCAGAAAAATGATTAAGAGTTCATTCTCCCAATTTTCCCTTTTTTTTTTTTTTTTTGCAAAAGCTCTGCATATCTGACGACTGAATTGAAGGTTGCCTGGGATTCTAATCATTTATTTTAGTGATACATCGTAGCATCATTAACTCAATTAGAGGGCAAGTTAATGCAAACATTATATTTTGCTGAGCCAAGAAAAAGCTTTATTTTCATCTCTCTCACTCTCTTGAAAAAATAAAGCTTTACTTATGTCGGCAAGATAATTATGCAATGAGAATTGGTACCAAAACCATTCTTGACCACTATGTCTCATCTTTCTTTGATGCTTCCTCTTCATTTCTTGCTTCTATTACCATTCATGATTTGTAAAGTTTTCTAATCCGTACTGTGGGTAATCAAACCAAGAGCTCAAACGGTAGAAATATTCCTTTCATAAAATAGCTGACCTTTAAGTCCATTCTCATTAGCAACCAACAGTATCAAGTACCATGGGACGGTGTAGCCTTCCAACACGTCTATTTTTTAACAGGTCTTTCCAGCCGACCTCTCACCAAACTCTATTGGTCTTCGTTCTAATGCTGTCTTCACATGCTTCCCAATGGTTCTCATATAATTTAAGGGAAAACCATGTACATTCCCTTCTGTCAGCCAAATAATTGGAAGCTCATGCGACTCTTATCGTAACGGTAGAATTTTAAATGACTAGGACCTCATGCTGCTAGTTGTATATGCCCTACTACTCTGCACGCTTGTCCACTTCTTAGATTTCAAAGTACCATTCCAAACTGTGAGACCGACACGTTTGTTTTGTTATTATATTCCTAAAATAATGATGTAATTAGATTCTGACATGAAACAATGTTTTGATAAAAAAAAAAAAGCAGGGTTTTTGGGACATGGCCGGTAGCCATGGTGTCAGCAAACAGGAAGAGGGTGGTGGTGGATGGGCCTTCTTGCAACTCATCAAAGGTTGTGGGATGGCCGGTAGGGAACCTGAACTATGTAGGAACTAGTACTGCTCCGGCCAGCCTTGGCATGGCCTCAAAGCCTGCAAGGATTAACATCTCAGGCTTTGCGTTCAATAGTTCAGTACTGTGGGATCCTGAGAGATGGGGACGCCCGACCTCAATGCCCGACACATCACAGGTTAGCCATTAATGCTTTTTATGGTACCATTTGTAGTTGATAGCGACATGAGAAGCTTGATTAATTTCTAGAAATCAAACTAAACTCTCTGATTTCTAATCATGTACTTGTAGTAATCCAGTTCTTAATTAAATAAAAAAGATCTAGGAGCACGATCAGAGTGGCCTTAAAACACCGGCTCACCTACGCTGGTCTAGAAATTGGTGGGCTGTCAAATCGATCGGGGCTCTGTCACTTGATCTCCTGGTTGTAATTACTTGCATGGTTGCATTAGTCAATCTACATTGATATCTTAATATTTATGTTACCTTATTCTAGCTGACCAATTGATCCATGTTTCATGATTAGTACTTAACTAACACACATATAAATTACACTCTAGCAACCTCACAAGGCTGAGAAGTCGGTCTTTTGCTTGTAATATAAGGAAGCCTATTATATATATATATATAAAGAGAGAGAGTGTGTTGGACTTCGCCATACTCAAATGAGATTCTATTGGATTCAATCAAATCTATAATGGACTATAGAGGTTTCAAATCATTGATTTGAGATATTAGATGTAAGCAACTACCATTACATACTTAAACACCACAAATCATATGATTTAGAAATTTTTAATCATGCTTGTAATTAAAAAAATAAATAATTTAATATTATTTAACTGTCCAATTTTTTGGCAACTTGATGGATAGTTTGTGGATCTTCAAACCATATTAATTTTTGATGTATGAATAATTTAGAGATAGCAGATCATATCCAACAACGCAAATAATTTATATGAATCATCATTATTTAATTTAGATTTGATTGAAGATTCACTCAAGTATAGCCAAATCTCTTTCTCTCTCTCTCTATATATATATAGATAGATATATACATACATATATATGTGTGTGTATGTATATATGTGTATATGTATATATATGCGTGTATATGTATATATGTAGATATGTATATATGTATATATATGTATATATATGTATATATATATATATATGTATGTATGTATGTATGTATGTATATATGTGTGTGTGTATGTGTATATGTATATATATGCGTGTATATGTATATATGTATATATGTATATATGTATATATATGTATATGTATGTATGTATGTATGTATATATGTGTGTATGTATATATGTGTATATGTATATATATGCGTATATATGTATATATGTATATATGTATGTATATATATATGTATATATATATATATATGTATATGTATATATGTATATATATGTATATATGTATGTATATATATATATATATGTATGTATGTATACATATGGGGCAGACTTGGATAAGGTCGATCAAATTTAGGCTTAGATCCGATCAGATTAAAACTAAATAATGAAAATCTTACATCGATGATCTAAATTATTGAATATGATCTACTACCTCAAAACTTCTTATACATAATAAATCATATAATTTAAAGACTCTATGCATCAAATGATCAAAATTATATTTAATTTTATTTTATTTAGATTATCTAATTTTTGATTATTTGATGCATAAGTTAGAAATTTTTAAATCATATGATTTTTTTTTATGTACAAACAGTTTTAAAATAGTAAATTATATTTAATAATTTAAATTATTAATATAAATTTTTTATTATAAAATTTTGATCTAATTAAATTTAAATTTAATGCATTTGGATGTATGTTTGCACCATAATGTCAGTTCACCCCATGTGGCCAAATCTCCGTATTGCATGCACAGGTGCAATTGGACCGTGTAAATCCCACGGTGGATGACACGACGCTACCCTTATATTTCATCAATGTCTGATTGCGCAATCCACCGTACATTTGCTTCGAGATTTGCCCTTGTTCCCTTGCACCTGGTGCATGCAATAATTTCTCTACGGGCAGACACTTCGAAAAGGAAAGATTGATTAGGACTGCCAATACGGCCTTAATCAAGGGAATTTGCTGGTGGCAGGTCCACTACTGGGGAGCTGCTCCCACCCACCACCATCTTTTGTTACTGACCGCTTATATATTATTCAGGACTCCTTCAAATTTGTCCAAGAGGTGATGGTGGAGGACGAGAATAAGCTGAAATGTATTCCGCCTGACAGCTCCGAGATCATGTTGTGGCACCTCCATATACCAAGAGTCATCCCTCTCCCATTCCGCCAA
Source organism: Cocos nucifera (assembly GCA_006176705.1). Classification (NCBI taxonomy): domain Eukaryota; kingdom Viridiplantae; phylum Streptophyta; class Magnoliopsida; order Arecales; family Arecaceae; genus Cocos; species Cocos nucifera. The sequence continues at coordinate 7,625,710 of QRFJ01000006.1, read as the reverse complement.
AAACAAAACAAGAGGTAGAAGAAGAGAGGATCCAAAGAAGGGTTGTACCATAGAGAAAAAGTTGTTGTCTAATCTCCGATTTCATTTTGTTTTCTTTTTGTGGGGGAATCCGTCATCTCCCAAGCAATATTATTTATTATTAGTTCTTTGGCATTCTTTTCACTGTGACTGGTACTCTCTATAATTGAGGGGTTAGTTCCCGGGCTTTTCTGTCAAGTAGCAAACAAAGCTATAATAAAAACAGCAGGGTGCTAGCGTTTCTTCTCAGGGCCCCAGCTCAATAAGTTTGGGCCATGGCATTTGGAGCGCCAGGCCGAGGCTTGTCAACGCATCAACGTGAAATTGGTCTTGGTGGTAAGAAATGGTAGAAGTCTGGGTTGTAGCGTGTTTCTTTTGGATCTCAGAGATATTTTTTTTATGGGTCTTCAATCCCTTGATCATCGCATGCTGGTAGAACGTACCTGTTGTTGGTTGCTCTATCGCTGTCGGAAATGTGACTGAAAGGAAAAGAAGGATTGCTTTCTCTTCGGTTCTCATTGTGTGACCACCGACAATCCTACTCCAGAGTCCCATGCCCTGCCTCCCTCTACATCTCCATAACTGGAATAGTCCAAGTCCGAATAAGATGGAGCGAAACAGCAATTCCCCACTCGCCAAATTCTGCATTTGAAAATGGCATCCATATTGGATGATTAATTTGATGATTTTTTGCTCAAATGGCTAAAAAAATAATAAGCTTTGGACCATGAGTTTATGGATTGACTAGTTTTGCGAAGGAACGGAAGAAGGAGAAAAAGGAACATGGAAAAATAATGATTTTCCGCTGATCGCATCTATTTTTGGAAAAAAAATAAAAAAACTATAACTTTTTTGAGCTAAACTAGTAATTAAATCCAGAATATATAGGAGGAGATTTTACACTATAAATAGAAATTTTGTGATGTAATTTTATTATTCAGTAATAAAAAATATAGATGTTATTTTTATTTGAAATAATTAGAGCTTTGTGGATTGAAAGAATTTTTTTTTTTTTTGTTGTCTCTTTCCCATCACATCAGCTCCAACACCAACAAATGGCTTTTACCGTGGAACGCTTCAAGCATGAATCCACTGACCACCTAAACAACCTTTCCACCGGATGGCAGCTGCTATTTTTGTCTTTTACTTGAGAAAACAACGGGCTACGAAGAAATGGGAAAAAACCTTTTTATTGATATGGGAAGAAATAGTAAAAAGACTTCTTAAAGGACAGGCGGCTTACCCATGTCGCCGGAAAGTAAGGCAGTGTAGATGAAACCTTTTGGATCTAGCTAACCGTTTTGTCTAGGGTTTTCTCCCCAATCCGTCTATATAGAAAGTCAAATGTGTAGCTGAATGCTTAAAAGAGTAATGGCATGGAAGGATCACAATGCACTTGATTCAGCCGAGGGCTGAGCCCCATCAAGCCAGTACCTTTTTAGATGTTGTTGGCTTCAATTTTAAAGTGCAAGCTGAATTCAGGCCTTAGTCAAGGCAAAATGTCCTCCAATTCTCAAATACTGCTCTCAATCCAGATTACCACTTGCTACCAAAAAAAAAAAAAAAAACCAGATTACTTCCATTTGCTGCGTGGCATAAAAAGCCTATCTTCCTTCCATGACATGCCATAACGTAGCATATACTCAGGTTTTCATGGAGATGGCACCAATCATTAATTTGCAGCTTTCGTGATAATCATATTGGCTCTTAAAGAGAAATTTTCTGACGGCATCTGCCCTGGGATCCACGACAAATTAAAGAGGAGTCCAAAATGGATCCATACCTTTAAAAAAGAAAAAAATACGGACCTATGGTTTACAGTGAAGAAAAAATGCAGAAGTTGAAAAAACATCTAGCGGCATTACTATAAAATAAGATTAAATTTTATTATTTTGTTAGATAATTGGATGATTGATCATGATCTGATTTTGATAAAATTTTAATATATTATTTCTGACATTAAGAGCTATAAGTTGAGCAATTTCGATCATTGAAAATTTTTTTTCATAAATTATTTCAATAATTCTTATATTTGATGAGATCTATTCTTATTTTTATTGGTATCGATTTTATTAGTGATTATTATTTTATTTTATAAAGTCAAGATTTATTTTTGATGATATATATTTGTAGAATCCCTATTTGATTTAACAAAGATTCATGATAATTTCATTATTTTATATAGTAAAAATTTCATAACATAAATTTAATATTTTATATTTAATTTTATTTATATTTATTAAATTTAATATTATTAAATTATTATTAATTTTAATTTTATGATTCTTTCATCCCAACAGTATCTTATAAAGCTAATCACATTAACACTATATTATAAGCTTCATAGCTAAGCTATCTATTTAATTTTTAAATATTTTATATTTTAATTTTTATAAATATATTTATATTAAAATGGTGTAATTTTTTTAAAATTATCCGAGAAATTTCTCTCCTCTTCACATGCTGGGCCAACTCAGGATGTTGTTTAAAGGTTGTTTCAGAGCAGCGGCACACCATGGATGAACTGTTAAAGCCCTGAACGACATTATTGGGCACTCACTAGGTGCTTCTGCGTTGAAGCTAAGCATTTAATTCTCTGCACATGATGATAAGATAGACATAAATGACTCAATTCCAAAAGGTGGTGCTCCCCTCGTGTTCTGAAGTCAGAAAGTTCTGCAGTGGAAACTAAGATGGTGCGCCCGGCGCTGTTCGATCCTAAGATGCGCCCACAACCACAGCAGTCCCATTCTTCCGAGATAGACTTCTTTGGCAAGGTTCAAACTTGGTCGCGGTCTTTGTAGATCAAATGAGGAGCTCTTGTTACCTATGCAAATAGAAACGGTAGAAAAATGGAAAAGAGTACGGCAATGATGATGAGGATCTCAGGTAAGACAGCCTGGGTGATGAGCGAGCCCACCACTAACTCACACCCTTATCATAACACCCACCTAACGTAACCTCTTCTCATCATTGTATTAAATAATAAAATTTATACAGCCACAGCTGATGCGGATCCAACTCTGATCTAATGGAGGGGTTACGAGGTATTTTTTAAAACAAAAACAAGAGGTAATCTTTGACTGCCTTTTTCATAAAAAAATCCCTGCAAACTTAGAATTTACGGGTCAAGCTGCTGCGTTTTTCTTTTTTTTCCTTTTCATGAGATGAAGTATTGTTTAACGCAATATGGATACAACTAAAAAGAATTAAAAAATAAAATATTATAAGAAAATATTGGATTTACCCCACCTCGATCCACAAAAAACCTTCTAAATACCTGCCAATAAAGGTGGCTATCTAATTGGCAATGCTATTCACCTTATGATGATAAACATACTCGACATCCATAAACACATCCTCTCAACAGCTCCTCGGCAACAACTCCCATTTGCCTTTGAATCTAGTCCACTAGCGAAATTAAATCCCTTTTGATGATAAGATAGTCGGCCTCCAAGGTTAGCCTCACATACATAGTGCCCACCTAGTCGTCGCTCTCGAGATGGTATTATCAATTATATGCCTCTATCTATAGCCACTAACATTGAATTTGGCTTGCAAATCATGAACCTAGCCCCATCATTGCTGCTTACACTACCATTGAAGTTGATTTTGAAGAAACTTAGGGTTGGAGACTCTCATATAATGAAAATCAATCAGATCCCTGCATAAGTTGAGAGGACTTTCAAGTGTCTGAGTCCAATAAGACCAAAGGAGTTAACAATAGATGAACAATCTTGATAGCCCACCTTAGAGCTCTCTTTAAGATGAACTTTGCTGGCTATCTTTTTGACTTAAAGATAATGTTGTTCCTTGTCAGCCAAATATTTTAAGCAATATAGATAGCTCTGATACCAAATAATCTAAAAACCTCAATAGTGAAGGAATCATATCTAGGATTTCAAAGCTAAATCTTAAAATATTTTCAAGATCAAGCAGCAGAAGACTAAAATTAATTAAAATTAATTTTAAATATCAGAGAATTTTTTGGATCTAGCGACCTATTACATGATCATGGCATGTCATTAAATCAAAAATTAAAATATAATGAAGAAACTAAAGCATGTTGATCACATCAATATATATATATATATATATTACATCAAATGTAGGTATGAAAATAATAGATCAAATCTATTACCTGTGCAAGTTAGATGTTCTAACTTTTTGATCCGAGCTTGAGGATGAAGTTGCAAGCCGAACATGCATTCGATCTCTAGGAGTCATCCACACGAGCCCATGAATCACAATAAGAAGTTCTGTTGTAGAAAATCAGCACAGTATGCTAGTACTGTGCTGATCCTTTTTTGATGGTCGATTAGATGCCTCCTTCTTTTGAATTTGGACTCTTCTAAAAAGGAGAAAATGATGTTTCAGATATGAGACACTCTCAAAAAACTCAAAGAAAGAGAAAGGAAAGAGATGAACACAGCAATCCTAGAAGAAGACTCTCCTCTTCTCCTTTTTTTCTCCTCTTTTCTCTCACCTAGACATCTAGTTTAGTGTCTATAAAACCCCAATGCTCAAGGATTCTCTCTTCCTAGTTTTCACACAGCCCAAAGCTCTCTCAATGATCTATAATCTCATAAAAAAATTGAGTCCAAAATTCATCCTAAATAATAAGTTAGGACAGACTTCTTATCTAGGTCAAATACCTAGCAAGGAATATCTGAAAAAGGCAAGACTTGAGGTGCCCCCTCCTTCTTTTCTGTCGTGGACCACAGCAAAGTGCGCACAATATGTGCCATAAAACCCATAAAAATTCTAGAAAAATTCTGGGTAAAATCGGCACCATAAGGGAAGAGTTTCGGTTTTCTAAAATTCTATCTCATGAAATTTGAAATCAAAATTAATTCCTACTTTGACTTGATCCACAACCATATTTCATGTAAGAAAGAAAGAGAGGAAAGCTTTGGGCGTGCGTGAAGGTCTGGGGAGAAGTATTTCCATGCACAAAATCATAGAAAATAGGGTGGGGGCATTGGGAAGCCAAGCGGCGCAAGGAGAAGGGAGTCCTAGTCACACTAGGACTTCCAACTTGACTTAGTTAAATAAGTTATTTAAACCAAATTAAATTAAAACCAAGTCAATCAAATTAAATTAGGCCCTAACCTAATTAATAACTTAATTAAATTATATTAAATTAGATTTAATTTTAATTTAATTTTTTAATCAAATTAGAAAATTGGATTGATCTAGTTGAATCAGGACTAGTTTTTTCTTGCACTTGGCTTATCCAATAAGCCAATTGGACTTAATTCAATTAAGTTCAAACTAAATTTAATTAAATTATATTTAATTAGACTTAATCTCAGTCCTTTGATTTAATCAAATTAAGTCAATTAATAATCTAATTGTTAATCAATCCTTCTGTAATACTTACACTAGGTTAAACATCAAACGTATTGATCGTTTAACCCTAGAACGATTCTTAATCATTGATCAACCATCTGACTAGATCATGAGCTCTAGTGTGTAACCTTATAGGTTCGAACCTAAGTCGATAGCACAGAAATAATTTTCTGTATCAATCGATGTAACTATCTAGCAATGGTACCTGACGATCGGATAGGTTGAATGTGTAGAATAATATCCTCAGAATCCATATGGATATGATTTTCATATAATTCATCTTCTTGATTAAAATGCTCGTAGGATACCTCAGAGTTCAACTGTTAACTTTGATCAGATTATCCATATTATATTTTAAAATATTAAATCCATCTAATAGATTAACCTAGCCAAGATTTTGCTATATTGAAATATAGTGATACATTCATCTCCAACTCTTAGAGTGATCAATCCCATCTTGATCACACACCAACTTCATAAGTACTTAACTGTATCCAAAAATCTTTCATTATTAAATTAAAAATTTAGTTAGTCTAGTATCAAAGCACAGTGAGTTGCTTACAAGTTACTGAGATGATCTCAGGTCTAAGAAATACTTATACCTATATCCTATCAGAGATATTCTTGATAGTAGAATGCTTTAGAGTTGGTCATATTCAATGGTGTATCTATACATCTTATCTGTATACCATACCAGTATCTTCATACTACTTAGTTAAGAGGACAATCAATATATATAGCATATAATGACTTATGCTCGATAGACACTATCATCCTAATTAACAGCCTATCATTTGATCGTAAATAGATTTAAGAACTAATCAATAAATTCTCTTTTTATCGAAGCTAAATAGTTCTAAGAACTTCATCACAATAATGGAGTTTGTTAGAAGGTGAATGCTTTGTGATGAAAATGCCGAAAATATATATTTTATATATTAATGAATCGATTATAATTATAATGTAGCACAACCATCAACAGACTGATGATTGACTTTAGATATATTTTTCTAATGGTAGCCAGCATGATGCAGCGCACTATGATCCGATCACTGAGCCATTCTTGATAAGTATCTCTGACTATTCCACGTGCATTGATAGCTGACTCCTTAGGTGCAGGATCTATCAATATATATAGAATTCATTCATGCTCCAAGACTATCTTCAACTTTCGATATCAACTATCGAAGTTGGATCCCACCAACTTATCATTATCCAACAATGATCGGAACGATAGAGATATGGCCATATTTGTACAAAAAAAATCATAACCTAATTAGTAATTGATTCATTAATCTAAAGATTTGAACTTTAATCAAAAGGTTTCCCTACTATTTTATTCGAATTAATAGCCTCTATCTCCAATTTGATGAATTATTGGGGATAAACTCCGCTCCTGCCGAAGTCTAGTTCGATGCCCAGCCTAATGCAACCAGTAGCCGTAGAAGAGCCTCAGCGGTCGTCCTTCAGTCGAACCCTCCATCGTCGAGCTTCTTCGAACTTCCAACGTTAGGACCGAATCCCTCCAACCGGTCGAACTGCTTAGCGGCCAAGCTCCTCAAACTCCTAGCGTCCGAGCTTCTTCGAACCCGTTCAGTCGGTCGAACTGCTTAGCGATCGACCTCCATGAACTCTAAGCGACCGAGCTTTAACGAAATCCCCCAGCGCCCAAACTCCTCAGCGATCGTCCCTCGGTCGAACTCCTCAAGCGGCCATCCCTTCAATCGACCGAGCTCCTCCGAACTCCTCTACGGTCGAACTCCTCACGAGCTTTCCCTTCAGTCGAACTCCTCTACGAACGATATGGCTGCCACTATTGGCTACACCACTCTCTCCGTAATCAGCCCCATGCGGCCCACGATCTGTCAGTATGGCTGTCATCATCCGCCTAATGGCACCTTTCTCTCCGTACCGAACTTAATGCATCCCACGACTTGCCAGTATGGCTGTCACCATCCACCTGACAACGCCTTTCTCTCCATATCGAACTCCATGCGGTGGTATGGCCATCACCATCAACTAAGCTCCGCCTATAAAGGACCCTCCAGATATGCTAACTCAAACCTCTCTGATCTTTAAGCTCTCCTCTTCTTCTTCAAGCTTCGGAACTCATTTCGAGCACTCCATTCCTATTGGCCAGAGCTGACTTGATCGTCGGAGGGTCCTACCGGAGCCACCCCCCACCGGCTCTGGATGGGACTTTATTTTGCAGGTCTCCGGCAATGACCTCATCGGCCTCCACTGCAGCGGACTCCGACGATGATCAGATTCTGCGTCAATAGATTGGCACTAAAGGAAGGACCTTCAAACCTCCGAGGTTTTCTTATTCTTAAAGGAGTGCTCGACGATGATTTTTCTCTCTTCGGAGATCTCTTCTTCCTCACTAGAGCTCTTTTTCGAAGAGAAAATGCCTCCAGGAGAGCTTCAACTCGGTGATTGGCGATCGACGTCCTACGCGCCAGATCCATCTGCTCCCATTGCAGCCTAGGCTCCATCTAAAGCCACCGTAGATGTAGAGCAGTTCGTGGCCTCATCGAGATGATGCAGACCATGCAACAACCTTTGGCGGAGACTTTGTCAGCAAATCCGCCATGAGGATGCGAGGAATCGACCTTAAGAAAGAGCATTTGGGCATACCAATCACCCTTAGGAAGGAGAAATGGAGAGCAGAAGCTCTCCCGAAGAAACATGAAGTTCCCTCATGGAGGGTTTTGCAAGGAGGCGGAATGAAGTTCGGCCGCGTCTATGACCTCCCCAACGCAAGTGAGGCCGAACTTCACCTCGAGCTTGCCATCAAGGGGCCCCGACCAAGAGTGTATGAAGTTCACCCAGGAAGGCGGAAAGAAGTTCGGTGTGTATGAGGCCGTCGAGCTAGCCGCCAACTCGCCATCAAGGAGGCCCCGATAGAGGGTGCATGAAGTTCTCCAAGGAGGGCGGAACGAAGTTCGACCGCGTTCTCGACCTTTCAATACATGCGAGACCAAACTCCCCCTCGAACTCGCCATCAAGAACCCCCGACAAAGGGGCATGAAGTCCTCCCGCGGAAGCTTTCGTGGGAAAGCGGAGCGAAGTTCGGTCCAAGTGAGGCCGAACTTCACCTCGAAGCTCATCATCGGAATGAAGTTCGGCGCACACAAGGCCGAACTCTCCCCTCAAAAGCTCATCATTGGAATGAAGTTTGGCTCAAGTGAGGCCGGACTCCCCCCTCGAGTATGTCGTCAACGAAACCTCCTACAAAGAATTTATCGAAGGTGGAGTGAAGTTTGGGCAAGCAAAGCCGAGCTCCCCTCGAGCTCATCCTCAAGGAAGTCCGGACAAAAGTAGTAGAAAGTTCTCTCACGAAGGGTCTCATGGGAAAGCGGAATAAAGTTTGGCGCGAAGAAAGCCGAGCTCCCCCTCGAAGCTCATCATCGAGGAAGGAGCATGAAGTCCTCTCACGGAGGCTTTCACGGAAAAGTGGAACGAAGTTCGATGCAAGCGAGGGCGGAACAAAGTTCTCCCATGGAATGAAGTTCGACGCAAGTAAGGCCGAACTCCACCTCGAAACTCATCATCAAGAAAGCCCCAATAAAGGGGCATGAAGTCCTCCCGCGGAAGCTTTCGTCGGAAAGCGGAGCGAAGTTCGGTCCAAGTGAGGCTGAACTTCACCTCGAAACTCATCATCGAAATGAAGTTCGACGCACGCAAGGCCGAATTCTCCCCTCAAACCTCATCATCGGAATGAAGTTTGGCGCAAGTGAGATCGAAGTCCCTCTCGAGTATGACTCCAAGGAAGCCCCAACAAAGGGGCATGAAGTTCTCCCGCAGGTTTCACAAACGAATGGAATGAAGTTCGGCCGCACTTACGACCTCCACAGAGCAAGGCCCAAGCTTCTCGAGCTCACCACCAAGGAAGCTCCGACAGAAGGGCACGAAGAAGTCCTCCTTCTAAAAGATTCCGCAATTACGCCCCGCTCCTCTAACTCGAATTCTCAACGAAGTTAAGAGCCAGCCGCCAAGATCAAAAGGACTATAGCCTCTCCAAACATGCATGATCGAAGCAAACAATGCTCCTACCATCGCGACCACGGCCACGACACTGAGAAATGCATCCAACTGCGAGACGAAATTGAGGAGCTCGTCAGAAAGAAGCGGCTGGATAAATTCCTTCGGTAGGAGAAGATCGACTAAGGGCGCTGCCGTAATCAGAAACTACAAGGTCGGCCGCCTCACGGTGTCATCAACATTACCCCAGAGAAGAGCTTGGTACATCGATGATTCGTCGTCTTCCAGCGATAAAGCCAAGAGCTTGCTCCAAATTTAGAAGACCGGCGTGAGATAGAAGAGGTCGTCCAGCCTGGGACTTACTGCCGGAGAGGATGTGGAGGAATGACGCTACCACGACCCTGAAATACAGAATTTGGAGATGCGCTGCTAGAAAGAAGCAGTCAATAACAGTCCGTTAGGAATAGGAGGAGAACCTTATCCTAACATAAGCATCAACCTCATCTGCAGGAGATAAGATCTCCCCTAAGATAAGCCCAGCTGCAGGAGATAAGATCTCCCCCGAGGCAAGCTCGGCTGCAGGAGATAAGATCTCCTCCGAGAAAAGCTCGGCTGCAGGAGATAAGATCTCCCCGAGTGCCCGCTTCAAGCTCGACTGCAGGAGATAAGATCTCTCCCGAGGCAAGCTCGGCTGTAGGAGATAAGATCTCCCCCGAGTCAAGCTCGGTTGTAGGAGATAAGATCTTCCCCGAGGCAAGCTCAGCTGTAGGAGATAAGTCTCCCTCGAGGCAAGCCCAGCTGTAGGAGATAAGATCTCCCCGAGGCAAGCTCGACTGTAGGAGATAAGATCTCCCCCGAGTGCCCGCTTCAAGCTCGACTATAGGAGATAAGATCTCCCCCGAGTCAAGCTCGGCTGCAGGAGATAAGATCTCCCTCGAGGCAAGCTCGGTTGCAGGAGATAAGATCTCCCCGAGGAAAGCTCGGCTGTAGGAGATAAGATCTCCTCCGAGTGCCCGCTTCAAGCTCGCTGCAGGAGATAAGATCTCCCCCGAGTCAAGCTCGGCTGCAGGAGATAAGATCTCCCCCGAGTGCCTGCTTCAAAGCTCGACTGCAGAAGATAAGATCTCCCCCGAGTCAAGCTCGGCTGCAGGGAGATAAGATCTCCCCCGAGAAAAGTTCGACTGCAGGAGATAAGATCTCCCCCAAGGCAAGCTCGGCTGTAGGAGATAAGATCTCCCCGAGTGCTCGCTTCGAGGAAAGCTTGGCTGCAGGAGATAAGATCTCCCTCAAGTCAAGCTCGGCTGCAGGAGATAAGATCTTCCCGAGTCAAGCTCGGCTGTAGGAGATAAGATCTCTCCCGAGGCAAGTCCGAGTGTAGGAGATAAGATCTTCCCCGAGGCAAGCTCGGCTGCAGGAGATAAGATCTCCCCGGAGTGCCCGCTTCAACCTCGGCTGTAGAAGATAAGATCTCCCCCGAGGAAAGCTCGAGGCAACCTCGGCTGTAGGAGATAAGATCTCCCCCGAGGAAAGCTCGGCCGTAGGAGATAAGATCTCTCCCGAGTGCCCGGTTCGACCTCGACCGTAGGAGATAAGATTTTCTCCGAGGAAACCTCGACTGCAGAAGAAAAAGATCTCCCTTGTGGAAAGCTCGACCGTAGGAGATAAGATCTTCCCCGAGTGCCCAGTTTGACCTCGGCCGTAGGAGATAAGATCTCCCCAAGGCAACCTTGGCTACAGGAGATAAGATCTCCCCGAGGAAAACTCGACCGTAGGAGATAAGATCTCCCCTGAGTGCCCGATTCGATCTCGACCGTAGGAGATAAGATCTCCTCCGAGGCAACCTAGAGATAAGATCTCCGAGGAAAGCTCGGCCGTAGGAGATAAGATCTCCCCCGAGCGCCCGCTTCAACCTCGACTGTAGGAGATAAGATCTCCTCCGAGGAAAGCTCAAGGCAACCTCGACTGCAGGAGATAAGATCTCTTCCGAGGAAAGCTCGATCGTAGGAGATAAGATCTCCCCCGAGTGCTCGGTTCGACCTCGACCGCAGGAGATAAGATCTCCCTCGAGAATCAACCTCGGCCAGAGATAAGATCTCTCCCGAGAATCAACCTCGGCTAGAGATAAGATCTCTCCCGAGCGACCGAGTCAATCTCGATTAGGAACAGGAGGAGAACCTCATCCTAACATGAGCAACAACCTCAGCTAGAGATAAGATCTCTTTCGAGTGATCGAGACAACCTCGACTAGGGATGAGGTCCGTGACAACCCCGATAGTAGATCAGATCTCCTCCGAGCATCCGTATCAACCACGATAGGAGATGAGATCTCCCTTGGGCCTCAACTTCGACGTTAACTTTGGCTGAAGATGAAATCTCTCCTCCGAGCTTTGATCTGAACCAGCACGAAGCCCAGAGAAAGACTTCAGCAGTCGCCTTTCTTGCACTTCCTTTCTTTGATTTTCGAACTCGAAAGTGGGGGGGCTAGTGTTGAGGATAAACCCTGCTCCCGCCGAAGTCTAGTTCGATGCCCAGCCTAATGCAACCAGTAGCCGCACAAGAGCCTCAGCGGTCATCCTTCAGTCGAACCCTCCACCGTCGAGCTTCTTCGAACTTCCAACGTCAGGACCGAATCTCTCCAGCTGGCCGAACTGCTTAGCGGTCGAGCTCCTCAAACTCCTAGCATCCGAGCTCCTTCGAACCCATTCAGCCGACCGAACTGCTTAGCAGTCGAGCTCCATGAACTCTAAGCGGTCGAGCTTTAATGGAATCCCCCAACGCCCGAACTCCTCAGCGATCGTCCCTCGATCGAACTCCTCAAGTGGCCATCCCTTCAGTCGATCGAGCTCCTTTGAACTCCTCTACGGTCGAACTCCTCGCGAGCTTTTCCTTCAGTCGAACTCTCCTATAAGTCCAAACTCCTCTGGACAAACAACGAGATCGGACGATATGGCTGCCACTACTGGCGACACCACTCTCTCCGTAACTAGCCTTATGCAGCCCACGACCTGCCAGTATGGCTGTCACCATCCGTCTGATGGCGCCTTCCTCTCCGTATCGAACTCCATGCGGCCCACGACTTGCCAGTATGGCTGTCACCATCCACCTGACAACGCCTTCCTCTCCATGCCGAACTCCATGCGGCGGCATGGCCGTCACCATCAACTAAGCTCCGCCTATAAAGGACCCTCCAGATACGCTAACTCAAACCTTTCTGATCTCTAAGCTCTTCTCTTCTTCTCCAAGCTTCGAAACTCATTCCAAGCACTCCATTCATGTTAGCCAGAGCTGACTTGATCGTCGGAGGGTCCTACCGGAGCTACCCCCATCGGCTTCAGATGAGACTTTATTTTGCAGGTCTTCAGCAACGACCTCATCGGCCTTCACTCCAGTGGACTCCGACTAGATTCTGCGTCAACAGAAATTATCCTAATTTCTTAGTGGATTCTAGAATCCACATAGACTGCACATGAGTCCAACTTTGGTTGGCCAACCTATGTACATTTAAGGGTTGGTTCATAGCCAATTATTTCTTCAAATAATTTTTAGTAATTAAATTTTATTCTAGTCCCTAATCAGTAAGCTTTGACCTCCACTAAAAAGGTTCGAATAGGTTCAACCATTAACATGACCATACTTGGCCCATCTAATCCCTGAATGATTAGGCCCAACTTTGTTTGGCCAACCTAACCATCATTTAAAAGATACGGCCAAAAAATCATATAATGAATGATAATTTCATTAGTCGATAAACACCAGACCTTTGGGCCTCCAATGATTATCCAACAAATGGACCCATTATCACCCACTTAATGGGAGGTTATGATCTAGTTATCATAATAACTATTTTATTTTGAGAATCTAATAATTTTAGAGAATTTAATTTGAAGATGAGAAAATGTCAAATGAATCGACTTGTCATGATCTTCCCACTGACTTTACCAAGTTAGCTTTAGGAAGATCATTAATAGGCTGGTCTAGGAGCACCTAAATCAATCATACTAATTTACCTAACTGATATGAGTTAACTCAAATAGTCAAGTGATCCGATCAAAATATAATTTTACCAAGAAGTCAGGTAAGTTTGATCAGTGGAAGGATCTGCCAAAGCTTGCCTTAGACACCAACAAAAATAGTTAGATAAGCGGGCTATCAATTAAAGACCAATGATCTGATTTATCTTATACTACTACAAAAGGAGCCTACGACAGTGCATATTATGACAGCAATTTTTGAAACTACTACAATAGAGTCTATGACAGCAGTTACAAGAAATCGCTACTATAGGTCCGACCTATAACAACGATTACAATAAATCATTGCCATAGTCCAACCTATGACAGCAATTTTTTATTACCACAGCCATAAATCCGATCTATAATAGTAATTTTTTATAACCGCTGCTATATATCGGACCTATAGTAGCGGTTCCTTATAACCACTGCTATACGTCGATCTATGGCAGCGATTATTTATAGTTACTGAAATATATATTTTTTTTATTTTTTTTAAATAATATATAATTTTAAAATTTAATATTCATCTTTATCGTTCATTATCTAAATAATTATCATTAGAGTATCGTCGCTAATGATCACTCCGATCTGATGGTCTTAGCTTCATCGATCAGAAAAATTTGATTTTGACGACTACGAACGATGATGCGATGATCTGATAGATGAAGACCTCCGATAGGTTCAAAAATCTACAATGATGATCTCAATTATATTTATAACGTACTATCAAAATTTTGCTTCAATAGGATATTATTATCTTGGTCAATTTAGTATAGGTTAATTTTGACCGTTAAATGATAAATGAGTGATCAAAAAATCAGACGGTATCTAATTATGAGATAATTTTTTTTATAAATAATCTTGACTACTATATTAATTATTTTTTTATAATGGTGATTATAAAATTTAACTCATAAGATTAAGAATAATTTAAAACTATACGTCACTTGATAACCATTCTTAAACTCCATTGGTTGTTATATATATATGCTCATGCTTTTGCAATATCTACTTAACGTGAATAGTTCATACAAAAATGATTTAAATTTTACTATCATCGTCATATAAAATGATTAAAATTATAGCAAAGATCATTTAACTAAAAAAATTATCTCATAATCGAACGTCGTTTAGCCCTTTGATCGCTTGTTTCTAATTTAACGATCGAAATTATTCCATACTAAATTGATCATGATAACGATATCCGATTGAAATAAAATTTTGATAGTATGCTATAAATATCATCAAGATCATCATTGTATATTTTTGGACCGATTGAAAGTATTCATCTATCAGTCATCGCATCATCGTTCATGATCGTCGAAATCAAATTTTTCTGATCGATGAAGCTAGGGCCATCAAATCGAGGTGATATTTTATGATGACACTCTAATGATAATTAGTTAGATAATAAATGATGAAGATGAGTATTAAATTTTAAAATTATATAATATTTAAAAAAAATTAAAAAAAAATTATTTTCAACCTACGATAGCGGTTACTAAAAATAATTGCTATAGATCTATGACAGTAGTTATAAATCACTGCCATAGAGCGCCATTGTCATAGATTTATGACAGTGATTTGAAAATCATTATCGTAGGTTAGGTTAAAAATTTTTAATTTTTCTTTTCTTTCATGTGCTCTCTCTCTCCCCCCTCCTCTTCGTCGCCGATGAGACTCCACCCATCCGTGGCCGCTCGCCCCCCTCCCCTCCATGATCGAGGCGCCAGCCTCCTACCCACTCCATCCTCGCCTGCCCGCCCCTCCCCGGTCGCTCGGCCCTGCCTCCCACCCGACCGCCACCGTGCCTGCCCTCCCCATCCCCTGGCCTCTCCATCACGGTGCCCCTTTGGGCCTCCTCTTTCTCTCTCTCTTTTCTCTTTCTCTTTCTCTCTCTATTTCACTATCTTGTTATTATTTCGCAGGTTACCTCTAGCATCGTCATCTTCCTCCAACGCCGTCGCCAGTGATCCTCGGAGCTTTCGATGCGACCTCCTCTCTATAGCCATAGGTATATTTTTTATTTTAATTTTATAATATTATTTATTAATCACTGGACTAGACCTATCAATGATCAGATTCAGATAGGAATCTGAATATTCAGATTCGAACCCAATTTTAATTACTAGTACCGGATCCAAACTCGAATACTCGATGGGTCCGTACTTGAAGTACCAGATCCAAATCCTAATGGATCTCAGGTATCCGAATCCAATTTTGAAACTCAAAACTAAGAAAGAGAGAGGGAGGGGATCCGATCTTGCCATCATCGTCGATGAGGGAGATCGAGAGAGAGAGAGGGAGGGAGGGGGTCCAGTCTCGCCAGCGAGGGAGATCGAGTGAGTAAGAGAGAGAAGGAGGGGTTCGGCCTTGCCACCATCACTAGCGAGGGAGATCAAGAGAGGGAGAGAGAAAGGGAGGGGGTTCGACCTCACCGAAGAGGGATGAGACTGAGAGAGGGAGATCGAGAGAGGGAGAGAGGAATCGGGAGGGGGTCCGACCTCGTCGATGATGGAGATTGAGTGGGAGACGGGTCGTGCCATGCCAGTAGATCATGCTATGCGTTGGGCCGTGTCGTGGGCCATGCCATATCAGTAGGTTGTGTCGTGCTATGCCGTGCTGTGTCGATTGTTGGTGCCTTGGGCCGTGTCATGCCGGTAGGTCATGCCGTGGGTCGTGCTGGCCGTTAGGAGAACCTCCGACCGCTAAGAGAACTCCCATCTTGTTGCTTTTATTTATTGTATTGCATAGCGATAGATCCGTCAATTGATTAGTGTACATAATCTTTGGTATACATATATTTATATATAATTATACGGATGGTACCCAGACATATCTTTGATTATTGTTCAACATGTTATATTGGTTAATGTTTATTAACGTTGCAGATCACGATGGCACCAAAACACCATTTAGCTTTCACTCCTATCTCTCTACGGATTATGCGGAGTTCAGCATCTGAGGAGCAGTCAAAGCATACTCCATTCACCTTCGTATCGACTGCTCAGGGACCTCCACCGTCAGTATCTACTCCACTGGCAATATCTAGTACTCCACCAGCATATGAGCCTCTACCGTCATCCACATCACCGACACATGCTACTCCCCAGATGTACATTTTTATTATATTATTTATTTATTTTTTATATAGTATTTATATATTTATATATTTGCATAACATATTTTCATTACAGATGCATCATCCAGTAGGACATTTCGTGGTCCCACACGTATGGCGCATGTGTGAAACCGCTAGCATCAGGTGATGGTATAGTATGATCCAGAGGAAAGATCAGTAGGGAAGACCGGACGGAAGATGCATTCCTTTTTTGGAGTGCTTGTGAGACGATCGGACATTATTTTCATAGAGCCTAGAGACTGACGATTGATGGATGATACTGTCAGGGATCGGATGTGGAAGAAGATATGGGTAAGTGCATCTTAATTGTATTTATGCATTTTACATGTTTACACTATGTTTGATTAGAATAATTTTGTAACTAATTTTTGATAACTTTGTGCAGGGGAGACATGACTTTCCTAATCACGAGAGGGCTCGAGATGCCCGACTGAAGAAGATCGAAAAGTTATACCGGGGCTACAAAGTCTAGCTCCATAGAGAATGGCTCAAGCATCAATGAGACACTTCAGAGGAGCTTGTTTCTTGGATACAGGACTGTCCTCCAAGTCAGTGGAAGAGGATGGCTACACATTGGAGGAGTCAGTAGTTCAAGATAAAATTACTAATTTTTAAATTTTTTAATATGCTTAAAATTATATTTAAATATTTATTATTTATTTAAATATTTATTAGACTATCTTCCATCAGAACCGAGAGAATCGGATAGCCCAAGAGTATACGCACACTCTTGACCGTGGGTCTATGGCCAGTCGTGTACATAGAGAGGTAATGAATTTTAAATCTTACTAGATAAATTAAATTAATATTTTTTTTATATTTTTGATACACTGATTCATTGTTATAGTTGATGAGAGATGGAGTGATGCCCAGCCATAGCGAGATCTTTCGATCCAATCGTACGGACAAAAAGGATAGGCCGATGAACACCACGATCGAAAGAATTTTTGTAAGTATTAAATATATTAGTATATATGATTAGTATTATAATATTTTTTATAAAATTTTATTTATATTTATAATTATAAGATCAGTTAGATGCGCTCGCGAGCGAGGGCTCGGATATGTCTGGCTCCTATGACCATCTGTCTTAGGTCTTGGGGCCTAAGCACTCTAGGAGGATCCGATGCAGGCCTGAACATACGTCAATCAACTATTGGTTAGAGGCAAGTATCTCTTCACAGACTTCTGATGTCGTCAGTCGGGAGGAGCTTGAGGTGGCGTTGGCACGGATAGATCATACTACGATGCGGGTAGATCGGACTAAGGAGCATGCATCTCATCTGAAATGCATCATGAGAGACATAGTACCAATGCTTAGTGCGCATTTTTAAGGTACCTTCATCGACTTTGAGGATATGTTGACACGTATTCCAGCTCCAACTCCTCCATCTCCAGCTCCGACTCCAGCTCGTGCTCCATCTTCTAAGGATGATGATGATGTAGATTTAGAAAATTTTTGATGTATTTTTTTAAAAAAATATATTATAATAAATTTTATTTGATAATAAAATTTTAGTATTTTAAAAATATTTTATATTTAAAATATTTTTTTGTATTATATATCTCTACATTTGTTAGGTAAAATATATAAAAAATTAAAAATTTTATATTTTTTAATTATTTAAAAGCTACGGTAGTGGTTTTACAATCACTGTCATACACGTGTCAACTGCTGTCGTAGGTAATGTATCAACTACTGTATTAGACTTATGACAGTGGTTATGTAAATCGCTTCTATAGATCGATCTATCATAGCAGTTCTATAACTGCTGCCATAGATAAGCCTATGACAGCGGTTTGAAAACCGCTACAATAGACGTTTATGGCAGTGATTTTCATAATGGCTATCATAGACTTACGGCAACGACTACAGTGGCAGTAGTTAGCTAATCGTTGTCATATCCTATAGCAATAATTTTTTGGGCTATGGCAGCGGTTACAAACTGCTGCCATATCCTTTTTTTATAATAGTGTTAAATATCAATTGATTTAATTAGTTTCAATTAGATCAACCTAATAATTCATGCCAGATCACATAGCCAAGAATCAAGTCCATCTTTGGTCTTGTTAAAGATATGGACTTGACCAACTATAATTATTATAATTGATCTAGAGAATTCTTGACCTAATCTAAGATAATAATTGATTAGATTTAGTTAATTCTCTAATTAAGTTCATTCTTTAATCTAACCCTAGGTCTAACCCAATTAATGAACTTATTTCCCACTAACCCATTTAATTTAATGTGTTATGATTTATGTCTTAGGATATTCAATTCACAATCCTAATCAAATAACTTCTTAATTCTTAATTAAGTTTTGGACTGAGGATTTGAGGTTCGATTTTTCAAAAATAATTTTTATATTTATAAAATATTTTTATAATATGGTTCTATCAATCAAGTTGTATGTTTGATTCATAATCAATATGCAAGTAAGATAAGCATGAACTATTTTAGATCTAATCTAAATGGGTTCATGTAATTGAAACAGTTTCAACTATAATCAATTATAAATTATCTTAGATCAAATCTAACATATTTATAATGATTAAAATTAGATTAAAATATTTTTAATCAGATCATAAAATTTCTTAGATCTAATCTAAAATTTTATAATCAATGTTTTAGATCAGCACGTACTAGAACAACCTCTTCACTGTAAGAAATAAATCTTACAGTAGGACAATCTTATAATCAATCCATATAATCTAAAATTTTTATTTTTAGATCTAAAACTATTTTAAATCTATTAAATCATAAATAAAATTAAATCACTTCTAACAAATTTATGATTAAAGATAGATCGATACAAACTAGAATAATCTCTTCACTATAAGGGATAAACCTTACAACAGGACAATCTTATAATCTATTCATATGATTAAAATTTTTAATTTTATATTTAATAATAAAATTATAAATTATATCTAATTTAAAAAATAATCTAAACATGCATACATAATCATACAATAATTAACTTCGAATCTGATACTAATTGAAGAAATCAGATCTAAGATTTCAGAACTAGATCTTAAGATTTTTTCAAGATTAGACAACAAAAGATAAAAATTAATTAAAATTAATTTTAAATATTAAAAAATATCCTAGATCTAGCAATCTATTATATAATCATGTCATGTCATTAAATCAAAAATTAAAATATAATGAAGAAACTAAAACATGTTGATCACATCAACATATATATATACACTACATCTAATGCAAGTATGAAAATAATAGATCGGATCTATTATCTGTGCAAATTAGATATTCTAGCTGGCTGATCCGAATTTGAATATGAAGTTTTGAGCCACACACATGTTTGGCCTCTAGGAGTCGTCCACACGAGCCCACGAATCACGATCAAAAGTTTTGATGTAGAAAATCAGCACAGTATGCTAGTACTATATTGATCCTTCTTTGACGGTCGATCAGATGCCTTCTTCTTCTAAATTTGGACTCTTTCAAAGAGAAGAAGAAGTAGAAGAGGTTTCAGATGTGAAATACTCTTAGAAAACTCAAAGAAAGAGAAAGAAAAGAGGTGAACACAGCAATCCTAGAAGAAGACCTTCTTCTTCTTCTTCTTTTTCTCACCTAGACATCTAGTATGGTGTCTATGAAACCCCAACATCTAAGGACTCTCTCTCCCTAGTTTTCACACACCCTAAAGCTCTCTCAATGATCTATAATCTCACAAAAAATCAGTCCAAAATTTATCCTAAATAATAAGTTAGGATAGACTCCTTGTCTAGATCAAATACCTAGCAAGGAATGTCCAAGAAGGGCAAGACTTGGGGTGCCCAACTCTTGGGCGCCCCCTCCTTTTCTATCGTGGACCACCAGCAAAGGGCGCAGAATATGTGCCATGAAACCTGTTGGGGATAAATCCCGCTCCTGCCGAAGCCCGGCCCGACGCTCAGCCCAATGTAACCAGTAGCTGCTGAAGAGCTTCAGCGCCAGGCGCCAGGCCGAGCCCCTAAGACGGCCGAACTGCTTAGAGGCCGAACTCCCCTGCACCAAGGTCTCGGCCGAACCGCTTAGAGGCCGAACTCCCCTGCACCAAGGTCTCGGCCGAACTGCCCGAGCCGAACTCCTGGGCCGAGCTCCTTGGACTCGAACTCCTTCGGATCCGAGCTCCTCAGGACTCCCACGAGCCCATGCAGCCGAACTCCTTCGGACTCCCACGGCCGAACTCCTTCGGACTTTCCACGGCCGAACTCCTTCGGACCGACTCCAGGCGAGCCCGTGCAGCCGAACTCCTTCGGACCGATCCCAGGCAAGCCCGCGCAGCCCGAACTCCTTCGGACCGACTCCAGGCGACCGAGCTCCTCAATGAAGTCCTCTCAGCGGCCGAACTCCTCAGCGGACCGACTCCTTCAAGCTCCAGCGAGGCTTCAATGAAGTCCTCTCAGCGGCCGAACTCCTCAGCGGACGGGCTTTCAGGAATCCCCAGCGAGCCGAACTCCTCTCCGAACTCCTCAGCATCATCAAACTTCGGCCGACCGCTCCCGAACTCTCAGCGCTCTTCTGCGGACGGCTTAGCTGCATACCTCTCGACGCCTATGGGAGCCGAACTCCCTCCTATCTTCCTCTTCAGGAGCCCGAACTCCTCCGAAATGGGCACACGACGAAGGCCTTCATCCCTTCATTCGGCAAGCTCTGCAACCATCACCATCAGTCAGTCCGCCGCCGCACCATCAGTCAGTCCGCCGCGGGCGATAGCGACCCACTGTCAGGCGGCGATGGCTGTCACCCTCCATCCGCCGTATGCGGCGCCAGTGAGACTCTGACTCCACCGAACCTCGAGCGGCCCGCCAGCACGCGGCTGCAGTTGTCACCATCAAGCTCCACTATATAAAGGACCCTCCCGACACGCTAAGGCTAAGCTCTCTGGACTCTTGACTCTCTAAGCTCTCCTCCACATCTCTAAGCTCCGGAACTCATTCCGAGCACTCCATTACTGTTGGTCGGAAACTAACTTGACCGTCGGAGGGTCCTGCCGGAGCCACCACCCCACCGGTTCCGGACGGGACTTCGTTTTGCAGGTCCCCGGCGGCGCCCAGCGGCCTCGATTGCGGCGACCTCCGGCGGCGACGGATTTCTGCACCAACAGATTGGCGCCGTCTGTGGGAACAAGGGACTTGAACCTTCGAGGTTCCCTTGTTCTTAAAGGAGTGCTCGGCGACGATTTCCCTCCCCTGCTCCGGATCTCTCTCCTCCCTCTTCAGTATTCCTTTTCTGAAAAGAAAAATGCCTCCCAGAAGAACCTCGACCCGGAGGTCGGCAGCCTCCGCGGCCCGATCCCGTTCGGGTCCGTCCGCTCCCACTCCGGCCCCGGCGACGCGGGCCCGCTCCGTACTCGCGGTAGATGCGGAGCGGTTCGACCTGCTTGCCCAGCAGGTCCGCGATCTTACGGAGGCGGTGCAGGCAGTGCAAGCCACGCATTCGCGAGGTCCAGCGCCCACTCGACCGGCGCGGGGTTCCCCGGAGCCCGGGAATCCAGTCCAGGAGCGACCGATGTGGGCTACCCAACCTCCGGCCCTCGGGAGAGAAGGGCAGCCGGCAAAGAGCCCCTGCTCGGACCGCGGCTCAACCCAGGGAGAAGCTTCGCACCCCTTCCGCGAGAAGACCTTGGGGATTAAGGATCGCGAAGATTTCCTGGACCAAAGGCTCATGGAGATGGGACGGCGCATAGAAGAACTTCGTCATACTCCTTCCTCCCGCGGTAACGATATTTGCACTGATCCTCCCTTCTCACAGAAAATTATGCAGGAACAGGTACCACCGAACTTCAAGCTCCCGCATTTTGAAAGCTACGATGGGACCACTGACCCGGTCGACCATTTGGAGGCCTTCAGGACGACGATGTTACTCCATGGCGCGCCTGATGCCATTTTGTGTCGGGCTTTCCCTTCTACCCTCAAGGGAGCGGCTAGGAATTGGTACTCGGCGCTTAAGCCGGGCACCATCCTGTCGTTTGACCAAATGAGTCAACAATTCGCGGCCCACTTCGTCAGCAGCAAACGGCCGCGCAGAGGCTCGGATTCCTTGTTGGCCATCAGGCAAAAAGAGGGGGAACCCATCCGGGCTTACGTCACCCGGTTCAACGCTGCCGCGCTGGAAGTCCGGAACCTGGACCAATCAGTTGCTATGGCCGCCCTCAAGGGCGGCCTTCAGAAGAACGACCTGCTGTTTTCCCTGGAGAAGAAATATCCCAGGGACTTCGCTGACATGCTAGCTCGGGCCGAAAGCTATGCCCGGGCAGAAGAGGCTTTCGAGGCCAAGGATGGTGAAGCTCGCGACAAGCGACGAGTAGGCAGAGCGGGAAGGCCTGCCGAGGAAAGAAAGCGCACCGAAGCCTGGCCGCGTTCCCGAACTCCCCCTGGTCGCGGGCGTGCCCGGACTCCACCTCAGGCTCGGGGGCGGGAAGCCACCGACGGAAGGGCGCGCCGAAGTTCTCCTCGGCACCGAAGTCCCACCCGACGCCGAAGTTCCCCCCGGCGCCGAGGTTCTCCCTCGCGACGAGGTCCCTCCCCGCGCCGAGGTTCTCCCCTCCGACGGCGTTTTCACAGCTACGCCCCCCTCAACGCCCCGAAGGCTCAAGTGCTGCTGGAGATCAAGGGACGACTTCCGGAGCCGGAGAGGATGCGTTCCCATCCCAGAAAACGCAACCCCAACAAGTTCTGCCTTTACCACCGTGACCACGGTCACGATACCGAGGAGTGCATCCAGCTCCAGGACGAAATCGAGGAGCTGGTCCGGCGGGGCAGGCTTGGCCGATTCCTGCGAAGACGATCTAAAGAGCAGGAAGATCGGCCGAGAATGTTGCCGCCGATTGGGGAAGATCGGCAGGAGGACCGGCCGTCTCTTGGCGTCATTAACACCATCTCGGGAGGACCGCAGCAGGGAAAGACCGACGAATCCGAGGGATCGGCAAAGAGGCAGAGGACCTCGGAGCCCGTGACCTTCACCGAGGCAGACGCCCAGGGGATCAGATTTCCGCATAACGACGCGGTTGTAATCTCTTTAAACGTCGCTGATTATGATGTACGCCGCGTTTTGGTGGATAATGGAAGTTCGGCGGACATATTGTTTTACGATGCCTTCTTAAAAATGTCCCTACCTGACACCCGCTTAGGACCTGTAAATTCCCCCCTGGTGGGATTTGCCGGACACGCCGTTCCGGTCGAAGGCATGGTGACTTTGGCGGTGACGGCGGGCCAATCCCCAAAATCGGCCAAGGCGCGGATCGACTTTTTTGTCGTGAGGACCCCGTCCGCCTATAATGCAATCCTTGGGCGACCAGGCCTTAACGCGCTACGGGCGGTAGTGTCAACCTACTACTTAAAGATGAAATTCCCGACGAGCCATGGAGTCGGCGAAGTCAGAGGAGACCAAGCCCTGGCAAAGTACTGCTACTCAATCGCCCTGCGCGAGGGAGACCGGCCCGACCCTTGCCTTGTTGACGGACTGGACGTCCGCGACGACCTCACTGAAGAACGGGGCGAACCTGCGGAAGACCTCGTCCCTGTGTCCTTACGCGATGGAGACCCGGGGCATGAGGTGCGGATCGGCTCCAACCTAGCGGCCGAGGTCAAGGGACAGCTCGTCGCTTTCCTCAGAAGGAATGCAGACGTCTTCGCCTGGGCCCCAGCGGATGTACCAGGGATCGACGCCGATGTCATAGAACATCGGCTGGCCATCGACCCAAGGCACCGACCCGTCAGAGAAAAATTACGCCGCCAAGCCCCAGAAAGACAGAAGGCGGTAGCCGAAGAAGTGGATAAGCTCCTTGAAGCTGGACTCATCCGGGAGGTCAACTATCCGACCTGGGTCTCGAACGTGGTCCTCGTCAAAAAAGCAAACAACAAATGGAGGATGTGCGTCGACTTCAAGAAGCTGAACAAAGCCTGCCCAAAGGACAGCTACCCCCTGCCGAGGATCGATCAGCTGGTGGACGCAACCTCGGGCCACGAGCTCCTCACTTTTATGGACGCATTTTCTGGTTATAACCAGATACGCATGGCGCCCGAGGATGAAGAAAAGACCACCTTTATTACTGACCGAGGTCTCTATTGTTACAGGGTCATGCCTTTCGGACTCAAGAATGCAGGAGCCACCTACCAGCGCTTGGTCAACAAGGTCTTCAAGGGGCAGATCGGCCGCAACATGGAGGTGTACGTGGACGACATGCTGGTCAAAAGCCGAGCCTCGACAGACCACCTCGCCGACCTTGAAGAAACTTTCGGTGCGCTTAGGAGGCACAAGATGAAGTTGAACCCGACCAAATGCGCCTTCGGCGTGACCTCCGGAAAATTTTTAGGATTCATGGTGTCGAGACGCGGAATCGAGGCAAATCCCGAGAAAATCCGAGCCATCCAGGAGATGACTGCCCCGAAAACAATTAAGGAAGTTCAGCGCCTGGCTGGGAAGGTGGCGTCCTTGAACCGCTTTGTCTCAAGGTCGGCCGAGCGGTGCCTGCCTTTCTTCCAGGTCCTCAGGCGACCGAAAGATTTTTGCTGGACAGCGGAGTGCAAACAGGCATTCGAAGAGCTTAAAAACTACCTCGGCGCGCCTCCCACTGCTGGCAAAGCCCGAACCTGGAGAAGGGCTGCTCCTATACCTAGCTGTCTCTCCAATGGCCCTGGCGGCTGTCCTGGTCAGGGAAGATGCGAAGGCGCAACAACCAGTCTACTACGTGAGCCGAGCCTTGAGGGACGCGGAGACCAGGTACTCCAAGTTAGAAAAACTAATTTACTGTCTTCTGATCGCAGCCAGGAAGCTCCGACCTTACTTTCAGGAGCATACCATCACGGTCCTCACGGACCAACCATTAAGAGCCGTCCTCCACCGCGCAGACGCTTCAGGAAGAATCGCCAAATGGGCGATCGAGCTCACGGAGTTCGACATCAATTACCGGCCCAGGCCATCGATCAAGGCTCAGATACTGGCGGACTTCGTGCTGGAATGCACCGCACCAGTTGAAGCCGAGCTTGAATCAAGCGAGACTATCATCAGGAGGGAGACCAGGCCCCGAACGAAGCCGAGCTGTGGCGGTCGAGCTTCCCTGAAGAAAGGGCCGACCTTCTTGAAGGCGCCTGGGTTCTGCATGTGGATGGCTCATCCAACTCTAGCGGGGCCGGCGCAGGGCTGGTCCTGGTTAGCCCCGAGGGGATCGTCACCGAGTACGCATTGCGCTTCGAGTTTCCCACAACCAACAATGGGGCCGAGTATGAAGCGCTGATAGCCGGGCTGCAGATAGCCAGGGAATTGAAGGTGGGTCGGCTTCAAGTCTATAGCGATTCCCAGTTGGTGGTCGGTCAGGTCGGCGGCAGCTACGAGGCGCGGGAGGAAAGCATGGTGATGTACCTCGGGAAGGTGAAGAACTTAATACCAGCCTTCGACAGCTTCGACATTCGGCACATCCCAAGGACCGGGAATACAAGGGCCGACCTCCTCTCCAAGTTGGCCACCTCTGCCCCGGCCGAACTACCAAAAGAGGTGTTTCTGGAAACTCTGAAGTGCCCGACCACCGAGGAACCTCAGGCCGTCCTGCGGACGGACTTCGAGCCCAGCTGGATCGATCCGCTAATCGCCTACCTCGAAGAAGGGGTCCTCCCCCCACGATCCGGAGAGAAGCTCGGAAGCTCAGGAGTCAAGCCTCCCGCTACGTCTTGTACGAGGGCAGGTTATATAAAAGGTCGTACTCCCTCCCGTTGCTGAGGTGCCTCCGACCCTCTGAGGCCTGCATCGCGCTACAGGATGTCCACGAAGGACTCTGCGGAAGTCACGCGGGAGCCAGATCCCTATCGCAAAGACTACTTCGGCAAGGGTACTACTGGCCGACCCTACTTCGTGATTCCACGGAATACGTGAAGAGGTGTGACCGCTGCCAGAAGAACGCCAGCGTGCAAAGGCAGCCGGCATCCGAACTCACTCCGCTCACTGCACCCTGGCCCTTCGCGCAGTGGGGGATGGACATCCTCGGCCCCTTCCCAACAGCGTCCGGACAACGGAAGTTCCTCCTGGTCGCGATCGACTACTTTACCAAGTGGGTCGAGGCGGAACCACTAGCGAAGATCACCGAGGCCAAGGTGCAGGACTTCGTCTGGAAGACGCTGATCTGCCGGTTCGGTCTGCCCCGAGCTCTCATAACCGATAATGGGCGACAGTTCGCTGGAGCCCGGTTTGCCGAGTTCTGCGAAGGACTAAACGTCTCCCACCACTTCACATCGGTGGCTCATCCGCAAGCCAATGGGGAAGCCGAAGTGACCAATCGGACCCTGCTGCAAGGCCTCAAGACGAGGCTCGACAGGGCAAAAGGGGCCTGGGTAGACGAACTCTACCACGTTCTCTGGGCATACCGAACAACGCAGAGGGTACCCGACCGGCGAGACACCCTTCGCCTTGGCCTTCGGCACCGAGGCAGTCATCCCGATCGAGCTCAAACTCCCGTCTGCTCGAATCGTGGGCTTCAACGAGCAACTCAACTCCCAGGACCTCAGAACCAACCTCGACCTGCTGGAAGAAAAGGAGGGAGGCAGCCCGCATCCGAATGGCCGCCTACCAGCGGAAGGTGGCTCGGTATTACAATTCCAGAGTCAAAAGCAAGGCGTTCAGAGTTGGGGACTTAGTGCTCCGACGAGCAGCCGTCTCCCAGCCCCAGAATCAAGGGAAGCTCGTCCCAAATTGGGAAGGTCCGTACGAAGTGGTAGAGGTCATCCGACCTGGTACCTATCGCCTAAAGGAGCTCGGAGGACTAGCGCTTCCCCGACCTTGGAACTCAGAAAACCTGAGAATGTACTACCAGTAGTTTCCCTCAATAAAACCTTGTTGCTCGACACTATCGTTTCAGGGTCACTGGGAAAAAAGCGAGCGGAAATGCCCCCACAGCCGGCTAGGAACAGGAGGAGAACCTCGTCCTAGCGTGAGCAAAGTCGAAGGCCCCGTCCACAAAGGACGGGATGGGGAGAGAAGCGAGGACGACGGTCCTCATGTGCCCCCACAGCCGGCTAGGAACAGGAGGAGAACCTCGTCCTAGCGTGAGCAAAGTCGAAGGCCCCGTCCACAAAGGACGGGATGGGGGGAGAAGCGAGGACGACGGTCCTCATGTGCCCCCACAGCCGGCTAGGAACAGGAGGAGAACCTCGTCCTAGCGTGAGCAAAGTCGAAGGCCCCGTCCACAAAGGACGGGATGGGGGGAGAAGCGAGGACGACGGTCCTCATGTGCCCCCACAGCCGGCTAGGAACAGGAGGAGAACCTCGTCCTAGCGTGAGCAAAGTCGAAGGCCCCGTCCACAAAGGACGGGATGGGGGGAGAAGCGAGGACGACGGTCCTCATGTGCCCCCACAGCCGGCTAGGAACAGGAGGAGACCTCGTCCTAGCGTGAGCAAAGTCGAAGGCCCCATCCACAAAGACGGGATGGAGGGGAGAAGCGAGGACGACGGTCCTCATGTGCCCCCACAGCCGGCTAGGAACAGGAGGAGAACCTCGTCCTAGCGTGAGCAAAGTCGAAGACCCCGTTCACGAAGGACGGGATGGGGGGAGAAGCTCGGACGACGGTCCGGATGTGCCCCCACAGCCCGTTAGGAACAAGAGGAGAACCTCGTCCTAACGTGAGCAAGGTTCAAGGCCTAGCCACAGAGTCTACGGCAAGCTTCACTACAGAAGACGAGGTCTCCTTCGGACCTCAGCTTCAACTTCGGTGTCAGCATCGGCGGGAGACGGGATCTCCCCCAAGCGATCATAACCTTGACTGCGAAAGAGGAGATCTCCCCCGAATCGACTTCGGTTGATGAAGGCGATGTCAACTCCGACCCTGACCACGGGGGGCGACGTTGACTCTGGCCTCAACGACGACTTCACCAATTTTGGCTGGAAATGAGTTCCGCTTCAACTCCAAACATCGACTGGGGATGAAACCCCCCCCCCGAGCTTCAGCTGCAACCAATGCGGAGCCTGGAAGAAGACTTCGGCAGTCGCCTGTTTTGGTACTCCCTTCCTTCAATTCTTGAACTCGGGAGTGGGGGGGCTATTGTTGGGGATAAATCCCGCTCCTGCCGAAGCCCGGCCCGACGCTCAGCCCAATGTAACCAGTAGCTGCTGAAGAGCTTCAGCGCCAGGCGCCAGGCCGAGCCCCTAAGACGGCCGAACTGCTTAGAGGCCGAACTCCCCTGCACCAAGGTCTCGGCCGAACCGCTTAGAGGCCGAACTCCCCTGTACCAAGGTCTCGGCCGAACTGCTTAGAGGGCGAACTCCCACCGCCAGCCGAACTTCCTGACGGCCGAGCTCCTTGGACTCCAAGCGGCTGGACTTCTTCAGGAGACGAACTCCTCCCAGACGTCCGTTCGGCCATCCGAGCTCCTCCCGGGTTTTCCCTTCAGCTGAACTCTCCTACGAGCCCATGCAGCCGAACTCCTTCGAACCCCACGGCCGAACTCCTTTGGACTTTCCACGGCCGAACTCCTTCGGACCGACTCCAGGCGGGTCCGTGCAGCCGAACTCCTTCGGGCCGATCCCAGGCAAGCCCGCGCAGCCGAACTCCTTCGGACCGACCCTAGGCGACCGAACTCCTCAGCGAGCCCTGGCCGAACCAACTAGCAACCGAAGTCCTTCAATTGTCCAGCCGGGCTTCTCCGGGCCTCTCAACGGCCGAACTCTACAGATGGCCGACCCTTCAGTCCAGACGAACTCCCCCAGCTTCCCCTTCGGCCGAACTCTGTTACAAGTCCGAACTCCGTTGGATGAACCGTCGCCTGCAGCAAGACCGGACGGCGCCTTCCTTTCCGTACCGGACTCCATGCGGCCAACTGCTCGCCGGTATGGCTCCCACGACCTACCGGACGACGCCTTCCTCTTTCCGTACCGGACTCCATGCGGCCCACGGCTCGCCGGTATGGCTCCCACGATCTACCGGACGATGCCTTCCTCTCCGTACCGGACTCCGTGCGGCCCGACTGCTCGCCGGTATGGCTCCCACGACGACCTACCGGACGACGCCTTCCTCCCCGTACCAAGCTCCATGCTGCCCGACGACTCTCCGCCAGACGGTACAGCCGTCACCATCAACTAAGCTCCGCTATAAAAGGACCCCTCCCGACATACTAAGGCTAAGCTCTCTGAACTCTCGACTCTCTAAGCTTTCCTCCACATCTCTAAGCTCCGGAACTCATTCCGAGCACTCCATTACTGTTGGCCGGAAGCTAACTTGACCGTCGGAGGGTCCTGCCGGAGCCACCACCCCACCGGTTCCGGACGGGACTTCCTTTTGCAGGTCCCCGGCGGCGCCCAGCGGCCTCGATTGCGGCGGCCTCCGGCGGCGACGGATTTCTGCACCAACAAAACCCATGAAAATTCTAGAAAAAATTTGGATAAAATTGGCATCATAAGGGAAGAGTTTCGGTTTCCTAAAATTCTATCTCATAGAATTTGAAATCCAAACTAATTTCTACTTTGACTTAGTCTACAACCATATTCCATGTAAGAAAGAAAGAGGAGAAAGCTTTGGGCATGCATGAAGGTTTGGGGAGAAGTGTCTCCATGCACAAAATCCTAGAAAATAGGGTGGGGGCGTTGGGAAGCGAAGTGGTGCAAGGAGAAGGGAGTCCTAGTCACACTAGGACTTCCAATTTGACTTGATCAAACAAATTATTTAAATCAAATTAAATCAAAATCAAGTTAACCAAATTAAATTAAGCTCTAATTTAATTAATAACTTAATTAAATTAAATTAAATTAGATTTAATTTTAATTTAATTTTTTTATCAAATTAGAAAATTAGGTTGACCTAAGTTCTAGTTGAACTAGGACTAGTTTTTTCTTGTATTTGCCTTATCCAATAAGCCTATTGGACTTGATCTAATCAAGTTCAAACTAAATCTAATTAAATTATATTTAATTAAACTTAATCTTAGTTCTTTGACTCAATCAAATTAAGTCAATTAGCAATCTAATTGCTAATCGATCCTCCTGCAATACTTGCACTAGGTTAAACATCAATCGTATTGATTGTTTAACCTTAGAATGATTCTTAATTATTGATCAACCATCCGATCAGATCATGAGCTCTAATATGTATGATCTTATAGGTCCAAATTTAAGTCGGTAGCACAGAAATAGATTTCTATACCAATCGATATAATCATCTAGCAATGGTACCCGACGGTCGGATAGATCAAATATGTAGAACAATATTCTTAGAATCCATGTGGATATAGTTTTCATATAATTCATCCTCTTGATCAAAATATTTATCAGATACCTCAGACTTCAACTGTCAACTCTAATCAGGTTGTCCATATTATATTTCAAAATATCAAATTCATTTGATAGATTATCCTGGTCAAGATTTTGCTATGTTAAAATATAGTGATACATTCTTCTCTAACTCTTGGAGTGGTCAATTCTATCTTGATCAAACACCGACTTCACAAGTACTTGACTATGCCGAAAAATTTTTCGTTACTGAATTAGAAATTCAGTTAGTTCGATACCAAAGTACAGTAAGTTGCTTGCAAGTCACTAAGAAGATCTCAAGTCTAAGGGATACTTATGCCTATATCCCATCAGAGATATTTTCGACAGTAGAATGCTTTAGAGTTGATCACGTTCAATGACGATGTATCCATACATCTCATCTATATGCCATACTAGTATCTCCATACTTCTTGGTTAAGAAGACAACCAACCTATATGACATACAGTGACCTATGCTCGGTAGACGCTGTCGTCTTAATTAACAGTCTATCATTTAGTTGTGGATAGATTTAAGGACTAATCGATAAATCCTTCCTTTATCGAAGCTAAATAGTCTTAAGAACTTCATCACAATAATGAAGTTCGTTAGAAGATGAATGTTTTATGATGAAAATGCTAAAAGTATATATTTTATTTATTAATAAATTAATTATAATTATAATGTAGTATAATCGTCAATAAACTAATGATTGATTTTGAAATATATTTTTCAATAAATAGCAGCACTCTAGTGCAGAGTCTCAAGAACCGCTTGAATTGGTGCCACTATCTAAACAATCAAGAAGAAATTGTTCAGATGCTAAACTTGTACAGCACTCTACATTGGAACAAAACGTGCACTACCCTCTCATCATCCACTCCACAACAAAAAAAAAATTGGATGAAAGGTCCTTACCTCTATCACTCAACATCGTTTCCAATCAGAAGGTGACCCTATACAACCTTTCAAACAAATAGACTAACTCTTGGATGCACCTTGAATCTCCAAATCTAATTATTGTCCAGCCTCTTGACTGGCTCCCTCCTGTATAGATCATGGAGGTCACTAGCCACAACACTTGGACCACAAGACAATCTTCAAACCCTCATATTCTAATTACCACAAATAAGAGCAGCTTAGAAGAGGACCCTCTCTAACAGCTGGGTATCAAAAACACAAGTCACCAATTTAGTGTTCCAGCCCCTCTCGTCATGATGGAACATGTCACAAATCTACATAGACTTGCCAACCTCAATACTAATGGAGGTCAACTAGCGACTCGGTAGAAGATTGCAACCCATGGGTCTCATAGAAAATCCACAAATTGTCCAGCCTCTACTAGCCATCAAACTCAATCCATTGCTAGTGGAGAATGAGTGCGGATCTAGCTACCTCATTTAGCTCGAATATCAATCGAAAAAGTTCATGGGCCGCACAAAATTATAAAGTTGGAGAAGGAAATGTATGGTATATCTAGCGATTAGGGCCTCACATCTGACCAACAATGAATGAAAGCCAAATCCCCTATCTCTGATCGTTCAAGCTTCACCAAGCAGGTTCTCAATAGAACATGTTGGATAAAAGATAGATGAAGACTAAGTTTGAGAACAGACCTCACCAACATTACGATACTTATCATAAACAATAAACTAGTTTGCTAACCCTCGAGTTACTCTCGAATTGACTACTTTACTCTTGAGCACTCCACCTCCTACAACCTCCATCTCATGATGGGGACGTCCAGGTATCTCCGAAACCTACTTTGCTCCATAAGGCCCAGCCGCTCCACAATCATATGTTTCAATAAAATTTTGATTTTTAGGATGCAATATACAGTAAATTTTAAAAAAATTATTTTTTACCTAGAAATGAAGTAGTACTCCTCGAAGATTTTTGTACAGCTAATAATATTTTTTACTAAAAGATAGTCATCTATAAAAACTAAATGCAAGATCGATCATGCCTTTAAAGCTAACATATAAGAATCTAAAACATGTCCTAGCATTATAGTTTGCAAAGTACGAGATAGAGCATTAGCATTAATGAATTTATAGGTTTCAGTAACACTAATTATTTCCGTATTCTGCCCTACAAATGAATTTGTTAGGTTCTATAATTTTTATAGAGGAAATAGTAGCAAAAATTTATTTGTCGTTGACTTTAACAATATCAAAACAAATAAAAAAGATTAAAACCTTAAGATAGTAAAATAGCAAAAGATAATTATCACAGCAATATTATCTCGTCAATCAATATCTGTATGCTATCAGATTTGTCTATGTTAATGAAAATATAGTACCTGTCAGCAATATGATAGCTATAGGCTAACAGCTAGTAGTGACTACCATCACTATTAACTGAAAGCAAACCAAAAAGATAAAGGTGGGAGAGAAGATTTTAGGAAGATCTAAAAATCATGAACACCTAAGAAGGATCTTTAACATTATGAATGAAATAATGTAAATAATGTTGTATATTTTTTTTTTTGATAAAAAAAAGATATTTTAAAAAAATAAGTCTTGCTGCGATCATCCTCCGACAGCAAGAATATTGGGTGATTACACCAACATACCTAACTATACTTACAGTAACCACCAACCTGATCCAAAATATAACAATGTTGTATATTAAACTCAAATTACAGGCATGGCAAATGTGAAACTTTAAGTACAACGCTCTTAAGGACTCAATAACTAAAAGAATAAGATGAAGAGCCGTCGAATTTTATTTTCATCCATTAAAATCCATTCAACAAATTGACATGTTGCCAAGAATCTGCATCCCAAAAGAAATTACTTAATTTTTAGAAAATATAAAAATTTCCGGATCACTTTCACGCCTACCCCCAATATTATCCCGTAAAGTCACCCAGGCCATTCCTCTAAATTAAAATTAAAAAAATACAACTAGTGAAGCCAAATGCAAGTAAACGCGTTACCCTAGGCTTTTCAAAAAAAATAAACAATATGTCATGTGCCGGCAAAATTTTTTTCTCCCCACCCCCACCCAAAGCACCATCATCGACTTTCCATGTACGGCTCTGGAAACAGCATCGCCAACCCACAAGATACCCGGAACCCGGAAATAAATAAGCTCGCAATCACGGGGATCCGTACTGGCGCGGTGAACACCAATGCGATTACCGCGAGCGTACCGTACTTCGGCCGCTCTCGGACTTAATCTATCAACCGATCGGTTGCCTTCTGACACGTCGACAAAATAAAGTCCCTACAGTACTTGGATCAGGTCTAATCGACCACGCCAAATCGCACGGTAGATAACACGCCACATTACCTCTTGTATGTCGCCGATTTCCGATTGCGCGTTATCGACCGTATATGCTCCAAGATTTGCCCTGGTCGTTCCCTTGAGAAGGAAGTGGGCGGTTACGCGATCCACAGAGCCAAAGGATTATGATCCAATACAATAATTATAAATAAATAATTTTAGACCATCTCCAGTTGGGTCTCCCCCTGTGGGCCCCACCCTTTCTCCTACCCTCCACCCCTTTCCTCAGCTGTTTTTTTTTTTTATTTTAATTTTTATAATAGCATCCTTCGTAGCTTCGCATGGGGAAAAAGGGAGATTCTTCTTCTCTGCCCCTATCCCGATCCGTCCAAATCCTCTCCTTTTTCCGTCGTTAGCTTGTTTCTTTGTTCTTGTTGTTCTCTGCTGGGGGGAGTGGAGAGGTGAGGGAGCGAAGAGTATCGACATTACCAGGTAATGGGGTATTTGAATCCCTAACAGGTTGATGCATTGCTTTCCTGCTTTTTCTTTCCTCTCGGTTTTTTATCTCTTTTGCTTTTCCTTGTCCTTTAATTTTCGGCGGTGTTGAGGCCAATGTGAAGCTCCTTTCTCTTTTCTTGCTTTGTTTTTCTTCCTTTGAGCGTATAGTTTTTGGTGAAAGATCTCTTTTTTATCTTTATTTCTTTCGAGAGAATTTTTTTTATCTTGATTTCGGTGTGGTTGTTCTGGCTTTGCGAAAAAGTTTAAATTTTTGTGGTATTTTTTGGTCTCTGCTAATTCTTCTGGATCCTTGAGATTTGAGTTTTGATTTTATTACGAAGGAAGTCGAGATCTGGCGTTTCCTAACGCTGGAAAGATTCCAATTATTTGATCTCGCAATTTCACTCGAGCGTGTGGAATTTATGGTATTCATTCTCGGATGATTGTTTATGTCAGGATCGGAGCCGGGTAATGAGATAAATTGGAGGAAGGGAAAGAAAGAATGGGCAGAAAGTCGAAGTGGTTTGGTGCTGTCAAGAGGGTTTTCAGCCCAGAATCGAAGGAGAAGAAGAGAGAGGTTTTGGATCTTACTCACGCTCCTTTTTCTTTGCCAATTTGCGATTATCAAATGTCTTTGTTCAAAATGTCATCTTTTCTCCTTCTATTATCAGAAATCCAAGAAGAAATCAGTACATGAGACGTCCAAGAATTCAGATCCATGCCCTTCGGAGCCATTAGAGAATGCTGCTGCCCCAGTTTCAGCTCCTCCTCCTCCAACTCTGCCTCAGCATGAGGAGGTCAAAGTGGTCGAGGCCGAGAATGAGCAGAACAACCATGCCTGCTCTGTAGTGCTGGCCACTGCAGCTGCAGCGGAGGCTGCCGCGGCGGCTGCTCAGGCTGCTGCAGAGGTCGTTCGCCTCACAACAATAGCAAGGTTCCCCGGAACGTCGAGAGAGGAGGTTGCAGCAATCAAGATCCAGACTGCCTTCCGAGGATACCTGGTATATAAACCCAAATACTCAAACCTTGTTACCGTTTCAGATATATTTCTTTTTTTTATTTTTGCTTCGCATTCTTGCATATTAATGCATGGGACCGTGATATTAAACTGTGTGATTATGATTCAAGAGCAATGCATGTTAAACTATGATCGTATTAACTGAAGAGGACACTGTTTCTTTCTGGACCAGCATTGATGATTTGAGAAACTAGATTGCCTATTTGCCTTCTAGCTTTTTGCTTTTCTATTTAAAGATTAGAAAAGAAGGCCAACTATTATGGTCGTTGAAGAATGTAGACATTATCTAGCATCATATTTAAAACCATAAAATTTTTGGTACGAAACCTTTCTAACATGGTTTCTCAGTGTTTTGAAAAAGGTAATAAAGAAGATCTTTCTCTTGTACATGTTTCTAGAAAGTTCAATTTCTAGATAAATCAATTTTCCTGGCAGAAAATTACTAGTCCAATAGTTTACTTTTGCAGGAGGATTATTGCATTCTATGAATATGTGGCAAACTTTGGATTACCCATGAGTTGTTGAGCACAACATTTTGAGCTGGAGACTTCAAGCGCCAGACTTGCTTACCTTTAAAAAGCATGTTCAGTTTTACTTTATATTTTATTGTAATCATTATTTTGTCATTTTCTAGATCAAGAAACATAGTTGTTAAATTGATTTATACAAAATAAGAAAACTTCCCTCAATGTGCATCAAACATGCTATTTACTACATCTGGTACCGTCATTTCTTTAGGCCCTGGTACGCCATTTCTCAATTCCGGTTCCTGATTTTACATTTCCACCAATGTCTGTTAAAGCTACTTAGACTATGACATATTAACTTTAAAAAAAATCGTAATTTGTCTCCTTGCAGGTCAAGCTTTAAGAAACCAAATAGGAACACTGATCATAATTTAAAAAATACAGAATTATTCTTGATAGTATATTTGATGGTGTGATAGTTATCTTTTTCTTAGAATTAAATATGGTATATCTAATGCCAACATGAAATCCACCAGGCATCTATGGGCCCTGTCTTTCATTAAATTTGCTGTTGACAGTTTACTTCCTCATAAAATATTTTGTATTTAAATCTCATGTTCTTAAGCCGATGAATATGCTTGCGAAATTTTTAAATTGTTTCAACATTATATCAGGCAAGAAGAGCACTGCGGGCCCTGAGAGGACTGGTTAGGTTGAAGTCCTTGATTGATGGAAATTCTGTCAAGCGTCAAGCCACAACTACATTACGTTGCATGCAGACACTGGCAAGAGTACAGTCACAGATCCGTTCTAGGAGAATCCGAATGCAAGAAGAAAACCAGGCCCTTCAACGCCAGCTGCTGCTTAAACGTGAGAGAGAGCTTGAAAGTTTAAGGGTACATACATATACCTGGCATTTTATTTATTATATTGAAATGGGGTCTGCTTGTCTGCTTTAACCTCTTTATCTACACAGACAAGCAGAAACCGGCATTAAACTCCAGTTTATTGTTGTCTTGCTCATTTCTCTTTTTTCGTATTGCAAAGTGACCAGGGCTTGGAATAAAATTTTAGGTGGGAATAATGTTTTACAAATTACCAAAAATGAGACTAGGAAAATGAACACTGTCTTGTAGGACCATGCTTGACAGTGGAACACACAAGTAGACATGTGGGTTTGCAGAATAAAATAGAGAAAGATGCTTTTATTGTTGCCTTGCTTATTTCTCTTTGTGCCTTAATATCCTTTCTCAACAGAACTAGAAGCACTGCCTTTTCTTTCACTTAGAGATTTTACCCGCGTGCTTCTGGAGAATGGGAAATTTTTGTTACACAAAGCAGGCAAACTATTGCAACAACCCCCCCCCCCTCCATGGGTGTACCATTGTTGGGGGGAAGCAGGGGAACCAGCTCACTTGAAGTAACTCTGTTTAACAGGCAAAAGATTCCAGTCTGTTGTTTTATTTTTAGGACTTGGATGTAGTTATTCTATGTTTTTATATGTGCTGATATTGATTTATAGGTCCTTATAATTTCTTTAGCAGCTCCATATTGATCACTATCTTCTTTCAACATCTTCTCTAACTTGTTTCTTTGGTTGCCTTTGGTTTTAAGATAAGCAAATCTATAGTGCCTTGTTGATTCGAGAACACTTGGCATGGGTGCTCAATGTCCAAAAAAGCTCAACTCTTTGAACTGTCAACCACCTGGAAACTTGACCAGTGAATGGTTATATGCAAGATGTGAAGTCATTTATTCAAAAAGAAAATTACAGAAATAACTATTTTCAATGATAAATAAAATGTCAAAGTTGTTAGTAATCAATTCATCTTTGGGTTTCTTTTAGAAAACTTTAATTTGATTGCAACACAAATTGCATTAGAGATGCACTTCCATCCAAATAAAGATAAAATATCTTCTTTCCTGAGGAAAGAGATCAAGATAATATATGGAGTCAAAAGTTTGGTAACAATTACACCAAATCAGCATCAAATTTGACTTATTCGGAGAATGAAGTGAAGGAGAGGAGAAAGCTATTAGATCTGAAAGATCAAAAATTCTTTTTTAATCTTTCAGATCTTTGGTAACTTTGTTGGATACCAAGCTTGCTCACCATGTAATGGCTAGTTGTGGAAAAAACATTGAAGGTTTCAGTAAGTATCTGTATATAATGCTGGAACATTTATATTTCCCTTCTCTGCAAGCGTATTGGCCAATGGCTTTACATGTACCTGTAACCAAAATGTTACTTAACAAAGGAATGCATGCTTGTGTTATGTGTTTTGAGTGAAAGCACGCATGCATGTATGTACAGATCATTCATGAGAATGGATGTAATGTATGCATGTATGCATGACTTGTATGAATGCATCTGCATTGCACCTGAGTGCTTTATGTCTGCATGCATGAATGGATGATACATGGATGCCCCATTGGATGTCCCATTTATATCTATTATCTGGCTTAGTCCAACCAGCGTATATTGGAACGTGCAAATATATATATATATATATATATATATATATATATATGTGCTACCAGATATATGCATGCAAATGTGATGGATGCGATGGAGCATGTGTGCACCTGTTCATGTGTTTGTATATATGCTTGTGTATATGAGCGTAAGGATGTGTGCATGGATGGGTGCCTCAATTATGTAAATCTGATGCAAGTGATGATGTGTGCATAAATTGGCTAATTTTTTTATGCATGTATATCTGTATGAAATGATGTTATTTCAGAGCACACACAAGCTAGGATGTCTTTGACGTATTTGGTATTAGCAATACAGACATATGGCTATAACAGGAAGATGGCGCATCTAGACAGTGCCCACAGATTAGGTATTCCAATTGAAGCCGATAGCCTCTGTGTTTGGTTGTACACCCTATTCCATCTGTGGCTTTTCATTAATAATGTTCAAATATAATTTGTTGAAAAATAAAATTTTCGTTTGCCGTCTCATCCAAGCATTGTGAAGTGTTAGCAATTTGTGTCCTGGGAAAGAAGATCGATCAATAATTGTTTCCAAAAATGAAGCACTAGCATGACTAGGATCAAGATGTATATTGATAGGGCTTTATTACATTTCAATTTAACCATAACTTCTTGATACTATGCTGCGGTCTAGGGTTCACTGTTTAATTGGTGGCATTTTCCTCATTATGTGCAGTTCTCCTTTGATTGTTAAAGCAATAAAGGATTTAATTGTTGGTCCATCTGATATGTTGTTTATTACACTTATGGTAAAGCAAGTCAACCATATTCAACCTACCGATGTTTGTTTTGATTACAGAGGGGAGAGGAATGGGATGATAGAATGCAATCCAAAGAGCAAATTGAAGCAAGTCTGCTGAGCAAGCAAGAGGCTGCAATAAGAAGGGAGAGAGCATTGGCTTATGCATTTACTCATCAGGTACTCAGCTCATTTAACTAATTCACATGATCGAATAGTGGTCCAATTTTCTCCATGCAACAGCATCAACTTATGTTTTCTCATCAGCCATTCACAGTTTACTTTATGTAGTGTTGTCCCATTTGGCTGCTACTCGGTGATAGTACTGTTTTAGTCAATCTGATCCGGTCTTCATTTCTATTTCTTTTGTGAGATGAGCATGGATTATATTCAAGTATTTTAAACTCTTGAACCGTCCAACAGTGGAAGAACTCTTCAAGGTCAGTGACCCCAATGTTTATGGATCCCAACAACCCACACTGGGGTTGGAGCTGGTTGGAGCGCTGGATGGCAGCAAGGCCATGGGAAGGCCAGAGCATGACGGATAGAGAGCTCAACAGTGATCATGCCTCTGTGAAGAGCACCAGCCAAAGTGTTGGAGGAGGGGAAATAATCAAAGCCTATGCTCGGCGTGACAGCAATCTGGATAGGCGCTCACCCACCACCCAGAAATTAAACCGCGCCGCCAGCCGCCAGTCTCCATCAACGCCTAACTCCAAGAGATCACTTGTTGTGGGAAAGATAAAATCAGCAAGCCCGAAAACTGGCTGGGGCCTGTCAGAGGATGACTCGAGGAGTGTAATCAGCATACAGTCGGAGCGCCCCAGGAGGCACAGCTTAGGAGGGTCGTCCGTTAGGGACGATGAGAGCCTAGCAAGCTTTCCGGCCGTTCCTAGCTACATGGCACCAACAGAATCAGCAAGGGCCAAAACCCGCTCCCAGAGCCTGTTAAATGATAAAATTGAGGCTTCAGATACAGTGTCCGTGGGTTCTGTGAAGAAGAGGTTGTCTTTTCAAGTGGAAGATAAGAATAGC
The DNA here is from genome assembly GCA_006176705.1 of Cocos nucifera. Classification (NCBI taxonomy): domain Eukaryota; kingdom Viridiplantae; phylum Streptophyta; class Magnoliopsida; order Arecales; family Arecaceae; genus Cocos; species Cocos nucifera. The sequence goes on along the minus strand of QRFJ01000006.1, from coordinate 7,585,476 downwards.
GTGACATCTCCAGCAGTAGCGAGGCGACACTCAGGTCCTCCCAAGGTGGACATTGCATTCATCGAGGATGTTGAAGTCCATGCAGACCACAAAACTAGCAACGGTGTAAGTATGTAACCAAGTCAAACTTAAGATGACACACAGATGGAAAAAAGCTCTGATGGAGGACCTATTATTACAGCCAATTCGTTTATTGTAATATGATTTATTTTTATTGCATTGTTTATGGATGGGACACACTCACTTATGCGGATTGCTTTGTTTTATTATTTTTCTTGGTTTTATTCCCACGTATTACGTGTTGTAGGGGGGATAAACAATAATTTGTTTCAAGTTCTACGACAGGATACTGGATCCTGAGTCTTGTCTTTTCCTGCTATTGAGTGTTGAATGAAAGATGATGTTTATTTATGGTGGATTCAGCTTTCGTTTTGTTATGGCGATGTAGGTGCTGGTGATCTATCAACACTACGTTTAGTAGCTGCAATGAAGTCGAGGGCATTCAAACCATGTAAAAAATGCTGGGCATGGTGATGATTTGAACTGCTTGAAGCCTCCGACTGGCTGGAATTTAAGCTGCAGGTCATTATAATGTTGCAGTGACAGTGATCGAGCAGCCTAAATAAAGGATGGATGCAAGCGCAAAGACTTGGTCTTTGCAGCAAAGTTTTCTCCTGTACTTCTGGGCATTGGAGTCGGCGTTGTCACCACGGGATGCTGCATTTGTTTTGTGTGGGATAACATGATAATTTCTGAAGTTTTCCGATACAAAATTTCTTCAGTAGGCATCTTTCGAAATTTTTTTTTAAAAAAAAAGTAAAGCAAAAATATGGTTTTCGCTCATATGTAGCACAGAATTTTTTGACTAAGAGATAACATGTCACACAACGGATCAGAGAACAGCATCTTTTCATCTTAAACCAGAGCAATAAGCTCCCTGACATCAAGCCATTAATTCGCTTGCCCAAACTTCTAGATGACATAAAATTACAAATACCTTTCCTCGAGGTAAATCACGGCTGCACTTTTTCCTTCCCTGTCTTTTTCTTGTTTTCTATTTCCCGTTTTCTCAAACCTCTGATATTTTATTACCACTGCACTAGTCAATACCCCTTTAGTTTCTCTCGGCTATCAGATTAAAGTGCCTAAACATGCCCTTGATCTTTAAATAATGCGCGAAAATTTGCCGAAGGGATATTGCGATTGGCGACGACAAGCCTGACCTTGGATCATCATCGGTGTCAGTGCCTTGTGTCAACCGGATCAGCATCGACTTTGAAAAGCTTTTGTTAGCCTAGTATTTTTATAACACTAGCAAAATGATGCTATTTGCTCTTTTATTTTAGTATAATCCGTTGTAACATCGTATAATTAATTAAATATTAAAAATAAAATTGTTTATCGGAGTCACTCATTGTCATCAATTTTTGTTTTTGTTCATGCACCTGTCCCATCCCTCTCCCAACCAAAACTAGAAGAAGAAGAAGGGAAGAAGAGAGGTGGACTACATAAAGGACAAAATAGGTGTATGGCAATTAGTTTCAAACACCCACCCCCGAAGCGCGGTGCAAGCTCCAGGCATTGGACCCGTTTAGGCATTTGTAGAACAGCCCGGTTAGGAATCTCAACTTCTGGATAGGGTTTTCAAAGCAAGGCATAAATGTTCACAAAAATTCACAACCACTACATAACCATATTTGACTCAAACAAAACCAACTGGAGCAGAGTATTTGTACGAGAATCGAGAATAGGGATTACGATGAACAAAAGCTTCTGGGCATTATCAATCAAGCACACAAGATTTTGTAAACAAGATGGTGGTGATGATGCATTACCAATCCCCAATTTTCCAAGGGAAATAGTCTGTGCGAGATATTAAAATAATGAAGTTCAATTTGATGGGATTTCTTGCCGAGTCTCAAATATCCATAGAGAACTTTTCATGGTGTATATTTCATGCCACATTATCATTTCTCCAGGTCGTTTGCTCAAAATCAAACAATTCCCGTATCTGATAGCCGCAGAGCATAACAAAATTTGAGGACATCCGGTGATTAGTGTTTACAAGTCCTCCAAATTAAAAGTAATACATTTGCTGGTACTCTTAGCGGATGCACAGCAAAATTTTTCACAGTATTGAAAAGGTGCCATCTTATTTGAAGTTTAGGCTAGCTGCAAAGATTGAAGATGGTCTAGGTAAGTGTAAGATATGATATAATAAAAAATCAAGCTCTTCACCTTTTCTCTAATTAATTCAGTGTTCTGATTTAACCAGGAGGCAGCACCAGGACTCTTAATAAGAGGAGGGACATCAAAATGCAGAGCCTCCGCCTTTGGTCTTCCCCAGCAACACATCTTTTGCCTCGTTGATTTTTGAAGCAAGGTAATGGCTTCCTCCCGCATCTGGATGGTTGGCAACCATAACCTTTTTGTGCGCTTCTTTGACCTTATCTGGCGGGGTGCTTTCCCTGGGACATTGGAAAAAAGAAAAAAAAAAAAAGCAGGATAATGGTAGGGGAAAAGAGGAATGAGAAGAAAGAAAAAGTACAGCAATCACATAGTCTATAGCATGGGTTAAAATACAGAATATAAATGTCAAGTTCATCTCCTGCAATCTTATGTACAAGAACAAGAAACAAGCTCGGGAAAAGGTGGAAAATTGAACTGGGATATGCTTCGCACGATAAGTGAAAAGTGACTCATCAAAGAGCCTGAAAGATACGGTTTTCCAGTAATTATTACACAAAATACCTTCACAGACAATACAAATGAGAATACGCTTGGCACAATCCAGAATTGTTGAAAATTTCTAACTAGTGAAATCAACAGACAGGCATCGATAGGGAGGGAGAACCAGTTATGGATGGTTGCTCTATTTGCTTCATAATATCAAATATGCTAGCAACAAAATCCAATATTTTCTTGTATCCTTCCACTTTTACAGCACAGAACTATCAAAATAGAATGAGCTAAAACAAATATCTTTGACTTTTGCCAACCACTGTTCATAATGCAAGTCTATGAGTAAAAACGTGCACCAATACAGATGTGCTAGCATCAGCATGTATATGCAACTTTCTTTTTTTTCATGATCACAAGATGACAAATGTGAAATATGACCAAGTTTCATCCAATTAGTATCAACATCATATGCAATTTTAAAGATTTGAGTTTGCATGGGCATGATGTGGTTGCTTGATACTGGTCTGGTTGTATACAATTTACTGAAGGAAGAGGTGGCACCATGAAAAAATGACAAAATGTAAAAAATGTTCATAGTGTAACTGATGCAATATACTGAGTCAATGAAGAAAAATATTATAGAAAACCAGTCAGTTGTAATTTATTTGCATGGTGGTTTATTCACTGCATATAGAAGCAAAAATATTATAGAAAACCACGGTTGCAATTTATTTGTATGATGGTTTGTTCACTGCATCCAGTAGCTACCTTAACTGCAGATCAATAGATGATACTGCCAACAAGAATTCATCATATCATTCAATAATCTTCTACGTGCATTTCAAATTTTTAAGCACATACATAATATATTATACCTGTGAAAACACCTTGGAAATGTCTATCAGTTTCTATAGGCAGACACCAAAAAGTAGTTGATATTAAGAGCAGTTTGGATTATCTATTCCAATAACTCAGATGTGCCTACCTAACTCCAAGAATTAGAGCAGCTTCTCTTTTATTCATCGTAGGTTGGAAGCCACCTTCATAAAACTTTCGCATCCGAGGAACAACTGGCCGTGCCTTGTATGCCTGCCAGGCTTGGATTCCATATTTACCAGCATAAGCAACAGCAGCTACTGCAATTCCTGCTAAAAGTGGTGCAACCTGCAGAGAGCAGACAATTTAACATTAGAAACAAAACAAAACCCTGAGCAGAATTTATAGGGAAGAGGAAGCCATGTTGTAGCATGTAAGTGAAATCTCAAAGATGTTTGATAAAATGAAAATACAATAAAGATGCTACAGAAGCATGATCAAAAGTATAAATCAATGTAGAACGTATTGAATAATATCAAGAAGTAATTTTCCATCACAGCATGACACAAGCCACCATATCTTAGATTGTATCTCTTCTATCTCTATTGGCTCAGTATTAATTATCAATTAACATCTATTCCAATTATGGCATTCCAGGGCCCTGCATTGCAATATGAAGAAATTGTGATGATGCATATCGGGAAAATCAAAGACTTACAGAATATGCAGATATTTTAGAAACTTTTCTATTAATTGCTTTAAGGGCAAGTCTTGGAGCAATGGTAAGATTGAGCCATTGTGACTTGGGTGTGGTGGATTTGATATACAAAGATAACCACTCCACATGGAGAGGTAAGGCTGCATATATCTAACCCTCCTCAAATGCTACAGTAGCAGGAACCTTGTGAATTGGACCACCCATTTTTTTTACTATTAATTGCATTTCATGATAGAGTTAAGTTATGACAGTTTGCAATCTAAAGATGCTAATACAGTTTGACATTTTTCACAGATGTTTAGCAACAGCAGCACGTACCTCCAAGGAATTCCTGGCATTTTAATAAGACAAGCGCAGGAATTCTTTTTGGAGTTATGAAACCCATATTGATTTACTCATATATTTGAATGAGCATCAAGATTACAAGCCTAACCAGGAAGCTTAAATTATGAGAAAAAAGAAGAATATTTTACATCAATGGAGAACAGTAAACGTCTCACTGGGTCTAAAGAATATGGAGCATTCTCTAGATCAACCTCAAGCTTCAAAACATCCATATGGAGTCAGCTTAATGGATCACGGGTATGGTCCAACAAAACTTTTTGATATTTCAGCTCTGAAACTGATCTCAAGTCTCAGTGTCAGAGAAAATAAAAGAACTTAGCTTAGATTCTTAGTTGATACGTAACATCAAAATAATGAGCAAAATATGCAAACAAAATTAAACAATATATCAACAATTTCCAGTTTTATGGGTATGCAAGGAAAGGCAGTGCATCACTAGTTCCAACGAGCAATCTGAAAAATCAAGCTAACTTAAGTACAAAAACTGCTAAAGACACTATGACATCATAATTTATAAATATCATCTTAACAGTAGAAAAAAGATAATACCTACAACCTAGCCCACAACTTGTTAATGATTCCAAAAACTAAATAACAACTTAATGTCATCCCCAAGTATTCAGCTATAGGCACGCTTTACATGTTGACTTCAAAGAAGTCATCACCACAAATCAGTGCCCTACCTGAAACCCAAATAGCACATGGAAATGAATTGAAAATAGTTATAAGATTAAAACATGACCTTTATGAGTGGTTAATGATGCACTTCCGTACAAACAGAATGGGCACTATCTGGCTGTGCACAATGGAGGAGGGGAGGTGGGAGAATGTACATTATTATTGGTAGTTAAGAAAGGCAATGAGAGCATAAGCTCTAACGGATGCATAAATCCTTGTGGACTCTCTGCTGACTTTAAAATGTGTTCTGCATGTTATTTTATTGAAGCATTCCTCTTGAGGCCAGAAGATGATTTCACTTGATAGCAAAAGCTTGCAATGTTCTATGAATCAGAACATCAGGAATACTGCAGAGATGAATATGAAGAAAAGGATGTCTCTGGTGGAGCAAAGCTAGATTTTTTTGGTCAAAAATAGAATGTCCAAGGATAGCAACTTGTGTGGAAAAGAATTCGATGCTTGCACCAAATGACGCTATTGAGGGACCTATATTGTCAAAAAAGTCCTGTGTAACAATACCTAAAGAGAACCAAATGAGACGATAAGGATAAGTTTATATCAGAGGATTGGGAATGAGAAGAAGACATAACGAAGCCTATTAGATAGACGCTTTGAGATAACCATGTTATATAATTCCAAGCATTGAAATAAGAATCTTACAATGATAAAGGTCCTGAAAATTCCAAAGCAACTACAAATTTCACATTTTTGACCCATAATATGATTTTTTTTTTTTTTTTTTTTTTGTGAATGATTTAATTTTGCATTCGGCTATCAAAGATATTTTGTGGTGGAAAGTCAGTTTTTAAGTGTCATGCCCGAATGCATCTAGAACATATAATCAGATTTCGACCACAAAATTTTCTTTAAACAAAACAATAAAACTCTATGATCTTATCAGGATTCTCTGCTGTCTTCTAATCTCACTTGTACCCATTTTTTCAGAATTTTCATTGGGTTTGTTTGGGTTTTTCCCCCTCCCTCATTATTCATGTCCTCCGTTATCCAATCCCTCGATTCCAACCTCGAATCCTAGCGGCCCGATTCATCTTCTTGAGCCACTTACAGGCTCCCGCATCAAATCATAAGACCTCCCTACTCGCATCAAGAAGGTAAAATCACGAGACATAGATCTCAAGAAAAAAACCCAGCTGTATCGAGGATTCGGACATAGTTGAAGGGTTTAGAGAACTCACCATATTGCGATAATGAATCCGTGAGAGATGTGGGGATGGGCGTTCCCGCTCGAAATCGATTTGTTTGCTAGGGTTTATATCACCACAGCGTGGAGGAAACAACGGTGGCGCCGACGGCTGTGACGCTTCGCCCGAGAGTCTGGTTCTCCGTATGGGGATTCAACGGGAGCCGCCGTGTGGCTCGCTCGAATTTTTTTTTCACTGGACGGAGAATCCCTTGTTTGTGTGGACCGTCTGATCATTGTTTAACGGTTATAGTACCCGCTTACTAGGACTCCAAAAAATTTCTAATATAATCCGGGTTGTTTTTCTCAAGATCATACTAAAATATAACAAATTGATTCTAAAATTAGTACGCGAAGAGTCCAAGAAGAACACAAAAAAAGAGTCTAAATACAAGGAAGAAATATTTTTTTGATTAAAATTTTCATTATTCTACGTCCAATTAGAGTTTTATGTGGGGTATAAATTATTTGTTAGGCATAGCAATATATATATATATATATATATATATATATATATATATATATATATATATATATATATATATATATATATAAAATAAAATATAAATAAATACATAAAGTATGTTGGTGCCTGATCTATATTAAAATATTTTTAAGAATTGTCCATATCTAAAACCTATAAAATTCAAGTGTATTCCAATTATTGTTATAAAAAAATTTTAAAAAAAATCAGAACATCCCATAAAAAACAAAGATAATTAAAAAAATATGTATTTTACATGAATTTACAAATAGCTCCTTACATTTTCAATTACTATAATATTAATTCTATTTTTTTGAATTATTATGATATTATTTATCTTTTTCTCAATTGAGATCAAAGCTTGCGAGCAATGCTCACTTGTACGTAAGCATAGTTTGTTAAAGTGAACGTTTGTTAGCTAAAATGGTGATAATTAGATGATGCTTAGATTTGTTATCACTATCAACCCCATGAACAAAATGCATCTCTGAACCCTAATCCCAACCCCATTCCTTTTCCCAGCACTCCTTCCTAACCTAACCTCTTGAACACTAATTAAGAAAAAAAAAAAAAAAGCATCTCCTATATAACCTCTTGAACACTAATTAAGAAAAAAAAAAAAAAGCATCTCCTATATATATATATATATATATATATATATATATATAATAATAATAGAATGTAGATATAAATAAGGATATTAGAGATCTATAACCCACAAATCCAATCCGAAACTAAACCAAAACATAAGTTTTGGGTCACACAAATAGATCTGACAAGCTATTGGGTGTGATTAGATCTCAAAATCAATTTCAAAGTCTTACTAGACCGAGCTTGGATAGTTTGGATGCGGAAAGCTCCATGCACTATAACCCTTAATCCAACCAATAACAAGATATCAACTCAATCTGATTCAATTAGATCCAAGTTTATCGAATTTTAAAATCTCATCCAATCTGATTAGACCCAAGTTCATCAAATTTTAAAATTCAGCTGAGTGCACCGCATGGCCTTTGACATAAAACAACATCCTAAAACCTAAATCTCTTCACCTTTTTTCCTTCCCATAGTTTCATTGCTCCCAAAATCTCTAGCTCTCATCTTCAAATCTATCTCTTCATCGCCTCTCACACCAAAAACTTCTTCCCCACCTTCTTTTTATCTCCTTCTCATCTAATTTTGGTAAAGCCAGTCAACTTTGGAAAAAGATGCTCCGAAGATGCATCCTCACCAAAGAGCAACAAGAAGTGAAGAAAGAAGAATTGAGGAGAAGGAAAGTGAGAGGAGCAAGTCCAGCTATATCACCTTCTGCAAGAACTCCAGTAAGTGCCAAAAATTTTCTCTCTACTAGATTAGCAACAATCTTATAGATTGTTGCTTGGATCGGCCAATAAATAAATATACTTATTTCGAGTCTTCTAAATCAAACTCAACTCAGTCAGCCTCTTTCTACTCAATCATCCTCCTCTTCTAGTCCATCCTTATCTAGCCCAACAGGCAGTGGTCATCGAGGTACAGTTTCTCAAGATAGAGCCCATCCCTTTCATCCTGCTATGTAAGTTGATCTTAAGGATTAGAGTGTATCAGCTGCATCATGTCTTTGTATTATGATGTATTATGATGATGTAATATAGCCTATTTTGTATTTTAAGTTATGTTGTATATTATGCTATGTATCAATATTTGTATGAAACATCATCTATATTGAATGATTTACATTGATCAAGCCAGTCAACTTATTATGAATGAAAAAAATGATGGACAAAGATAGTCATGAAATGCAGTCAAAGCAATGCTGGAAGTCATAAACAGCATCGGATGTCATCAAGTAGAAAGTGTAGAAAGCCATGAAGCACTGCAGAAAGTGACAAACCATTATCAAATTTATGTTTATTTCAAGAGTTTATATTTATTTTAGCAGAATTTTTATTTATTATATATCATTTATATTTATTTTACGGGGTTTGTATTTATTCTAGGGTAGTTTGTATTTAACTAGTCTTGGATTGCAGAGAGCAATTATAGCCGTTTGTATTTATTCCAAATTAGTTTATTTTTATTATTTGGTATTTGTATTTATCCTAGAATGGTTTATATTTATTTCAGCAGGGATTAATGTTTATCAGTGTTTATCATTTTCAATTAGTGTTTATCCTGAAAGAATCCTAAATCACTCAACTTGTGGGCTCCGAGTTTGTATTTATTCTACGGAATTTGTATTTATTTTAGCAAAATTTTTATTTATTATATACTATTTGTATTTATTATGTGGGATTTATATTTATTCTGAGGTAGTTTGTATTTATCTGATCTTGAATTTATAAAGGACAGAGAGCAATTTTTAATGATTTGTATTTATTTGAAGTCAGTTTATATTTATTATTTGGTGTTTATGTTTATCCTAGGATGGTTTGTGTTTATTTCAGTAGGAGTTAGTATTTATTATTTTTAGTTAGTGTTTATCATTAGAGGACCCCGGATCATCCAATTTATGGGTCCCGAGTTTATATTTATTCTATAAAATTTATATTTATTTTAATAGAGTTTTTATTTATTACATACTATTTATGTTTATTCTACGAGATCTGTATTTATTCTAGGATAGTTTGTATTTATTCGGCCTTGAGTTCATAAATGGTAGAGAGCGATTTCTAATTTCTGATGATTTGTATTTGTTCGAAGTTACTTTGTATTTATCATTTTCAGTTAGTATTTATCATTGGAGGACCCTAAATCATCCAACTTGTAGGCTCCGAGTTTATATTTATTCTAAAGGTTTGTATTTATTTTAGTAGAATTTTTATTTATTATACATTATTTATATTTATTCTATGGGGTTTATATTTATTTTAGGATAGTTTGTATTTATCCAGCCTTAGATTCATAAAGGATAGAGAGCAATTTTAGCTGGTTTGTATTTATTCAAAGTCAGTTTATGTTTATTATTTAATATTTATGTTTATCCTAGGATGGTTTGTATTTATGTCAGCAGATGTTAGTATTTATCATTTTTAGTTAATATTTATCCTGGAAGGACTAGGGTTAGTGTTTATCATTTTCAATTAATATTTATCCTGAAAGGATCCTATCTCATCTAACTTGTGGGCTCCGAGTTTATATTTATTCTATGAGATTTGTGTTTGTTTCAGTAGAGTTTCTATTTATTATATGCTGTGTATATTTATTCTATGGTTTTTATATTTATTCTAAAGTAGTTTATGTTTATCCGGCCTTGGGTTTATAAAGAGTAAAACAATTTTAGTTGGTTTATGTTTATTATTTGATGTTTGTATTTATCCTATGATGGTTTATGTTTATTTCAACAAGTTAGTGTTTATCATTTTTAATTAATGTTTATCATTGGAGGATCTTAGATTACCTAACTTATAGATCATGAGTTTGTGTTTATTCTACGAAGTTTGTATTTATTTTAGCAGAGTTTCTATTTATTATACGCTGTTTGTGTTTATTCTGTGTGATTTATATTTATTCTAGGATAGTTTATGTTTATCCAAACTTGGATTCATAAAGGGCAGGGAGTAATTTTCAGTCGATTTATATTTATTCAAAGTTAGTTTATGTTTATTATTTAATATTTATATTTATCTTATAATGATTTATGTTTATATCGGTAGGGGTTAGTGTTTATCATTTTCAGTTAGTGTTTATCTTGGGAGAAATTTGTTTATCTTGGGAGAAATTTGGCTCATCCAACTTATAGGCCTTGAGTTTGTATTTATTCCACGGAGTTTGTATTTATTCTACGAGGTTTGTGTTTATTCTAAGATAGTTTATGTTATCCGGCTTGGATTCATAAAGGATGGAAAGCAATTTTAACTGGTTTGTATTTATTCGAAGTTAGTTTATATTTATTATTTAGTGTTTGTATTTATCTTAGGATGGTTTATGTTTATATTAAGTTAGTATTTATCATTTTCAGTTAATGTTTATCCTAGGAGGACCGAACTTGTAGGCTTCAAGTTTAGTTTATTCTATGCGTTTGTATTTATTTGAGCAAAGTTTATGTTTATTATATGTTGTTTGTGTTTATTTTATGGGGTTTGTGTTTATTCTGAAAAGTACGTTTGGAATAGAAATGGGGGAGAGAGATTCAAAGAGATGGAATGCACGCATGGGGTGGCATCGCATCACAATAAATGCATGCTTTCTTTCTATCATGTCTCTTATTTTTTTTTACATGCCAGGTCAGCTAACGGCGAGAAAAATCCTTCGTTTGCTTTTAGAGATATCTTGAAGATGTGCACCGACCCAACGATCAAGGATCCGACCAGATATTGACTAAGATCCGATCAACCGAAGCCCAGTATATATATATATATATCGAATCAAGTCAACCAAATTTGGATGCAGATCCGATCAAGTTAAAACTCTATGATAGAAGTTCTATATCAATGATCCAAGTTATTGAATGTAATCTACTACCTCAAAATTACTTATCACAAAAAATCAAATAATTTTGAGACTTCTAACCTATGCATCAAGTAGTCAAAAAATAGATAGTTTAAATAAAATTGAATTAAATGCATGGACTAGAATCTTCAGATCATATGATTTTTGATATGCAGGTAGTTTTAAAGCAATAGATCACATCCAATGACTTGGATCATCAATGTACTACTTTCATTGTTTAGTTTTAATTTAATTGAATCTGAGTTCAAATCCGATCGATCTTACCCAAATCTACCTCTCTCTCTCTCTCTCTCTCTCTTTATATATATATTTGTTATATATTGACATAGAAGTTTGAAATATGTACTTGAAATTACAATAGATGGCCATCTTGCCATACATTTTAAAGATTTTCAATATCATCTTTCCTGATCAATGGCTCTTAAGATAGTATTTTTGGTGCATGTAATAGCTTGAAAGAATAATTTATAAGACCAAAAAAAATATTAATGAAGACCATATTTCTATCTGGAGCCCAATGAGAAACCTAATTTTTTAATATAAATATAAATTTTAATTATAGTTAAGTTTGGATTTGGATAAAGATAAGGATAAATTATACGAACATCCTCTTTACTTTAATTCAATTTTATTTACATCTTCTCTACTTTAAAAAATATCGAACTAGCCTTTCTAGTTATCGATATGTTCCAATATAATCCAGCCATTTATCTCTATTATTTTTTTTTAAATGATAAAAATACTCATCTTCTTCCTCCTCTATGATCGGTGTCTCTCTTTCTCCCACTTTCTTCTTTCTTTCTCCTTTTTTTTCTTTCTTTTCATCTATTTCTCCTTCCTCTCTTCGTCCTTTTTCTCCATTCTTTCTTCTCTTCTTTTTTCCATCCATTTTCTTTCTTTCCTTTTTTTTTCCTCCTTTTTTTATATCCATTCTTCTCTCCTCTTTTTTCTTCCCTTCCTTTCCATTCACTTCTCATCCTCATCATTTTTCTTCAAACCGTCTCTACCTAACATAAAATCATAGCCATCATCTAAACTTTTCTATTTGGCTACTCCAAGCTTCCCATCCAATTGAGACTCTTGAGAAAAAAAATAAATAAAAAAATAAAAAGAAAATAGAAGAAAATTTGATAAAAATAAAATAAAAGATGAAAAAAATAAAAAATAAAATTTTTTATCATATGGATTGATCATTATTTTTTTTATTTTTTATTTAATTATCTTTTTTTAAGATCTATAAGAAAAGAGAGCACCTGAGGAAGATTGAAGGGGTTTCTTAGGTTCTGGTTGGGGTTTTTCTCAAGCATATTGGATGTTATAAGATTTGTGCTAGTGTGAATAAGTCCCTTAAGTTTTTGAAAGCTTAATTTTGGTAGAAGCATGAAATTTTATGAAATTTGGGAAAGAAACTAAATGGATGGATCGAAAGAATTTTATTCCGTGAAGGAAGAAACTAATAAATACTACGAACAAAAGAATAAACAGTAGCTAAGAGGTTAAGATAAGCAAAGATCGATGGATCATGAAGAAAAATTTTATTATGATGCGAGAAAGAGGAGGAGAAAAATGGATGGAGAAAGAAGAGAAGGAGAAAGAGAATGAAGGAGAAGAGGAGAATGGGTGGAGAAAGAAAAGAAGGAGAAAGGAGGAGGGAGAAAGAAAAGAAAGAGGAGGAGAAATGGATGAAAAAAAGGAGAAGAAAGAGAAAGAAAGAAAGAAGTAAGTGAAAGAAAGATGAACACCAACCATGAAGGATGAGAGAGGAGAAAAAAAATTGATATTTATGTTATTTTAAAAAATTTTATTAATATCATCAGTTGTTAAGTGACTGTCAAAATTTTATTAAAATTTTGATAATTTTATAAATCTATTTGATACATTTTAAAGTATAGAAATATAAATAAAATTAATTAAATTTTAAAAATATTTATATAATTTAATTTAAAAATAAATATATTTTAAATTTGGATGTTAGGCATGTCCGAATCGAACACGTTGACGCGGAGCTCAGTGGGCGTCTTCCTGCTAGGTAAGACGGACAGCAAACACGGAACCGGCACGAAATGTTCCTAACTTCCCATGTGAGGGCACGTGCGCCGTAAGCGTGCCGATGGGCCACAAATCCTACGAAATATCGCCGCGTTCATGTCGCGCAGCCTCGAGGAAGACGTGGCACCTCTAGTTTGTCCGATTATAATCGACGGTCGGACTCGTACAACACCGAGCACCGTTCGATTAAGGAATCCAACGGTCTGGAGAGAAACCCTAGCGTGTCAAGTCTCCTAAGTTTCAGTCCTCTATATAAGGATCGCAGTGGTTCCGCCCCCCAAACCCTCGTCGCTTATTTCTCGGCTCTCGTGGCACCAAATCCGTTGTAGAGTGGGTTCTATCGCTCTGCCGCCGACGACCGAGGTGAGATCGATTGTCTGTTCGAAAGGCTATTCTTTTTTATCGAATTTTGTTTCTTCCGGTAAAATCTTGCATGAATTCTCGAGTTCTACGGAAAATTACGTCCTTGTTATATGTCATGGATGTAATATTAAATGTAATAGATTTGTGTGTTAGATCTAAAGTTCCTCAGATTCGTCTCTGTTTTGAATTTTATTTGCATAGCCAATATTGCTTGGTAGAGGCTTTTTGAAGAAAAATGGTTTGTGTCTCTGTGATGCAATTGATGTTCTGATCTGAGTTCTTATGCGGTTGGTTTGATTGTGTCTTGAACGAAATTGCTGGAAGCGGTAGTTTAGATGCTCCATGCCTTGCTTGACGTCTTCGATCTAGAGTGTCTAGTAGATTATTCGTCTTACAATTTTTACTTTGAACCGGTAGCTAGCTGAATCTTGCTTCCCGATTTTAATTCGCTGGACGGTCATGGTCGTTTCTTAGAAAGCTGCCTTTTTTTTTTTTTTTTTTTTTTTTTTTTTTGTATATCTTGGTGAGTTTCTTTCTTTCTTTGTTTTCTGGGCCAATTTTTATCTTCGCATGGTAACGAGGTACTCCACTCACCCTTCGTATGAAATTGGAAATTAATGAATACGCGTGTACTGCAATCTTTTCAGCACTTTGTTAGAGATTTAACCACTATGGTCCTCTGGAAGTCATATACTCATATCCCTTTGTTCCTGTAGTACAAGAATATACCTAACCGCTTTATTGTTGTATTGTGAAAATTTTGATCTTAACTGGCTCTATTGTGATTATGGTTATTCAAATATGTTGCAATTGCCTTTTGGTATTATCATACTGTATTCAAATATGTTTCAATTATCTTTTGGTATTACTAGACTGATTAGTGATATTACAGTGCTGATTATTCCTTTTTCAGAAAGAAAACCTGCTTTATTTGTGTGCTAAGTGGTTCCCTTAACTTGAAGGACATGCTCAGAAATATTCTTCTGATGTTTGGTCGTTTAAAATATTTTCATGTTTTGCCCTTTTGTCCAGTTTATGTATGCTTGTATGATTGATTAGATTAGTGGAGTCTTAGTCAATCCTTGTCTATCCTTCTGATTGCAAGAGGCTTTGAATCTAAATTTCTCTTTATTGTTTGATATGGTGGCATGCATTAACCCTCATGCCAAGCAGGTTTTTTTTGGCTTTATTGCCTATTCTGAGTTATTTCTTCATGTTAGATTTCCAGTTGTTATACATTTTCTTCTGGTTCATAGTTGCTTGCATTATCAATTCAGGTTCTTTAAAGTTTGGTATATTTTTGCCTCTTCTTTCGGCTACAAGAGTTTTTCACTTTAAATGTCTTGATGGCTTTGTTCTGGAGGCATATATCAAACTTAAATATCAGGGAGCTTTCATGTCCCGAGTTTTTTTGTATTAGCTCTGGACCTCCAACTCTCTCATACATGTTAACATAATTTGACTTTCGTCTTTTCTCTTGGATTTTTTTGGATCTGGCTATTCTGAGTTAATTCTTCATGTTTAGATTCCTAATTGTTATACATTTTCTTACACTTCATAGTCACTTATATTGTCAATTAGGGTTTTTTTTTTTTTAAGTTTGGTATATTTTTGCCTCTCCTTTCGGCTGCAAGAGGTTTGGACTTTAAATGTCTTGATGGCTTTGTTCTGGAGGCATGTATCAAACTTCATGATCGGGGAGTTTTCATGTCCTGAGATTTTTCTTATTAACTCTAGATCTCCAACTCCCATACATGTCAACATGATCTGACTTTAGTCTTTTCTTCTAGATTTTTTGGAGCTGGATAGCACTATAGCTCTGTGACTCTTTTGGAGCATCTTTTTTTTTCCAAATTGCTCTATGTATTGTGTTGTATATGTGTATGTGACATATTCTGGATTTAACAGCGGATGAACTCTCCTAGATGGTAAAGGAAGATACTATGGATTTTTAAGATGATTTTCTATGTGGTTACAATAAAAGCATTTTATTGTAAACTCAGTGACTCTTTTTTCGTTGCTTTTGGACAAACCGTTGGTTTATATAATTAAGGGCATTTTATTACTAAAGTGCAGGAATGACCTTCTAAGTTTTTTATGGGCATATTTACCATGTTTTCCTGTTTTATTGTCTTATGCTTATTGTCATCAAAAATTTTGCTGTAGTTGTTGATAGGTCTTTTCACATGTTCTTCAAGTTCTTGATTCCTCTCTATTTTTCTAATTTTCTCCCTGCTTTGCGATGATTTCTACCTGAGGAACCTATGTATGCAATGTGACCGTGTATGCATCATGTTAGATTGCATTAGTTTTATTGTTGACAAGCTATCCTCTGTAGAAGGCCTTTATCTTGACTTTAAAAAATA
The DNA here is from genome assembly GCA_006176705.1 of Cocos nucifera. Taxonomy (NCBI): domain Eukaryota; kingdom Viridiplantae; phylum Streptophyta; class Magnoliopsida; order Arecales; family Arecaceae; genus Cocos; species Cocos nucifera. The sequence goes on along the minus strand of QRFJ01000006.1, from coordinate 7,569,343 downwards.
AAGTTTATGGGTTTAAAATTTGGAACACAAGTATGAGCTTAAAATTTGGAATGCAAGCTTTGTATTTCCTTTTGATCTCCTTTTACATTTTATGTGTTGTTAGGTTTTTTTCTCTCATTAGATATGCAAGTTTTCTTGTTTCCATGTTATTTTTCCTGATCATCCTCTTCCCCCTTTCAGCAATCATGGGTAAGGAAAAGGTACACATTAACATTGTGGTTATTGGCCATGTCGACTCTGGGAAGTCAACCACTACTGGACACCTTATCTACAAGCTCGGTGGCATTGACAAGCGTGTGATTGAGAGATTCGAAAAGGAAGCAGCTGAGATGAACAAGAGGTCATTCAAGTATGCTTGGGTTCTTGACAAGCTGAAGGCTGAGCGAGAGCGTGGTATCACAATTGATATTGCTCTCTGGAAGTTTGAGACCACAAAGTACTACTGCACCGTCATTGATGCCCCTGGGCATCGTGATTTCATCAAGAACATGATCACGGGCACCTCTCAGGCTGACTGTGCAGTCCTTATTATAGACTCCACAACTGGTGGTTTTGAGGCAGGTATCTCAAAGGATGGACAGACACGTGAACATGCATTACTTGCCTTTACTCTTGGTGTGAAGCAGATGATCTGCTGTTGCAACAAGGTATGAATATTTCTGCCTGCTTCCTGCTTCTTGCTGTTCCCTCTGTCATTTAACACTACATCACCATTCATCGTCCAAAGCTTTAAAATGGTGTCTTTCACAATATGGTGTCGTCATATTCTTTTTCATGGTTTTCTGTCTAGTGTTCTTAGCCTTCTCTGCTATGCAAGCTTGTAGGTGTTTTAGTTGTTGATTACATATGTAATTTTCAAATTTTGGCCATTTTGTTTGCTTTCTGAAAATGGAACCATGATATTTTTTTAATCACAATCTGTTTGTTTTATGTTTGTATTTCCTAAATGCTTTTCTTATTTTAAGATTAAACAAGCTGAGATCTATTTTGTTCACGGAGCATCTGTTAGGTGTACTTGCAATTATAAGTGTTCAAAAAGAACCAGACACATGGATCGACATTTAGGTTCAATGCATCTGGTCAGTCAGTGCCCTTCTCTTTTGGTTCTCCACACCGCTAATCATCTACTAAAGAGAAGCGATGTTATATCACCATCCTCGTGATCATGTTTTTATGAGTTAATAATGATTATTCATGTCTTAAATTTTCAACTTTATTATTATTTACCATTAACTCAAAGGATTCATAAATACACATATGTGATAGAAAATAACCCATTTATTAATATAGCATATAATTTTGCCTGTCTACTTTGATTTTTTTTTTTTTTTATCATATTTGTTATTTATTTGTTTTGCTGCATTGTTCTAGATTTTTTTTTTTTTTTTTTATCATATTTGTTATTTATTTGTTTTGCTGCATTGTTCTAGATGGACGCCACAACTCCAAAGTACTCAAAGGCTAGGTATGATGAAATCGTGAAAGAAGTTTCTTCTTACCTCAAGAAGGTGGGTTACAATCCAGAGAAGATTCCTTTTGTTCCCATCTCTGGATTTGAGGGTGACAATATGATTGAGAGGTCCACCAACCTAGACTGGTACAAGGGTCCCACCCTTCTTGAGGCCCTCGACTTGATCCAGGAGCCCAAGAGGCCCTCAGACAAGCCTCTCCGCCTGCCACTTCAGGATGTGTACAAGATTGGTGGCATTGGTACTGTCCCAGTGGGACGTGTTGAGACTGGCATTCTCAGACCTGGCATGGTGGTTACTTTCGGTCCCAGCGGTCTGACAACTGAAGTCAAGTCTGTGGAGATGCACCATGAGGCCCTGCAGGAGGCCCTTCCTGGTGATAATGTTGGTTTCAATGTCAAGAATGTTGCCGTCAAGGATCTCAAGCGTGGTTATGTGGCCTCTAACTCGAAGGATGATCCTGCGAAGGAGGCAGCCAGCTTTACTTCTCAGGTTATTATCATGAATCATCCTGGTCAGATCGGCAATGGCTATGCTCCCGTGCTTGACTGCCACACCTCCCACATTGCTGTTAAGTTTGCTGAGATCCTTACCAAGATTGACAGGCGGTCTGGTAAGGAACTTGAGAAGGAACCCAAGTTTTTGAAGAACGGTGATGCTGGTTTTGTTAAGATGATTCCCACCAAGCCCATGGTCGTTGAGACCTTCTCAGCGTACCCACCACTCGGTCGTTTTGCTGTGAGGGACATGCGCCAGACGGTGGCTGTTGGTGTCATCAAGAGTGTTGAGAAGAAGGACCCAACCGGTGCCAAGATCACCAAGGCTGCTGCCAAGAAGAAGTGAACAATGTCATCAAGTGCCTGGTGGTGGTAGCAATTAGATGGCTTTGTTGTCTGTTTTAAGTCTTGGTAGAGGGGACATCGATCTTTCGGTATTCTGCTGCCCATTTTCTGGATGGTGGTGGCTGGATTCTCAGCCGGAGGTGGTAGTTCTTTTTGCACGTTCTTTTCCGTTGTTTTTTATTCAGTTTTGAGTCTGGATTAAATCCACAAACAGCTTAAAATTCGTTTAGTCCTTTTTGTTTTTTATTGGATGATGAAAGTTTGGGACATCTGATTTGAAAATTTTGAGACAGCATTTAGTATTTAACAGAAGTGCTTTTCTTTCGATTATGTTTTTCCTGATGGCTTATTTGTGGTCCCACCGATGTTACTGGGTCCTGGAAGTAACCTGTGCTCATAGATGAGGAGTAAAAACAGGACTCCCGCTACAGACCATGAAGCTTCTTCTGGGGATTCTGTTGCTTCTATCGTAAGACTTGCTATCTTGTTTTGCTGCGTTTGTCATTTGTTATTTGTTTATCCGTTCTTGTTATCCAGGTCATGACAAGCTTTGTATCAATCCACCAAAATCATGTTGTTGCCATGCATCCGTATACGGTTGTTTGAAGGGAGATTTGTTTCGTAAATCATTACCATTGTGGGATGATTGGTGGACGATAAGCTCAAATTGGTTTCTGAAGTATTTCCATCGGACCAATGTTCTAGGTGAATTAAGCGGAGGTTTTAAGCTTGTGCGGGGTTCAATTAAAAGTTGATTGGTTGAGGGTTTTTACTCGCTAGCGTTACGTGTTAAAAGTAGCTCGTTGAAGTTTTCACTAGGGTGGCTCTGTGTTAAAAGCTTCTTGTTGAATTACCACCATCGGGAAGAAAGGTGGGGAAAAAAAATTTTCCACGGATTGTCTGATTTTGATCTAGGAAGAAAATACTGAACCACCATGGTATTTGAAGACGCCCATGCATAAATAATATGATACTGACCTCTAGCAAAAGAGGACACGTATAAACGTGATTTGACAAATATCATGCGACCGAAATGGGGTTAGCTAGACTTGGTCAGGCTCCTTACCTTTGCATCCACTCTGTTTGCTCTTGTGCATTAAAAGAAGCTATTTAAGTTTTTGTAGACAACATATACTAAATTAAGCTTCGAGTCAAGACCCTCTATCATAATAGAGAGCAACGCATAGCAAAGTACTCTGATAACCGGGCATATTGATTGCAAATGCTTCCCATCAAACCTGAAATATTAATACACAATGTCTCATTAAGAAGATATCTCCTCCCAGTAATTGCACAGTTTTTTGTTTTTTGTTTTTGTTTTTTTTTTTTCAAGGAAAGCCAAATTGATCACTGATACGATAAGATTATCTAGATTGGGTGAAGTAAAAAAAAGAAAAAAAAACAAAGTTTGTGAAAATGCAAGCTTGGTTATCATCAGAGAAAAACAAGTTTCCCTGCACTACTTTGGTGAGAACAGACACCGGGGCATCAGAAATTTTCAGCATATACCATCAAGTATCAGCTTCAAGCTTCGTGCGTGCTGCTTTCTCTGCCTCATTCAAGACGAATGCTTTTAGTGACTCAACATCTCTTGGGCCTGCATACCATGTATAACAATTTCCAGCAAGTCTAGTAGTTAGCAGAGGTGATCCATCCAACCATTGGTCAGGTAACAGAGAGATGACGCAGATACCAAAAGGAAACAGAATATCAAATATATAGAGCGGCTATCAACCAGAAACAGACATAAATAGCCAAAGCTAAATATGCCATACATTATTTCACCAATATTCTGCGTCTCACATTAATGTTTAGAGGGATTTCCTACCCAGACTAATAAATGTTGAACTTTGCTGTCTACTTGAAAAGTATGGTTACTTTTTAGTTAACAACACTTTAGTATTCATTTGGTTCACAAATCCTGAATAATTTCATGATCAAACTTATCCTGGGCAACATAGGGTTCAAATTGTGATTTCCTTAAACTAATTTAGGCTTTCCCCCCCTATGTGCATCATGTCATTTCTTCAAGGTGTTTCCATATACTAGATATGGATCTCAACTAGTGCCCAGCAGTTTGTGCACCTACTTGCCCAATTCCAATGCAACCTGGGAGAGCAATATAAGCAAGAGTAGCTTTTTATTATAGGCAAGCAGGCAGGCAGACAAACTCTAGTCAAGGGGTGATCTGTTCAGATCCGCTGGAGAAGCTTTTTACTATAGACAGGCAGGCATGCCCGCACGCACACACACAGATACATATATATATCCAAATCAACAAAAGTAAGGAAAAAAACCACCAAATTTCATCAACTAGTTCATTGCAGAGGACATTGTTTAGAAACATGTTAATGTGCCTCAACAAATATGACTAAAAATTACCTTTGTATTTGGCAAATTCTTCTCCATCATAAAATATCTTAAATGTCGGGTATGAATGGATGTCCAGCTTGGAGCATAATGGTTTGCTTAAACTGCAGTCCACTTGTCCTATCTCTATCTCATCTTCACCTTCAACAGCCCTTCCTAGGTCCTCCCAGAGTGTTCCCAAGTTCTTACTGAGAATGAACTGTCTATTAGTAGCAATCAAGATAACCAAAATACTACTCATTATGCTGTATAACATATGCACGCAGATAGCTAGGTCATGGAGATAAATTGATATCCATGGGATATTTACCAGTGTTTACACCAAGGAACACAGAACTGCACAAACCACACAGTGTCCTTCTCCTTTACCTAAATAACACATTAAAAACATAAGATCAGAAATAGTAAGTAATTAACATATAGATTCATTGATAAGAACATATTGAAAAGTTTATAGAACAAATATATGAGGTTATTAAACAAAGATGGAAAACTGCAACACTCAGTGTGCACGCCCATTTATGCTAAAAGTTATCATGAGACCCTAATAAAGCTACAACAAAGATGCAATATAATTTCCTCTCCTATTTGATCAGTTATCAACCATTATCAGAATTTTTAGGGAAGTTCCATAATTGAAAGAATAATATAGGTATAAACCTTTTATGGAAACAAACAAACCAAGTTATATGCGTACAATTCCTAACACATAATTTGGCGCATAGCAAAATTTCACCTTTTGTAATCATAAATTCAAAAGCCAAGATTGTGCAATGGCCTCAACCTGGCTACCTAATCAACATAAAGTTAAATTAGATACATAACTATATACCTTATCAATGTGGATCCTTAGAATTCAAACTAACTACTAGATTGATGGACTTAAGTTAAATGGCAAAAAGAGGATGGACAAATATTCCTACCTGTAGGCATCAGTAAACATAATCAACTTTGTTGATGAACCATGAATAGGCTAAACATAAAACAATAAAAAAAAATTACAAACTAATTTTTTCTAGTGTAGGATCTTAGGCTGGATGAATTCTAGGGTAGACAAGTTTACTGATCAAAGCTTGAGAATAAGTATGCAAGGTATGAAAAAAAATTCAGATCTGTTATAAATCTATACTTGGTAAGAAGGGAGAAAAGAACTATAAACAAGTAATAAGAAAGAGAAGTCAGAATAAAAGAGATAAAAACAGAAAAAGAAAGACTGGAGTGGTCAACCTTTTCTTTTTGCCACAGAAAAAAAGAAGAAGCCAGGATGAACTTTCCTACTTCATAAATAGAAGTTGCCAGCTGCTTCAAGTTAGAGAGTCCTAGTTGAGCTCTTATATATTTAACAAAAGCAAAATGTGAGATACAGAATACTTGTATCTCCAAAAAAACTAAAGTATCAGGAAAGAAATTTCCACTATTTCTCACTGATCATCCTGGAGATTCTCGTAAGTTCCAAAAATTGGCATACGCATCCAGAATGGGCCAGTAAACAGTTTGCCAATTTCTTCAAAATTTGGGCCCATTGAGAACCAAAAAAAGTATGGTCTAGCCTCTTAATGCACATGCACTGTAACCTTCTGACCTTTCTCCCCTTCTTTTTCATCTCCTCAACCTTTATTTGACATCCCCTTGTTGCTAGAAAATTTCATGCCTATGTTGCATACATGCAAAACACCTTCAAAGGATTCTTTCTGCCATCATCACTCAATTTCCATCGACATAACCATTTCTAGCTTGATCCTTCTTCCACCATAAGAGTCAAAAATAACCATTTCTAGCTTGATCCTTCTTCCACCATAAGAGTCAAAAAAAAGGCTGGGGAAGAAAGAACAATCAGTACATCTTGTATATACCAGGAGAAAATAAGAACATTAAATAAAAAAATTGCAACATAATTCAAAGAAGCTATCCACGATGGAAGATATTGCAATGTGAGTCAAATATGGAATAGATCTTCCAACCATCTTACAGGTTGTTTTAGTAATATGGCAGGTTACTATCCTGTCCATAGTCAACTTTGCTAGCAACCTAGCATAGACTAGCAAAGGGGCAACATTAGGTTTAAAGCCAGTCGATCCATTTGGTCAACCCTTACCGATGAGATGAGGTTTGTGGTTAATATGGCACCTATATTAGCCATGGAAGACTGAAGATTCTTTAATTTAATGGGAATGAAATACAATTAATAAAACCATAAAAAAGTTTTTCTAAAAAAAAAAATCATGGGATTAAGTCAATCTGATGAAACTGCTTTGATAAGGAGAGAAATCTAATGGCAAAGAATTAGATGCAACACGTAATTTGGGATGAAGAAAGGCTTAAACTCAAAATATTGAGAGGTGAAAAACTCAAGAGATGAAACAAAGAGGCAGTAAGTATTAACAACTGATATTGCCATGCATAAGCTCTGAAAAGTCAAACAATTAAAAAAGTGCACAGTATGCGATCCTTATGCATCAAAGGTTGCATCCGACTTCTGGAAGCATGGTTGGGAGCTTAAGATACAAGTCCCATGCATCAAGGCAAAGTCAAAATCATAGGATGTACGAAGTGTTTGAATAATTACAACAGAGTCTTAAATGAGATGACTTGCTTTTAATGAGGAGAATCATCAAATTGTTGTAGGACAAAGAATATACATATTAGATTCAATTGACAGTCACGAAGAAGGTTAACATAAATAAAAGCTGTTTTGCGGTTAACCACAAAAGGGGTAAAAAAAAAAACGGAACGTGAAACAAATCAGAAAGTGATATGCTACTAAAAATCACAAACCAGCTCAAGGGAGTGCATAGCCATGCAAAAGGTGCAAGTTTAAGTATTCCACACTTCAGTATTTAGCCTCATACAATCAAGGCTAGGTTTGGAGCTCAAGGTATGTTTTGAACAAAGCCAAGTCAGGGAAAACATGACGTGGATTTTGACAAAAAGGCAAGAATGGAAAATTTTTAGTCTTGGACGGGCCATTCGCATCATCTCCGGGATGGAATTTCCATGAAGCCACTGCCAAGATACAACAACTGAATAAAAATAATAATTCCCTTAATTAAACATTGCTGGTTGCCAATAGAATCTATAACTACATGCTGGTTTGCTTGGTGCTTTGATGCTCATCAAAGCCATTTCATAAATTTTTCTCACAGAAATACGTTGTGTCGTGGAACGGGGCTGGTATGGCCTCAGCCTGTTTAGGGTCGGCCGCCGACCTACCCCAATGGATCGTCTAAGCGGAATAATGCGATATTTCGTCCATGGTTAGCTGTAGGTCGGCAATATCGTCCATGGTTAGCTGTAGGTCGGCTTAAGCCGACCTACAATTCTGGCCGACCTACTGAAGATTACCTCCTGGCAGAATGAGATAGACCTTCATATCTCATCCTCATCAGATTCAGGTCGGCCGCCGAGCTACGTGAAGAGGCTCATAGCTCGTCAATGACCGACCTACAACTATCCCAGCTGAAACTACGTCCTCTCCGAATCGAAAAACTCTGATAAAGAGAAATCTTTCGCAATCCCATCTCTTAAGAAGGAAAGAAATCTTCCGAATCAATCCAGGACGACTAACTCGGAAAGCCGTTAGAGTCCAAAACGGATACGACTCCAACTCCTCCCCTATAAATAAAGGGGCTCCGGGACCCTCCAAGTATGTTATTCAATTCGACGCTTTCTCTCCTCTTTGTTCTCCAATCTCCTAACTTGAGCATCGAAGGATCTTCACCGGAGAACACTCCGGTGGGGAACTTATTGAAGGTGAACGAATGAAGCTCTAGCGAAGTTCGTCCTCGGCCACATAATCCTCGACGGCCGAGCTCCTCCATCCTCATCAGCCGACCTCCAGTTGGAAGATCCAGGAGCAACAGTTGGCGCTAGAGGAAGGGCCCCGGATATTTCCGAGATTTAATTTCGAGGGAAGAAAGAAGGACACTGGATATCATGAAAATCCGAAAGGGAGCATCAAATGCGTCCCAACGTTCTAGTAGTTGGAGGACCTACAATGCTCAATAGGTTAATACATTTCCACCATCAATCCGGGAGAACCCGCCAACAGCGCCGACGGTCTCACAGGAACAGTATGACACCCTACTCCATCAGGTGCAGGCACTATCAGCCGCCATAAAAGGAATACAGCAGGCAGACGAGCACCGTCCGACCGAAGAAGATTCAAGCCTGATCCGGATAAGGCCGGAGGAACGATGCCCCCATAGCCCTAGGGCAAAGGCCAATCATCACAGTCGACCTACAAGTCCTTCCCATCGAAGACCCGAGCACTCGCCAACACCAATTTCAAGAAGAGGCTCCACTCCGAGCCATGAGACTCCTAAACACCGAGCCACTCGTGAGGACGACATGGAGAAAAAGCTCAAAGAGATGCAACGGCAGTTGGATGCGTTGCGTGAGCCAAGGCAGCAAGGGGAAGATTTAGGGTTTAATGTCGATCCCCCATTCACTCAGAAGATTATGGATGAACCCTTGCCATGTCGGTTCAAGATCCCTCAGATGGAGCTTTACGATGGAACGGCCGATGCCATAGATCATCTAAACAGTTTTCGAACTCTTATGCATCTGTAAGGGGCTACCGATGCGATACTATGTCGAGCTTTTCCTTCAACTTTGAGAAAGGCGGCTCGACATTGATATTCGAACCTAAAACTTGGCTCCACAGATTCCTTCTACCAGTTGAGCTGTCTGTTCGTTGCCCATTTCGTAAGCAGTCGTCGGCAACGTCGCAATTCTGACTTCCTCATGAGCATCAAGCAATGAAAGAATGAGCCCCGTCAGGAGTACATCAATCGCTTCAATGCAGCCACGTTGGAGGTCCGAAATTTAGACCCGTCGGTGGCCTTGACGACGTTCAAGACCGGCCTCCTCCAAAATGACCTTTTGTTCTCCCTCAGCTTGGACTATCCGAAGGACTTTGCTGAGATGCTAGAATGAGCAGAGAAGTATGCCCAGGCCGAAGAGGCTTGGGACCAGTGGGGAAGTAGCCGAGATGGTAGGACAGGTCCATCCCAAAGGCAGGAGAAGAAAAAAGGCCATAGACGAGTACAGCATCGCTGGGAGGACCCACGGTTTCGTCAATCATGCATCCCACCTCGGAGTAGCCGACCAACATCTCCAAAGCTGCGAGGCCAGTCTAGAATTTTACCTCGGAGGTTCAATTACTACACCCCTCTCAACACACCCCGGGCTCAGATTCTGATGAAGATCGAGCGACGAGAAGATATACCTCGACCCAGGAGAATGGAAATCCCTGTCTGAGTAAGAAATCCGAGGAAGTATTGCCGATATCACCGTGACCATGGGCATGATACCAAGGAGTACTGGCAACTCAAAGAGGAAATTAAGGCACTAATCAGGCGCGGACGACTTCGGCACTGTGGATGAATGGCGAATCCCGACGAATCCGAATCGAGACCAACCTCGGCAGGGTGAGCCACGCGTAGAGCAGCCGGCTGCGGAAAAAATCAAAGTAATTGCTGAAGGAAACGTCGGCGGAAACACTTCGGATCAGGATCGACAGGAGAGGGACCGAGGAAGAGGAAGGCAGATGGTGAAATTACTTTCACCAATAAAGATCTGGAAGAAATAAATCAGTCCTATGACAATCCTATAGTCGTTTCCCTGAATATTGCTAATTATGATGTACATCGGATCCTTATTGATAATGGAAGCTCGGTTGATGTTTTGTTTTATGATGCCTTTGTTCGGATGAACTTAAGCCCTGAACTACTGACGAAGAGGAATGTACCTCTGATCGAATTTTCTAGCGCTACGGTTCCAATGAAAGGAACTATCTTACTAACGACAAAAGCTGGATGAGCTTCGAAGCAGACGATTGTCGACATAACCTATTTCGTTGTGAATAATCCCTCCGCCTACAATGTCATCTTAGGTCGGCCAAGCCTAAATACCCTTCAAACCATAGTATCGACTTATCACCTGAAGGTCAAATTCATGACTCCGCATGGAATCGACGAGCTCAGAGGGAACCAGTCGGTTGCAAGGGAATGTTACATGGCTACTTTACGTGGAGTGGTGGCTGAAGAATAATCCATGAATGAGTTAGACGTCCGGGATGAACAAAAAGGCTCCCCGACAGAGGAACTGATCTCTGTACCGATCAATAATGATCCAAACAAAATTGTGAAGGTTGGCTCAAGCTTATGTGAAAAACATCGGCAGCACCTCATTACATTTCTACGAGATAATACCGATGTATTTGCTTGGTCAGCTTCGGACATGCCCGGCATCAATCCACAAGTCATGGTACACCGACTCAATGTAGACCTGAATCGTCGTCCGATCAGACAGAAAAAGCGGAGCTTCGCCCCTGAACGTCAAAGGGTAATACAAGAAGAAGTTGATAAGCTCTTGAAGGCCGACTTCGTCCGAGAAGTTTATTATCCGGAGTGGTTGGCTAACGTCGTCCTCGTCAAAAAGGCCAGTGGAAAATAGCGCATGTGTATTGATTATGTGGATCTCAATGGAGCATGCCCAAAGGATAGCTATCCTCTGCCACGCATAGACCAACTGGTGGACGCGACCTTAGGACATCAGCTCTTATCATTTATGGATGCTTTCTTGGGATACAACTAGATCCGAATGGCACCCAAGAACGAAGAAAAAACTTCTTTCATAACTGACCAAGGCCTTTTTTGCTACAGGATCATGTCGTTTAGCCTGAAGAATGCTGGGGCGACCTATCAAAGACTTATGAACAAGCTTTTCAAAAAGCAGATTGGGAGAAATATGGAAATGTACGTGGACGACATGCTCGTCAAAAGTAGGACAGCCGAATGCCATATTACTGATCTAGAAGAAGCCTTTTCTATACTACGGTGTTTCCGAATGAAGCTCAACCCGGATAAATGTGCCTTTGGTGTCACCTCCGAAAGATTTCTTGGATTCATGGTGTCACAACGCGGGATTAAAGCCAATCCGGAGAAGATTCAAGCTCTTCAAGAGATGAAGCCTCCAAGGATGATCAAAGAAGTGCAACGACTCACAGAAAGGATCGCAGCCTTAAATAGATTCCTATCAAGATTGGCGGAAAAGAGCCTTCCATTCTTTAAAGCCCTCAAGCAACCGAAGGACTTTCAATGAACGGATGAATGCCAGACAGCCTTCGACAAACTAAAAAAATACCTCGGCTCTCCCCCTCTGTTAAGCAAGCAGAGCCTGAGGAGGTGCTGTACTTGTATCTAGCTGTCTCTTCTTCGGCAATTAGTTCTGTTCTGATCCGACAGGAGACCAAGGTGCAGAAGCCGATCTATTACATGAGCCGAGTACTTCACGATACTGAGACCAGGTATACGAGACTGGAAAAGATCGTCTATGCTCTCTTGATATCTGCGAAAAAATTGCGCCCATATTTTCAAGCGCACACCATCGCTGTCCTTACAGACCAACCCATTAGATCGGTATTATACCGACCAGATACTTCCGGGCGGCTGGCTAAATGGGCTATCGAGCTAGGCGAATTTGATATCAAATATTTGCCGAGGCCATCCATTAAAACTCATGCATTGACGGATTTCATTCTGAAATGTACAATTCCAAATGAGGAATCCAGCATGCTGAAACCTCTTCAACCGATGACTGTTGGACCTTGCATGTTGATGGATCTTCGAATGCCATGGGCTCCGAAGTCGGTCTGATCTTAACAAGCCCGGAAGGAATAGTAGCGGAATATGCTCTATATTTCGACTTCCCGGCTTCCAACAATGAAGCCGAGTATGAGGCATTGGTAGCGGGACTTAGAATAGCGAAAGAAATAGAAGTTCGGCATCTCAGAGTACATAGTGATTCACAGTTAGTGATTGGTCAGGTTCAGGGAGAATATGAAGCCCGAAAGCCAAATATGGTAAAGTATCTGCAGAAGGTCAGAGACTTGGCTTCTAGCTTTCTAGCGATGGATGTTCAGTAGATACCAAGGGCGGAGAATGTGCGAGCTGACCTTCTTTCTAAACTAGCAATCCATGGGATGGTCGACCTAAAAAGAAACTCATACATGGAAGTCCTTGAGAAGCCGAGTATTGAGGAGGTTCCAGTAATGCAAGCTGATCCAGAACCAAGCTGGATAGATCCTATTCTCCATTATTTGCGAGATGGGATTTTGCCTACGGACCAAGACGAGACGAAAAGATTGAGACACCTTGCTCCACAATGCGTCGTTTACGAGGAGTTGTATAAGAGGTCCTTCACCCTGCCTCTGCTCAGATGCCTCCATCCTTCGGAAGCCAACTATGCCCTGCGGGAAGTTCACGAAGAAATCTGTGGTAATCACCTGGGGGGCAAGGCTCTGTCCCACAAAATATTACGGCAGGAATATTTTTGGCCAACCATGCAAAGAGATGCGGCCGAACTAGTGAGCAAATGTGACCAATACCAAAGGATCTCAAACATTCAGCGCCGACCATTGACCCCACTAGCCCCGATCACGATCCCTTGGCCCTTTGCTCAATAAGGAATGGATATCCTCGGACCATTTCCTATCGCTATGGCACAGAAGAAATTTCTGATCGTCGCGATTGACTATTTTACTAAATAGGTGGAAGCAGAAGCAGTAGCTATGATTACCGAAGCCAGAATTCGAAATTTTGTCTGAAAGTCTATTATATGTCGATATGGTTTACCCCGCGCCATTATAACCGATAATGGACGACAATTCAATAATCCAAGGTTTACAGGATTCTGTAATGACTACGGGATTTCTCACAGATTGACATCGGTAGATCATCCATAGACTAACAGTGAGGCCGAGGTGACGAACAGGACGTTATTGCAGGAATTGAAAGCTCACATAAGTCAGGCAAAAGGATCATGGGTCGAAGAGTTGTACAATATCCTTTGGGCGTATCGCACGACACAACGTGTTCCAACTGGAGAAACACCTTTCACGTTGGCCTTCGGTACGGAGGCTGTGATACCCATAGAGATGGGGTTACCCACACTCCGAGTAGAGTTCGATGAAGATAGCAATTCGTTCGAGATGAGGGCGAATTTGGATCTGCTAGAAGAAATCCAAGAACGAGCTCGAGTTCGATGGCCAACTATCAACAGAAGGTTGTCCGATACTACAATTCTCGAGTAAAGAGAAAATCCTTTCTGGCAGGACAATTAGTTTTTCGTCGAGCTGAGATTTCTCGTCCATCCGAACGGTCAAAGTCGTCACCAAACTAGAAAGGTCCTTATCGCATGGCTGAAGTAGTCTGACCAGGAACTTATCGTCTCTGTTGACTAGATGGAACTCCGATCCCAAGGACTTGGAACGCCGACAATCTTCGAAGATATTATCCTTAGAATGTAATTTCCATCTTGAATTTTTATTCAATAATGAATAATAACTTCTCGCAGGTTTTATTTTCGCCAATGCACGATCCTCGACCACGGTCGAAGAGCGGAATGCGTCTCCATCAGATTTCGCCAACGCACTTCTCGGCCATGGCTGAGGAGCGGAACGCGTCTCCATCGAATGTCGCCAACGTGCGCTCCTTGGCCACGGTCGAGCGGAACGCGTCTCCACCAGATTTCGCCAACGCGCGCTACTCGACCACGGCCGAGGAGCCAAACGCGTCTCCGACAAGTTTCGTTAACGCGCGCTCCTCGGCCACGGCCGAGGGGCGGAACGCGTCTCCACCAAATTTTGCCAACGCGCGCTCTTCGGCCACGATCGAAGAGCGGAACGTGTCTCCATCGAATGTCGCCAACGCACGCTCCTCGGCCACGGTCGAAGAGCGGAACGTATCTCTATCAAATTTCGCCAATACGCGATCCTCGGCCACGGCCGAGGAGCGGAACGCGTCCCCATCGAATTTCGCCAATGCGCCCTACTCAACCACGGCCAGGAGCGGAACGAGTCTCCGCCAAATATCACCAACGTGCGCTCGTGGTCGAGGAGCGGAAGGCGTCTCTACCAAATTTCGCCAACACGCGCTCCTCGACCACGACCGAGGAGCAGAACGCGTCTCCATCGAATTTCGCTAATGCGCGCTCCTCGATCGTGGCCACGGCCGAGGAGCGGACTGCATCTCCATTGGATTTCACCAACACGCGATCCTCGGCCACGGTCGAGGAGCGGAATGCATCTCCACTAGATTTCGCCAACGCACGCTCCTCGCCCACGGTCGAGGAGCGGAACGCGTCTCCACCAGATTTCGCCAACGCGCGCTCCTCGACCACGACCGAGGAGCGAAATGCGTCTTCGATAAGTTTCGTTAATGTGCACTCCTCGGCCACGACCGAGAGGCGGAACGCGTCTCCATCGGAGCCCGCCAACGCACGCTCCTCAGCCATGGTCGAGGAGCAGAACGTAACTCATGAAGTTCGTGAAGACGCGCTCCTCGACTATGGCTGAGGATCGTAATGCGCCAGCATGAATCGCCCGTCACTTCTCAGTCATGCCGTCTAAGGTCTACACTAACCTACGTCTTGAAAAAGAAAAATCTGACGAAGAACGTAGGAACTCAACAACAAAAGCAAAAGAAGGCTTTATATTAAAGTTCAGTGTTTACAAGTGGTGGTCGGCCCATACAAAAATACCTCGGCAAAGACCTGGGGCAAACAAAAAAGGCCGACTTAAAAAAGAGAAGAAAAAGAAAAAAAGAGATCGGACATGCTCGATCAAAATGGTAAACCAAGCTCCGTCCAAAGCTCCAGATTCGCCAACCTCCGCTTGGTCTGCTAGGGTGATAACAGCTGGGGGCGGCGCCAACGCTGCATCCTCGGCAACCAGGTCGTCGCGTGCGGGGCTGAAGACATCTTCCATCTGAATCTTCCGACCCTCAGCTTCCTCGGCCTCTTCATCGTCAGACTCCAAGAGGTCCAAGTTCAGGTCGGAGAAGATCCTACGGACCTTCTTCTTGAGGTCTATGCCCTTTTGCAGGTAGGAAAGCGATGCGAAATCCGTCTTGATGTTGCAGAATTCTTCCAAGGCGTGGAAGGCCTCGACTGCCTCTATCCTAGCAGCCTCCGCTCGTGCCTTTCCGACCTCCCTCTCTCCCAGCACCCGAGCTTCAGCCTTGGTCAGCTCGGACTCCAGCAGCTTCACCCTCTTCCTGAGGGACCTGGTCTCATCCTCGGCCTTCAGTCGAGATAACTAAGCATCATCCGCTCGTCGATTGACATGGGCGGCTTTCTCCTCAGCTTCCTTAAAGAGGCGTCGAACCTCTCTAATTACCTCGGCAAAATGGTCCACATGATGGACGAGCTGAAAAAAAAACTGAGCCGAGAAGTGGACGCAAGACCGAAGATGAAGGTCGGTAAAAAAGCGGACATGTATCTGAAGGAGAGAATCGTAGGAGTTCTGGATGTGAAAGGCACCCCCGACCTCCTCGAAGATTTGGACGTCGGGCGGTAAGAGAACCGACTTCAACAATGAACGGGCGACTTGGTAGTCCCCGAGGCCTTTCCTCTTGTCCTCAGTATCCGAGGAAACTTCCACCGAAGAGACACTCTCCGGAACATCGGGTCCGCGGTTGGACATCCGGAGAGATCTTCGGCCCACCTGAGCTTCTTTTGGAAGAGGATGCGGAAGGTCGAGGGACGGACTCTCCTGGAGCTGCGAACCGAAGCGGCATCACATCCTTCACCGACGCCTTCTCCTTCCTCGGGGCGTTGGCCGCTCTCGAGGAACCTCCTGCCGCGGGCTCCTCCAGGACAGCCTCGATCCAAGCACGTTTGGGAGCCACGGTCGTGCTGGTCTTTCTCTTCTTTGCCATCCGACGAAAAGCTTCGAGGTCCGATGGGTTCATCGTTGAATAGGAAAACACAAGATTCGGTCAACGGTAATGACAAGGAAAGAAAAGACGACTCAAACAAAATCGCATGAGAACACTTACTCCTCGGATCAGT
The DNA here is from genome assembly GCA_006176705.1 of Cocos nucifera. Lineage (NCBI taxonomy): Eukaryota > Viridiplantae > Streptophyta > Magnoliopsida > Arecales > Arecaceae > Cocos > Cocos nucifera. The sequence continues at coordinate 7,552,809 of QRFJ01000006.1, read as the reverse complement.
TGGAATCAGTCCGACCTTAAACAAGTTCTCCTCGGTAAGGAATCTGGACAGCAGGAGAGGAGCAAGACTAAAGATTTGACTCAAGACCTCCTCCTCGACTTCGGGTAGTGTTGGAGGTCTGACAACCGACCTATGAGGTCTCCCCCATGATGTGCTAAAACCCCATGGTTGCTCGACTGACACAAAAAGGCGCTCCTTCCAATTATGCACTGAGGAAGGAGCGCCTCGGAAAAGATGGTATCCTTTTTGAGGAGAAGCATACCACCATCCGACCTCCATCGGATGCTCCTTTAAAGTAAAGCAGGCTCGAAGAAGACGTAAGGTAGGCTCAATCCCAAGGAGGAGGCAATGGGTGAAGAAGCTTAAAATTGATCGTCAGGAGTTCGGCGCCAAACAACAAAAGCTAATTCTATACAGATTCAGAAGCTCGACAATTAAAAAATGGAACGGCAACCTAAGGCCGACCTTTAGCAATTCCTCGTAAATACTGACCCGTCCAGCCCGAGGAAGAGCTATACGCTCCCCAGGACCGGCGACCTCTAACTTGAAATCACCGGGGACATGGTACCTCATCCTAATGACTTCTAGGTCCTCCGAAGTGAGGACGAAATCTATTCTGAAAGGGCCATAATCCGAAACTTCACATTCCTCGAATTGGCCCGGAGAACCAACTATCTCGAAACCGTGGTCCTCGCCAGAAGGGTTATCCGAGCTCCAAGAAGATCGGGACAAACTAGATTGACTCATGAGTACGGAGGAAACTGACCTAAAGGGTGAGGAGGCCGAACAACAAGGAGAGTTAGGACGGGATCGACAGTAGCTCGATTGAGTTTGAGCTATTCCTCGCGCAAAGTATCGGAGTTCACCTTTTAAGCAACAATAGCAGTCAAAAGAGTAATACAGACCCTATTTATGAGAGGCATGAACGGCTCTGATCTACTTCCGTTTTATCTACCCTCTTAGATCTTCGTCAGGTGTCAGATACCCGTTGGTCGGGATGGATAAACATGGAGCAAAGCAACGAACGATTAAATTTCATGGCTGATGGACTTCTCCCAATCTTATCATACTACCGACCTCCAACACTACAATGCAGGCACAATTTGAAGATTGGCCTCAGCTTCGATAGGATACTTACATTGGTCGCTCAGAGATAGATCGATCTCGTAAATGGGGGGCAAACTATTGTGGAACGGGGCTGGTATGGCCTCGGCCTATTTAGGATCGGCCACCGACCTATCCCAATGGATCGTCTGAGTGAAATAATGCGACACTTCGTCCATGATTAACTATAGATCGGCTTAAGCCAACCTATAATTTCGGCCGACCTACTGAAGATCGCCTTCTGACAAAACGAGATAAGTCTTTATACCTCATCCTCGTCGGATTCAAATCGACCGTCGAGCTATGTGAAAAAGCTCATAACTCGTCAATGACCGATCTACAATCATCCCGACTGAAACTGCATCCTCTCCGAATCGAAAAACTCTGATAAAAAGGAATCTTTCGCAATCACATCTCCTAAGAAGGAAAGAAATCTTCCGAATCAATCCAGGTTGACTAACTCGAAAAACTGTTAGAGTTCGAAATAGATACGACTTCAACTCTTTTTCTATAAATAAAGGAGCTCTGGGATCCTCCAAGTATGCTATTTAATTCGATACTTTCTCTTTTCTTTGTTCTCCAATCTCCTAAGACGCTAAAGTTCTTCACCAGAGAACACTCAGACTTTACTGTAGATGAACGGATGAAGCTCTAGCAAAGTTCATTCTCGGCTTCATAATCCTCGATGGCTGAGCTCCTCCATCCTGAGCAACACGTTGCATCTTAAAAAAAATGGCCTTTTTTATGAAGCAATTGTCATCACAATTCTCGCATAAATAACTTATTTATGTACTCCAGAAAAATATCGAAAAAGGAAAAGAATCACGCGTCATATTGAATCGAGGCTTCAAAAGAGGAGTAAAAATCATTTTTACGGCACAAAACGTAGAGAGGGTCTCGATTTGGAGAAGAATCGATGAAATCCCTACAGCCCAAACTACTCGACTACAATTTTCCCTTTGATACTTCGGAAGGCAAAAAAAAAAAAGAAGATAGAAATAGATCAAGATCCAACCTAATCGAGAGGTTACCTTGTCCGTGAAGGATTCTGCGGTGAGCGTGAGCACCTCGGCGTTTGTTCGAAGGAAGGCGTTCAGAAAGAAGAAGAAGAGGAGGAGGAAGAGCGCACGATAGCGACGGAGGACCGGATCCATGGTGGCTCTTCGCCGTGTCCCGCAGCGGGTCTTCGAGAACGTCTTCGGCGGTGAGCGTACGCCAACTCCTCGCTTTTCTCGATTCCGGGACGATTCAGTTTTTAGTAACACGGTCTGCCCTAGAGAATTTGGACCGGAGTAATAGTACAGCAACAATTGGGCTAGTCGACGAAAACTGGGATTTGCGACCCGTTTTGTGTCCTCGAACTCGAAATGTGCCCTGGCTGTGACCAAGGCCTATGGGCATGGGCGTCGACAAGAACAAAACAAAAAAAAAAAAAAAAAAAAGCCTGGGTGTTGATAGAAAAAAAAAAAAAAAAAATTGTGTCCGTGAAGATAAAGCTGTTAACGGGTCAAATTTAAATCAAAATTTGAATATCCAAATTTGAATTCTCATAAATCTCTCATATTTAGACCCAATTTCGAGATCCAAAATTGAAAGAGAGAGAGAGGCTAAGAAAGAAACTAAGAGAGGAGGAGAGAGAGGGATTCGATCGGAGGAAGTCTAGCTGTCGGTGAAGGACATCGAGAGAGGGAAAGAGAGAGATCAAGAGATGGAAAGGGAGAGAGGAGGGGGGCAACGGACGAAGCTGTGGAGGGGTGCCGGAAGAGCTGTAGGAGGGTGCGGGGGTGTCACGGGCCACAGGGGTGCTGGAGAGCCATAGGAGGGCGGGATGGTGCAACAGACCGCTAGGGTGCTGGGAGAGCCACAGGGGGCGAGGGTAGTGCGACACCGCAATGAGCCATGAGGGTACTAGGAGAGTTGCAGAGGGTGTGGGGGTGTGATGGGTCATAGGAGTGCTTCACGGAGGTTGTTTCGTGGGAGGTTGGAGGACGGTGGAGGGGGGTTCGCAAGGGCCAGGGCTAAGGGAAGGCAAGAAGGGGGGTGTTTCGCGAGAAGTTGGGACTCAGAGGAGCATGGAGGAGGGGTTCATGAGGGGTGGGGTGGAAGGGAGGGGAGATCGAGAGAGAAAGAGAGGAAATTGAGAAAAATCTCTAATTTTTTTTTTTTTTTTTTTTTTTTTTTATTATTATTATTATTATTATATATTATTTAGATCTCAGATCTATCAGATTTGGATATTTAATATCCAAATTCTACTCGTTTACATTATGGTTTATTGGATCTAGATCCATATCCGAGCAAATAGATCCGATGTTAATACCATATCTAGATCCATCGGATAAATATTCATGAATCTCGAATCTGAACTTAGTTTATTGACAGCTCGGAGAGAACATTTCTCCACGCTATTCTCAAGCTAAAAGGAGACATGGGCTTTGACGGAAAAAAAAAAAAAAGCCTCAGTGAACGTGGCAGAAAGAAAATGATAAAACCAACAACAAAAATGTGATCGTTGTGGCATTTTACATGGTTTTTAAGTTGCAAGCTTTATAGGGAAGACAAGAAATTTTATAGATTTCTATTTTATATATTAGTATTTTTTTTTTAATCTTCCATTCTGTATACGGTCATCTCAGGATAGATGTATGATCACTAGATGATGTGCATCAAAACACATCATATGAGCCAAACAAAACCATACCATTCGTATAGCAATGGCATAATTGGGAGGCCACTGTAAAGAAATGAGATATATTGAGATAAAGTTTTCAAAAAAATTGTATAAGACCTCCTGGCGGCAGTATAAATAAGGATCTCACCATCTTAAAATTTTTAATGTGAAATTTAACACATGTTTATATAGATTCTTATATACTTTTTCATTTAAGCCATGACATTGTTGTCAAATGAGGGGTTCTGTTCAATTTAAATACAATCACAAGCATCATGAATGGCTCATGATCAATTCAAATAGATTCATGTTGCAGTATTTCATATTCGGAAAATGAGTCGAATTCGTTCTAGCAATCTAATTTTTTTATAAAAAAAACTAATTAAAAGATGTTATTTGCATTATTTGAACCATGTTGACTCGCTTGGTAGGGTTGGATCCCGTTCTCCAGGAGTTTCTTGCAGAGTTTCAAATTTCTTGACCTCTTTCTCCTCGATGCTTGCTGATGCCTCCACTAACGCATCGTTGTCAGCGGCTAAAAGAAGCCGCATTTGCATCATACTTCTTCCCTCGGAATGCAACCCAGCCTATGAAGGGAATTAAGATTTTGTCTTGGCAAATACCAGGTGGAGATTGGGGGGAAAAGAATCAGACAGCAGATACCAAAAAATGCGCAAGCAACAGCTTGTTATCATTGGCTTCCCGTGGCCTTTAATCTCATGGTAGTCTTGAAGTGCCTCCCATGTGCATCTACCAACTCCCACCATCATAACCTTTTCTTTCTGTTTATTTTTTTCTAAATACTCCATTTAAAATCTTAATTAATGAAGTCAAACCTACCGCCTCCTCTTCAACTACCAAACTTCCAGGGCAAGCAGGAACCGAGGAAAGATGCCTACGAAGTTGCCGTTAAATAAACATCACCATGTTCCGGCTCGGGTGCCCCGGACCAGTCGTATCATTTGATTTATTTATTTATTTACTCTCATGGAGAATGTTTGGTTTGTATTCAGAATTAAATTAGAATTGAAATAAAAATCGATTGGAACGAGAATATGAATGATTTTATCCTCTGATATATTTGGTTAATGAAGTTAGAATGGAAATAAAATTTTAATATCAGAAAAAAATAAAAATTAAATAGTTGAATTGAAATTTACTCATTTCCATTACGTAGTGTAGCTCCCCCAAATTAAATATCTTTGGTGTAATTCCCAAAAATACGTAACTGCAGATTCCTTGCAACCAATCATGCATGCGGATAAAAGCTCCATCTCATCCATGAACAAATGGGTGGTGCTCGAATTAAATAGTTGGTACAAAAGTTATTCATCTTCCTTTCATAACCTAGCACTCTCAAATTTAATATGCCCTCAATGTAATTTTCAAAACTTTGGAACGGCCAATTTCTTGCAATTAATCATGCATGTGGATAAAAGCTCCATCTCATCCATACATGGATGGGTGGTGCTGCAAGTAAAAAGTTGAACGAAAATTACTTATTTCCATTCCACAGCTTAGCTCCCCTAAATTAAATATTTCATCAATATAATTTTTAAAACTATGCAACGGCCATTTCCTTGTGACCAATTATGCATTTGGATGAAAGCTCCACCTCATCCATCTAATGGTGCTTCAACTAAATAGAAATTATTCATTTCCATTCCATGGTATAGCTTTTTTTAAATTAAATATGCCCTCCGTATAATTCTCAAAGCCATGCAACGGTCAATTCTTTGCAACAAATTATGCATGAAAGCCCCACCTTATCTATGCAACGGATGGTGCTTAAAATAAAAGTTGAAACTAAAAGTTTCTTATTTCCATCCCACAACCTCTCTCTCTCTCTCTCTCTCTCTCTCTCTCTCTCTCTCTCTCTCTCTCTCTCTCAAATTAAATATATCGCAACGGCTTTTTTTTTTTTTTTTTTTTATAACCAATCATGCATTTGCATGTGGATGAAAGCTCCACCGCATCCCTGTAGAATGGGTGGGCCAGACTTCCATCACTCGGTTCGGGACGAAGGAGAAATTATCTCATGCATCAGGAATAAGTGAATCAGAGCAAATCTCAAAACATATGGACAGTGGATAGCGTGCAATCAAAAATCGGCGAAAATAGAAGGGGCAACGTGGTGTGTTATACACCGTGGAATTTGGCGCGGTTCAAATGCACCTGATCAGGGCGGCACGAAGTCCTTGTCTTCCTCCGTACCTGTTCCATCCAAACCCCCATAACTAATCAGCCTATCCTTCTCAGTCTGACTCATGGTTCCTCCATAACAAATCAAATCATAGCAAATCAAATCTGCTCCGTTCTAATCCCGCACACCCATAAAAGCGACGGTTCACCTACCGGCCCACGACTAGTCGGACTCTTGGTTGTAATGGACTTTCCGCTGGGCCACTGCCGCACCGCACCGGTCGCTGACCCAAGAATTACCGTTGCTAGCGTCACCATCCGACGATTCCGATGACCGCGATCACGACGGTCGGTTGCTCCCCTCCAACCGCTCCTGCCGTCCCGCAAACACGCCTCGAAACGTCGTTGATGTTCATTGCGTGGCAACGTTCCAATGGGGTAAAAGATGTCCGATGTATGCTGTTTGTACAATTAAGAGACGATCCTAGCATCATAAAAAATGGATGGATTCTATCCATCGTGCGAAAAATTTCCTGAGAATCCACCGTTGGATCATATATAATAATTATTTCAAGATATATGCAGATAGGTGAATAGAAAGTTGGAGGTGCGAAAGATACACCCGATCACCATGTGTCCCCACAGCCCAAAATTTTATTTTAATTCCCCCCACAACCCCAACCCCACCCCCACCCCCCTAACACAACTACCCCTCTCGCTCCGTCGCTCCCACCGTTAGATCCTACAAGCGGTTTCACAACAGTTCCTCGCTGGTTGCCTCACCGCGTGCCACGTAATCCAAACCGGCTTTTCATGATCACAGCACGACTTCTCTAGTGTTCGGTGCCGCGCACCCGATCCGCGGACCTCCGACCGACTGATCGGCAAGTGTAGGTGGCGCCCACCCCACCTGTCCCCACCAGCGTAACCGATACGCCCGCCGTTAAATATACCCGACGGACGTGTAGCTGACCCACGTCCAACGTGGACCACTCCACGCCGTCTATTTCTTCCCCTTCCACTCTTCCCCACCGTCCAATCCCCCGTTCCCACCACCAAGACCTCAAAAAAGAAACAATCGCCAGGTCCAGATCGAGGAAAGAGAGAGGGCTCCATTCATGGCGGTTATCGTAGTCCTCCGCCGCGAGCGTCTCCGAGTCAGCACGGAGGGGGACGGGGCGTGGAAAGGATAAAGGCGATAGAATCCGACACGGGGCTTTAGATGCTCCCCTACCTTTTGCTCCCTGTCCCTTTTCCCCCTCTCTGTGATATCTCGTCCGTCCATTCGCTGCGCCCCTTCTACACCAGGAGACCGCATCTAGCTTTCATCTCACGCTACTGCTCACTTCTAGTCCCGTAGTTTCACCCGATGACTATTTAAGCCTCTCCATTTTGTGTAGATTATTCTTTCCTTCTTTTATCTAAAGAAATTTGGGGGCGGTGGTGGTGATGTCGCCTGGGGGCGCCGGCGGAGGCGGACGAACGATGACGTGGCATGAGGAGATTGCGAACCTGGTGGACGACACCGGGATCCAGTACCCCGCTGGCGTGGAAGTGCCGGCGCCGCCGCCTGCGGAGGGGGAGGATGGGGATCCGAGAGAAAGGATATTCGGGGAAGGGTACTACGGATACGAGGACGGGGCGCCGGTGGAGGAGAGCTTAAAGGATCAGGTGAAGGGTTTCTTGGTGGCGACGGCGGAGATGCTTCAAGAGTTGGGGCGAGGGTGCCGGGATATAGTGCAGCAGAGCCTGGAGGGGGCGGAGGACACCTACGTCGTCAAGAAGCTCCGGGGGCCACTGGCTGTAGTGTCGAGCCGGCTTAGTTTCTTGAATGAGTACCTGCCGGAGGATCGCGATCCAATGCATGCTTGGCCGGTCGTCATCTGCGTGTTCCTTCTGGCGCTTATAGGTAATAATGCCATGACTTTTTTTTGTTGCTTTTGAAAGAATTAATTCTTGGTTTCTTGATGGGGTTATGTTTGGATTTGAGCCTGCTAGTTGCAGCTTTTTAATGTGAATTTTGCTTCTGCTTTAGATGTTTCAGTTAGATCCTGTGATCTAGATCCTAAGTGGTATATTGGGAAACGTAGTAATCTTTTTTCTCGCAAACGAAGAAATATATTCAGATCCAACGTTAACTGCTTCTTGATGGGTCAGAGTAGTGGGTGGACAGGAGTTGATTTGGTTGCGCCAAATTTCTCATCTTTGATTTGGATGTCCAATTTTTTGATCTGAAAATTGGACGTGTTCGTGAGAGGAATGACTGCATCTTGTAATTTTCGTTGATGTTTATTTATTTATTTATTTATTTTTAGGATTGCATGGACTTTATGTGCGTATTTATTTGGCATGAGATTGATGTGGCAACGCATGCTTCTATCGTAACGGCTTCCCTGTTCGTCTTCCTCTTTTCAATCCTCTGACTTTGGTTCAAAGTCATATTACCAAACCAAATTTAGTCTTGATAGCTTTATCCTCTGTTTTTGCTACTCCCATGCTTTCTTTGATGTGCTAATTTTGGCATACTGAAAGTAGTAGTCAACTGACATACCATTACACCTATGCTGATCATGTCGTGTCAAGTGTTATGCATCAAACACGTATAATTTTTTCTCATTTTTACAGTAGCCGTTGATGGCATCTTCTGATCATGCAAAACTTAAGAAAGTTACTACTTTTCATCTGCCCAGTCAAATTCTATCAAAAGCAGTTATTTAGATCTTTGCCCTCGTGTACGAGATTAAATGTAGCTGAAATTTTCTCTTTTATTTTGCCATCAGTCTTTTTTTTTTTTTTGTTCTCATATTCAATATTTATACTTTAAGATGGCCTTTTTCTTTAAACTATATGGGCACGGGCAAATGCACAGTTAGAAAATATTTTTGGAGTTTATGTATCAACAATTCAAATAGATTTGAAGAGAGAGTTTGAGGAGAGATAACATTGGTTAGTATTAATATTTGATAGAGTTAGACAACTCAGTGATATCTTTTCAACATAGTTGAATTTCCCAAACTACCAGTACTCATGATTATCGTATAACATTTTTTTTTTTTTTTAATTGAAAACTAATCAGTTTCCTTCTTAAGGGCAAATATGACTGACCCAAAAGACCTCTAATGCCCTTTTCAATATAATACTGAAATTTGTTTTTATGGAAAATCCCATAACTTATAAATTTTAATTTTTTGCACATATCTCCACCCTTACATGCACCATCTTATACCCTTAATAATAACAAACACGAACAACAAACATCAAGAAAATCTTGTTTTGGACATTGTCCAGCTATATATTGCAACTGCAAAAGGATGAGATCACAGAGTGAATCGTACTGTTGTCTTGTGATGATCATACGCATATTTGTCTCTCCCATTGCTTAAAGAAATGTCCACCTACAGCCTAGACTGCCTAGGTGGCCACCTAGGCAGAGGGGTCTCTCAATCTCAATGCTTGGGGCTTAATAGCCAAGGCAGCCTCTGTACATGGGCCAATCACCTAGCATGATACCTAAGCAGCTTGTCTATATTCAGGCAGCTTATGGGGGTCCAGTTTGGAATATATATTAGGATGGGTCAGGATCATAGATCGTGTAGCCATTTCTTTACACTAGTGCTCCAATGCCATAGTTGTTTTACAAGGATGCTTACCACAAGCGGAGAAATATCAAAAAGGACTTTGACAGTGAAAAGACTGCTTAGAATTCAAAACTTGCTTGGAAAGGAGATATCCCCCAGGAAACTCTTCCACAAGATTGACATGCATCCTATCCTTCAAAAAGCTGCCTTTTAGCGATTTTCATCCACGCATCTCCAGTTTTGGTTTTACATATCCTAGGAAATTCATTCACGGAATTTGTTATCCTAAGAAATATTTGTATATTTGTAATTGGTTAATAATATGATTTACAGAAAGCCATGCATGCATAAAAGAATTTAGTCAGATAGTTTTGCTGCTATGTCTGATTTGTCATCTTGTTTCCTTGTTTGATGAGAAAATATGTGCAGCATTGAACATAAATAGCGGAAATGAAACTTCAGTTCAACAACCAAAGCAACTGTATATAGGCCCCCCAAATGCAAGTCGAATCCAACTTCCTGATGGAAGACATATGGCATTTCAGGAACAAGGGGTTCAAGCTGAAAAAGCTAGATTTTCTTTGATAGCTCCTCATTCCTTTCTTTCATCTCGATTGGCAGGTAAAATTTCTTAATGCTTACACTTTTATGTCATCAGATGAATCAGCAAGTTCATTGCCATGTGTCAATATATGCAATATATACTTACTTGCTGGTCTTTGTTTACAGGACTACCTGGTCTTAAAGCATCACTCCTGGATGAGTTCAGAGTTCGATTTATTACATATGACCTCCCAGGTTTTGGTGAAAGTGATCCTCACCCAAGCAGAAATCTTAATTCATCAGCTCTGGATATGCTTCATTTAGCAAATGCTCTGGGAGTTACAGACAAGTTCTGGGTGATGGGCTACTCTTCTGGAAGCATACACACATGGGCAGCTGTTCACTATATTCCTGACAGACTCGCAGGTACTTTTATCGTTGCCCAGTACTTGCATGAGTTTTTCTTCACCAGCCCTAGCATCATCAAAGCATTTGCATCGCTTGGTCTGACTTATTATATTTGTAGATGTTAAAATTCTTCCAAGCAGTTCATTTCTTACTCCTGACATGAGATATATCAAGTCAAATGTTCACCTTTGTACAGTTCAAGGAGAAGATAAATTTGAAGCTCCCCCAAGAAAAAAGCACTCCCAAGAGAAGGGCAAAAAACAAAAAGGAAATTACCTATACAATCTTGCCTATTAGAATGCTAGACTAGTATCGCATTATCTCTCAGAATGACACTTCTTGTTGTTGTTTGCACCTATTCCTCCGGAAGAAAATTTCTGCAATTTCAGTGGATGATGCAGCATTTCAACCAGTTACCATTTCACCCAGTTATTATCAGTCTTTTGTTATATGGTGTAACAAAATGCATGACCCTGACACTTGGATCTGTCAACTTTGCAAATTATGTTATTCTGGTTGATTGGGCTAGAGAATTTGTGAACATCTTGGTGTGATGGAAGAAAAATTGGAGAGTTAAGATTGATTAGTTACAGTAAAACAGAGACTTTGCATTTTAGTTTGTATTTTGTGGAGTTGAATACTGAATTAGAATCAAGAGATAGAGTTCTCTGAACAATTTGTTAATTATAGTGAATATTGGAGAAAAAGAATTTGCGCAGAGAGTAAAGTTGGGTCACAGCTTTGTGAGCTGTGGATCCGTTGATAGGGCTCAAATTTAAACTAAACAAAATGCAGGACAGCTACGAGAGCAGCTTTACAATGTAGAGGATGGCAGCTTTACAATGTAGAGAGTGACCACGTATAAAGCAGAGGACCGTGCATAAACATGCATGGTAGAGCAATATCCAATGAACAATCGCTTTTCCTTCATCATGGATCAACCTCTTGGTGACTCTGACACTAAGTGACTAGAATTGGATGTATGATGGACATGGTTAAGGAAAGATGGAAAAAGGGAGATGTGGTTGCTGGGCAGCATGTGGTGCATGAAAAAGGGGAAAAACATGAGATGACTCTTTTTCATTTTCAGGCGGCGTTGAGACTCTAAAAGTCCAATAGTACACAGGGGTACTGGGCCATGAAAAAAAAAATGCACTTTTGTAGGCTTCTCTGATTAAATAGTACTAAGAGTCTAAGATGGTTTCTTTCAAATTCTAGAAAGCTAGAGGCCTGTTTCTTGAATGTGTTGAACCTGTCTGGATTCTTCCTTCCATAGAACTTATCTACAGTCCTGTCTGCATCTTAGTATTATTGTCGTCCAGAATGTTATTCAGTCATTTTAAACATTTGATGGTAAGCGTGTTTCTTTTATAGAACTTATCTAGAATTCTGTCTGTATCCTAGCATTATAGTTCCTAGCAAGGTTACAGACTCGCTACTGGAACCCATGCTGGTAGCCAATTGGTACGGTATGGTATGGTACCATACTATACCGCCATGTACCGTCAATAAAAAAATTCCATCCAATGGACAAAAAAAAAAAAAAAATCATCCCATACCGTCTCGTACCGATGCAGTACCATCTCGTATCAGATCAAACCATTCGGTACCGGCCCGTACCATACCGTACCAACCGGTTCGGTCCGATTCAAGTTATTTTCCGAAAAATCGGTCTGAACCATTTCGGTTCTCCACCGGTATAGTACGGTACAGGGTGTACTAGCTAGTTCGGGCCGGTATGAAATACCATGGTCCCAAAATGTTATTCAATCATTTTAGATATTCTGATGGTATGTATGTCTGTGTTTTTGTATGTATGTATCTATGTGCTTGTGTGTTTATGTGTATATGTATGTGTTCGAAGTGCAAATAAATCTCCTTCTTAGTGAAGTTTATGGTATTGTATTTTGGACATTGTAACTGCTATATGCTAGGATTGGCACACTTTTATTGTGGCTTCAAAAGATCTAGTACCATTATTAAAAGGGAAATTTAGATAAATAACAAGATGGCTGATGTTTTATTTTGTCTTCTGTAATTTGATTTTAGTTCCTCATTTGTTTCAGAGGTTTCACTGTTTCAGGTGTAGCTATGTTTGCTCCAATGGTTAATCCATATGACTCCAGCATGACCAAGGAAGAGCAACGTAAAACCTGGGAAAAATGGACAACGAAAAGGAAACTGATGTATGTTTTAGCTCGGAGATTTCCTTCTCTTCTTCCACATTTTTATCGCGGAAGCTTTCTATCTGGAAAACAAGGGAAGCTTGAAAAGTGGTTATCATTGTCATTGGGAAAGAAGGTATATCCGGATTTAGCATTCACCTTGCTTGAAGTTAAAAATGCTTCATCTTTGTCAAAATGGTCAGATCATTTATCAGAACTTTCTCAGCTTAAGTGTATTCTAATTGTGAATATGATGCTACTGCATCTTTAACATTGAATTTGTCAAATATCAAGTGCTCATATATATGGGTCCTTCTGTTTATAGGTTACCTGGTTTCAAAGGGTTAGCCATAAGATGCAAATGTCTCAATCTGAATTATGGCTCATATTCTTTTGACTATATCACCTTAATATGGCAGCATAACGTTTATTATCTTATGGTATAATTTTTTTTAGTATATCACATGAATATGGTGATGCAATATATATTAGTTTCATCTATAATTGTTGCTGGTTCCTTGACTACCGAGAAACATCAGCTAGTCCGTAGCTTGTTGACCTATCAATTAATTATTCTCATATTGCTGGAATAGTGTAGTAAATGAAAGATGATCCCTAGTTAAACCTGCAGATGCCTACTGGTTTATTTAATGCCAAATATAATAACTGAATTTGAGAGAACCGGGTATGCTAATATGATGCCACTACGAAACACAATTTTAGATGAGAAAGTTATGCTTTGTTGCAATTCATTTTTACTCTGATGCCATTGTCCATTCTTTCTAGTAAGGGTTTTATGCTTTTTGATCATCAGATGATTTCCATTTATAGATTGCACAATTACTGGCAGTTTGTACATTTCCAACATGAAATCTTAAGAGTTCTGTCTCTTGATGTCACAACCACATAGACATCACTTTCTTTATGAGGTGCTTCTAAGTTTACACATTATAGTTTGTTGCAAACCAACATTACCTTCTTCTGTTTATTTCAAATTTCTGAAATTTGTAACTGTGACTACAATGATGCTGGCCTTCATGTTTCACTTGTTGTGAAGCATTTTTTGCTTCAACATTGATCTGAATTCCTGATCTTGATAAGTAACATGAGGCAAGCTTTTCTAATGTTATCTGCAGACAATTTAGTTTTGTTACATTATAAACTGCTAGTAGCATATAACACAAAAGCCTCAACTGTCCTGCTGGCTGCTGGGAACGTACTGCCTGAAACTTGTGTTAAAAAGGAAAATAAAAGCCTGCAGTTTTTGACAAACTACAATAGCACAACCAACTCAGATGTTCATCCTTCCATGCAAAAGTAGCTCCTTACATGTTGCACACCAATTGTTTTTGAGCTCCTGTAGTTGCAAGTTATTTTTTCTATTTAACTCTGGTTAATGTTCAAAAGATTCTGGCATGTATTAATGGTTAGACTTTGTGTAAACCTCACTTTCTTTTGTTTTTTTTTTTTTTTTTTGGGGGGGGGGGGGGTGTATATGATGGCATCTGACTACTAAGAATTTGTAATAATCCCTTCAAAAAACTACAGTTTAGTACCCCTACTGTTAACTTTTGATGGTGGAGTGTTGCCATTAGTCTTTTGCCCTCAGTCCCTTCAAAAATGGGTGGTTAGTTTTCATAAACTAAAACATAATTTTTCTGGAGCTAATGTAAATGAAATTTGCATATAACACACTAAAAGGATTATATAAGATTCCATCCGTTTTATATGTTTAATTTAGTTACCAGAACAAGTGTTTGTACAACTGCCAGTTAGCTCCAACTTTTCGGATATTGGCCTTCCATTCTTTCTGTAAATATTATACAAGACAGGTTGATTGTTAAATATGAGATAAGGCTAAACATGTGTCGATTGAAGGTACTTAAATCAAATCAAATAGTTAACAGAAATGTCCTGGAGAAATTATGTTAATCATGCTTATAAAACTTCACATAAATTTATAGCCGTCAGTGACTTCATACATATCATTCCACATTTGTTTTTTCCATGTTCATTTTCTAAGAAGAACTACAATCCAAGCATTAAATTCTACCTGTTCAATGGGAAAAATCTCAACAATTGAATTGTTTCCTCTGTGTGTTGAACTAAAAATCATTGTATTTTCACAGAAAAATTAGCTGAAAATGATCACCATTTAATTGAATTTCAACTATGTTTTTTTCTTATTCTTAACTCTCCTACTATTAGATTGTTAAATGTGCAATACAACCATTATTTTGGGGGAAGGTTCTTTAAGCAAAGGTTGTTAAATCAGCGTTTTAATAATAAATATAATCTAGTCATTCCAAACATCGGTGTTCAAAAGGCATTCTGTTGTCGGTACATGCAAAAGATCCATATCTAACCCTTTGACATCTTGTAGAAAAGGGCATTTCTGTTGGTATTAGTTGGTTAATTTCCACCTAAAAGGTGTTGCGGTTTCTGACTGCACATATGATGTTTCCAGGATAAATCTTTATTGGAAGAACCAAATTTTAATGAATTCTGGGAGAAGGATGTGGCAGAATCAGTTCGTCAGAAGGAGTCTAAGCCATTTGTGGAGGAAGCTGTGCTGCAAGTGTCAGATTGGGGTTTCAACCTGGCTGATCTTCAGGTGCAGAAGCAGCATCATGGTAAAGGCCTTCTTCAATGGCTGAAGTCCATATACAGTCCAGCTGAGCGTCAGTGGACAGGCTTTCTTGGTCCAATACACATTTGGCAGGTCTATTTTTGTTTTCCTTCTGGTGTAACTATATATGCATTTGGGTCTGCTTTCAACTATTTGGCAAAATACTTAAAATATTTGATGCATATTTGATTTTTACCTTAGAATTTCTGTTTTCCCTTCCCTGAATCATGCATTTGCAGGAATTTGTGCAAATTATCTTGATCTTGGCTTAACTTGTTTGTGAACTTTGATAATTTACTGCTGAGCTTGGAGGATTTTATGATTCTGGAATTTGAATAGCTCTTCATTTACCCAATTTTTTAAATATAAAGGTCACTTTTGTCAGTTGTTCTGGAAAATGTTCTGGTGATGATTGGGCATTTCTCAAATTCTAGTTCTTGTCGGATTGAATCCTGAGGAATCATATTTTTTTCCACAAGAAGTTCACTCTCTTTCTATCCTCAAACATGTGGTTGCAGTTGAGAACTAATAGATAATTTGATCTCATTGTCAGGGTTATATTTTTTTTTTATCATAACTGTCATACTTGGATGACCTTTTTTTTTAAGATTCTTACCTTGTTATTGGCATTCTAAATGTTTAATTTTGGGCAGGGTATGGATGATCGGGTAATGCCACCATCGATGACTGAATTTGTACGACGAATAGTTCCAGGAGCCACTGTGCATAGACTGCTAGGTGAAGGCCATTTCTCATATTTCTGTTTCTGTGATGAGTGCCATAGACACATTTTTTCTACCCTATTTGGCATTCCTCAAGGTCCTCTCAGCAGCTCTACGGAGGAGGACCGGTCGCCACCTGAAGAAATCTGTGAAGAAACAGCATTGCATAACTGTACTGAACAAGAATGAAAGAAAATCTTTCTTCTTGATAGTTAAATTCAAACTTTTGGGTGGGAATTTTGTAGATACATGGTATATTTCTTTTCAATCTAATTTTTAGAGCAAAATAGCCTTATATTTCTGATTAGCGATTGAAATGAGATGTGGTGGGGGTTGGTTGCTGCCTGAGGTTAGAATTTTTCCAATCGTCATGTAATATGACCTTAGAAAATTTTGTAATCACTGAGTTGCCATATCAAGAAGATATGGAGAGTTGCCATATCAAGAAGATATGGAAAAGCTGTCAAGCCCTTATTATTATTATTTTTTTTTTGCTCCATTTTCACAGGTGTTACTTTTGTGACTGTATAAAGATGTGTGGTCAAAGGGGATGCAGTGTTGCTAGTTGAAGCTGTTCCACCGAACCCCGGATAATGGCCGATGTAGAACTGTTTGCTAGTTGAAGCTGTTCTACCGTATCCCGGATAATGGGCGATGAAGAACCGGACCTCTCCAGTTCAACCCCAATGTCAAGGGTGTCTAAACTCCCGGATGATGGCCGATGTAGAACTGGAGATGTAGCACCGGACCTCTCCAGTTCAACCCCAATCAAACTCAAAAGTCGAGATCTCTCCTGGGTGGTTTCCTTTGTCGCATATTGAGGACGTCACACTTATCAAAGCTCATCCCAGAGCTTGGAGGTGCATCATTCTCGGCATTTGCACCCGTACCATCATATTCTCCATCGACCTTCATCGGACGTATGATTAGGTCATATAGGTGTTAAATTCTCAAAGGGCCCTCCTTTTGCCATCAGCTTCGCATCTAAAACGTTAAGAGCTGGGCTTTTTCCCTCCACATTGCCGAAGCCAATTGCAAAAGCCAATCGGGCGGTGTCCACGGAGCTGCTGCACCGCACCCGCGGTGTCTTACAAATGTTTACACAATAATGCTGAACAGATTAAGAGTTTCTCGGTTCATTGAATGGGTTGGGTAGCACTGTGACTTCAAGTTCTACAGGCTTATGGTCTTGATTCAGATCAAGTTGAACCATCAAGCATAAAACACCTGCAGTTTTGCAACGATTCACCTAGTTGTGCCACAGGCTGACCCAGCAGCATTAACTTATTAAAATGCAGAATCAAGCGTGGAAGCATAAATAGTTTAAGACAGGCATCAGACACAATTTGCAGGGTGTGAAGTTCTCAAAGCATCAAAACCCTGGCAGCAACTTTTATCCGCTTACAAATCTTAATGTACTAAAGCGAGGATGGTAACAAGCAAAACAATCAAGGTCCATGATCACAAGTTCTTGAAAGCAGATTCATGAGATGATTTCTGAGGTGTCAGCCTTGCAAGTAAAGCCTTGTTGTGGCAGTGCTCAACATCAACGAAATAAAAGTTACCATCAGCCTTAAACGTCACAAATGGTCTATTGGTCTCTGGTGGCCTCACATCAGCAAACTTGATCGTCCTTGGGATAGGTGTGGCCAACCAGGACATCATTTCAACCTCAAAGCTATCTGAACCAGGGTGCCATCTGAGCTTGTGAATATATGGGCTGACAAACCAGTGCAGGGCCGCTGTAGTGGAAGCACTAAGGAAAATCACGGTTGATGCCACCGCTCCCTTGAGGATTACATTCATCTCAGGAGAAGTCATGAATGTTATGACAGGGCCAAGAGACACTGAGAGGCAACAGGTGGAGAGAGATAAAAGCTTCACTTTCTTTATGGTTGATGAGATGGGTCCTTCATAGACAACTCCAGTTCCTTTACCGTCTTTCTCTATTTCACTACTTTTAGGTCCTATGCTAATTTTGCCGCCACCTACTTCAGATCTTGCTGCTGCAGCTTGAGAAGCCCATCGTTTCTGAGAAGATGTATGCACCACCGATCCAAGGCTGTCAACTTTAATTGGAGACGAGGGATTGAGATTAGAATAATGCTTCCATATTCCATACCTCGAAGCCTGAAAATCTGTTTGATAGAGAAAGTAAGCAAAATATGTGTCTTGCAGCAACATAAACTTACAAACATGAGATGAAGCATAATATAAGCTACAAATATTGCTTCTTTGAAACCGATCATACAATAGGTTACTAGTGCCATGCCTGGACTAAATCAGATCCATGGCAGTGCAAATATTAAGACAGTTCCTCAGCATATCCATAAATATTCCCTAAAGGCAAACGGTTGTGCATGTGGATCGTAAGTATTTGCAGAAAACATAGTAAAAATGACATTTCAAACATGCCTCATGAAAGATGATCCATCCATTCAGAAAAGTGACATTACCAAGTCAAGTGATTAACTGTAGCAATCCATCGTTGATTTTTGAGTCAGGCGATTCAGTGTATACATCAGTCATCACTGACTACTACTGCCCACCAGAAAATGCTAATGCGAACAAACAATCATCAGTGTAATACCATATCAGCTTTATTGTGGTACCTTACCAGACGATATCATGCAAAGTCAGAATGGATAAAGAAAATCATGGAACAAAAAAAAAAAAAGGAACAGAACCTTGCAATAAAGATAGAAGAATCTTCCAGCAGACAAACCTTCAAGCTGAGGATAAAGACCCAAAAAATCTCCATCACCTGGACCAGCCTCTAAGTAAATGCTAGACATTGTATGGTTTGATATGCAATTCTATTATGTGCATATGAAGTCCTTGATCCTCTAAATTTCATGTGATAGCTCTTAAACCCCTTATTTGCAGTACCTTGCAGTTACTCAAGAAGCACATTCATGACCAATGCTGCTCATTAATAATGTGCATACTATCAAATCTTCTGGTTTATCTTATGGGAAGAGCAAATTTCAACTTCCTAATTCCTAAGAAGATGACCTAAAGGAGAAAAGGAATGATTACAATATAGAAAAAAAAAAAAAAAAAAGAACAGAACAAATTTACCCTCCTATATATTTACAATATAAGGTGCAATGTCTCAAAGCAATTGCAGCAAAAAGGGGAAAAAAATCCAAACATCATTCATATCATTATGTATTTATGAAAACATTGTTCTTCGATGTTTTCACAGCTACTGTCTAAAGGTAGAGTTTGGGCATCCACTGCTTCTCTTCCCAAAATACAAATATTCAGGAAGTCAACTATCATTTTGCAAACATTAACACAACTCAACTAAACCTTAACGCCAAACCAGCTGGGGCCTGCAGACACATACTTAAACTCTTTACAATGTGACAGTAAATGTAGTACATTTATTTCCTTCTGTCAACCAATTTATTCTCAGTCTGTCTCCATCCACATAGATTCCTTTATTTCGACATTTCCCGGTGGCACCTCCAAAATTAATTCCTAGCTATAAACTTCTCTTTTCCTCCTCCACTAAAATTAATTTCCATCACTTTAGATATCCTTTTACAGGTTCCAGTTTATGAGACAAATTATTAATTTCTCTATCCAACTAACTAACACTCTCAGATCAGAAATTCAGAACTTGGATGCACAAATGATTGTTATTAATATAAAACTTTAGGTCACAAGACCTTAAGTCTAATGAGGCTCAGATATGGCCTGTGGCACAGTAAGTGAGCCCTTCTATAGTTCTACTTCTGCATGAGGATATGGACTCTCAAACATAGAATATCAAAAACAGATAATTTCTATCATCACCTGATCTACCTTGAAGAGTATCGGGGAGGAGGTCTATAGCTGGAAATACCACACAAACTTCTATCCATAACAACAACTTTTCTTTATTCAAAAGTAAATCAAAGAATTGGTCTCCCATGATTCAATCTACTTCTAACTTGACATATTGCAAGCACTGGCACCTTTTCAAGAACAGTCACGTGTCAATACATGACATTGGCATTATCATGGCATGTTTCTTCCCAATTCACATGTCTACTTCTAATAGTATCTCATATAATCCACGAGTATCGCATCAACAGTCATCATACAAATTCTTCTGCACCTAAAATAACAATTATCATGTAGAGGAAAAAATTCAGAGGTAAGATGGATTGCTTGAAAAGCCTTTTGTCTACCATAAGTGGGAAAGTAGAAAAGAAAAGGACGTGGACTTAGAGCTTAGAATTCTTACCACAATATAGAACCTACCATTTGAAACTATTAGAAAATGAAAGAAAGAGCCAAAGAAGATCTTTAGCTTTTCACACCCTCAAGAGGATGCAAAAGATATATGCAAGAAACCTGCATGTCCTGAAGGAAGAAGAGGAATACAGAGGATTGTCACCCTGAACCGGAAATACATGTTTCCGAAGAAAAACAATATGAAATGTGGATTCATGGGACAGTGCAACGGAAATTCATCACACATACATAACCATGCATGTCTTTTGATGAATTATACACGGTACAGCTTAAACAGACATGGTAATCCTTTCCAGCAAAAGCAAACCAAACCGAGATTGGCCAAAACAAATATTAATATGTGAACGTAGACGTTGGTTCAGGTTTAGGACTGTAGTTTAGAGGTTAATAAAATGATCTTTCTTGAACTTCTAGAAGCGCCAAGAAAGTCCATCAGCATTGCGTGACTCCCTTGTTTGCTTCAAGAACAAGATTTTGTTGCATACTTGGTTCAATCATCTCCTACAAGCAAAATGGACTGCTGAAAATCTTTCCATGTAACTTGCAAAGGATAGTCCACCAGGAAAAGTGGCATGAGATTTATAAATTTCACGTCACGTCATCTATGCGACATTAAAGGACCGTGAAGATCGCTGGATAAACTAATGGACGGACATCAAAAACTTAAGTTGCTAGGGTTTATGATTCCTTCAAAGATCTAAGATCTAATAATAGATTCTCCTGATCATTTAGTTCGAAGTTCTTTCAACCAGATATTTCTACGACAATTTGCTAGAGAAAAAGGGGAAACTCCTGGAAAAAGCTTCCTCAAAAGCCACAATTCAAATCAAAACCCTAAGAAAAGAAACGACGGGGAAGAGAGATCGACCTGGTCGGAAGATTCTCATTTCCATTGGCTGCGCCACCGCCGGCAAGCGAAGCAGAAGTAGACGATAGAGGGAGGCAGGCCGTCTCGCCGCCATTCCCGTCCCGCTTGGTCCCCGCTCAGGTCTAAGCTGGAGCCTCCGCCATCGCATGCTCGCTCTCGCTGGGTCTTAGAAAGCGGTTTAGGGTTCCGGAGGTTCGAGTCGCACGGGCAGCATGACCCATTCACGTGGCAGACCATTTGGGGGCCTGTGATGTACTCCACGTGGTTGATGGAGAGGATCCAACGGACAAAACTAATCCAAAGGTACAACTCGACCGTGTGAGGTGCTTGGGCTGGTGTGGTTATTTTTTTGGGACTCCCGAGCCGTCGTGCGCTTATTTATGTCCCCCGGTCTGGCCTCCGTTTGGGGGGTGCACCTAGCGCGACCGTCCGTTATGGAATTTTGCATAAATATGGTTGATTCAATTTGAACGAAGAAGGTAGATTGGAAAGGGTGCTGTGGGGAGAGACAAGGTTGTGTACAACTGAGCTTTAATCAGTGAGTTCCGGTTGTTTGGGGACTGTATCATAGTTGGATACCAACCGAGTGGCTGTTTGGGCCATGCAGGAAGTTGACTGTAGCCTGCCTAGTGGCATGCTATGGGCTACATGATAGTATGATTATTCTCATGAGGTTTGATTTTCTGCCAGACAAACTTGGACTTTAACCCTCGATCTCATCTTATTTTCTTTCTCTCAACTCCCGTTCTGAAGGCAAAGACATACCACAAGCTTTACAAACAAGCATTGCCTCATCTTATGAGGTCATCTAAGCAATAGACATGCTCCTAATGTTTCAATTCTGGATACAATTAATACAGACGCATGGACTACATGTATGTTTCTGAAATAAATAAATGCAGGTGTGGATCGTTGTCTTGAAATATTAAATTATAAAATTAACCCGTTGAATTGTTGCTACTTGACGTTGAAATAATCTCCTGATGTCATAGGTGATATGCATGTATATTGACCTCTCGCCTCAATCGAATCTACTCTCAGAATTTCTAGCTGAACCAAGACATATCATATGATGATGAAAGAGCTGTTGACGCTAGCTCCGTTTCTTACTTGCATACTTTTTGCAGTTGCCGCCAATGGGAATAAGAGATGGGGTTGCATAAATCTTTGAGGCTGCGGAGCTTTTACGTGTATCGGGAAGAGAGCTCGGGAACATTAGAATCCACACGTGTTGTTTATGAGAGCATACTTGACTTAAGAACATCTAACCCAAATGATTCTTAACTACGCTTTTCTTCTTGAGGTGAACTACCTGAATAAAGTTCTCCAAATGCGTCAATTTTCTATCTTCGATAAATGATAAACTTATTTGCTGCTGAATGATTATTCCATTTGGACTTTCTTTAGGAGCACAAATACTTTGAGGATGCATTTAAGGAGGTGTGAAGATCTTTGAATACCCACATGTTAAAGATATATGGGTCACCTGCCTCTCCAAGTTTGTCTAAAGATATGGAAATACCAAGATAGAATGGCCTAGGGAACTATTTGAGCATGCAGTTGAAAAGGTGACCCTTCTGTGCCGTAGTACTCGTGTTTTTGTATGCAAGCTTTGTGTGCGTGTGGTTGCATTTGTGAATGCAATACCCTCAATTTGCTTCCATGTGTGATCAGGTTTTGGATTTAACGATCCAAAAGTATCACATCACCTGCTAATTCTTGAAATTTTTGTATGGCTGGTGCGGTTGATAATATTTATTCTGTATGAAATTTTCTGGGTGGGCGATCCCTAACATGATCAAATGGCTAACTTTTCGAAGTGATGAAAATGTTGTAAACAAAATTATCTACTTCTGAACTGACCCCCCACCCTTTTGTTGGATTTTTATATATTCCTTTTTGATATTTGTGCCGCAGGACTTTCATTTGTTCGTAATCTGTTCTGTGTTTTTTGTTTTTTTGATGGAATGTGGAGGAAGTAAGGTACTTCCCTCCACCCAACTTAATTAATTTAAAGTAAACATATGTACAAAAGGAAAGAAAATCTGAAGAGTCTGAGAGCATCCCAATCTTTGTATTAATATTCTTGCAAGCAGTACGTCCTCGTCTTATACATTCCTTTTTTTTGAAAAAAAAAAAATTGTAGATTGACAGAGTTAGGAAGTATCTAGTTAACTTTTTGACCATCAATTTTTGGATTTATTTTTCTTGCTAGTATGACATGGTATTTGATGGTTGTCTTTGTCTTCGACATTGAATTAAGAAAAGCCAGTTGTTTAACAACATGCGTCCGCATGTATGGCATTTGTTACTGAGGCTTATATTCATCACCACAAAACCTTGCATGTATGCATGCGTGCATGTGTTTATTTGTACGTGCAGGAACATGTTTGTTCATGCATGCATACATATTTCTGCCTTTGGAATACTGAGTTGGCTTTCTGGCAGGTATAATTTGGTTCCACAGCAATAGAGGCTGACTCATGATTTTGTTTCTAATTACTTTTCATCAGGCACCTGCTGAAGATGTGAAGCCCCTATAATGAAAAATTGAACTTGTATGGAATTTACATCGCTCAAGCTTTATCTCATGCAATTCTGATCAGCTTGTAATTTGTGTGCGTGCATATATTTATGTATGTATGTATGTGATTACCTCGGTGAACTGATCTCCAATTTCAGAAATGATAGAGAAATAAATGATGAGGTTATTTTTTATCCTTTCAAATTAAACTTATTCCACACAAAAAAATGTGCTTGTCCTTTCATAGAGAACTGTTCTTGTCCTTTTTCGTATAGAACAGTGCATTCGTGGTGGTAATTTTAATGGATATTTACGTATGCTAGAGTGATGAGACAAAGAATTCAAGAAGAGCATGGATTTCAGCTTATGTGATAGAAATTGGAGATGGGTTACTTTTGCAATGTTTCTTAAATTAATGATCTTTAAGCAGTGTTGAAAGAAACTGACGCGTTCAACAAGTATACAGGCTTTTGGATGTTCAACAATCGTATACATAAAAATGTCAAGGCAGCGCTGGTGGCGGAACTTCGAACAGATCGTGACCTTGGAAGCGCTATGGTTGACGGCGTTTGCTGCTTTTTGTGGAGGCGCGGCGGAGAACTAAGATTGCACCTTTAATCATCCTTTTTCTTTTTATTGAATTCAATTCACCCATTACATTTCTTTTTATGACCATCTGTTATATCGATGATACTAATGTCTATCTATCTATCTATCTATCTATTGCTGCAGCCAATTTATCATCCATTATAATTGTCCGTCATACAGAATTTGAATTAACATCATCCATCAGCTTCTAATTCATTTTTGCCGAACGACATTTATCTTTTAACTTAATATCATTGGATGAATAAAGGTTTATCTTCTGATCTAACTTCGTCGAACGAATTGAGTCGTCTTCCTAACTTAATCTTGATGAACGAAGTTTGTCTGTAAAAACTTTGATTGATCAATCATTAACCGATCCTTTGTCGATTTTATATAACCAACTATCGGCTAGTTTTTTAACCAACTTAAAGTCATATTTCTAATCAGCTAATATTTGTTGTCTGTTGAGACATTCATAGGTTGGGGGCAAGCCAATTCTGAATCAGTTTCTAACCGACTTTTAGTCAATTTTTACCAACTTATGCTTAACCAAATATTGAAGTGCTTGATGATCGGATGTAAGCCGATCACGGGTCGGTTTCTAATCGGCTTTTAGTTGATTTTTTACCAACCAATACTTAATCAATTTACTGAAGTGTATGATGATCGGGTGCAAGCCAACCATCCCTCGATTCGGCCATGGTCAAATTGATGAGGATCGTGTTCTTTACTTGTCAAGGCAAACTAACTAGTTCAAAATCAGTAGCTCGACACTTTTCTTTCTTTATTATTTTATAAGAAAGTTATGTATCAATATTGCCTATTGGTCGATTAGTCGACTGTTTGAGTTATAGAAGATAGTCATTTTTTTCCAATCGATCGGTTGTTATATTGCAGAAGACCGACTTGTTTTCGATTAGCTACACTGATTATTTAAAATGTGTCAATCGGTAGTCATCGTCAAAAAAAATATTGATTGATGATCGTCATCTATCGATCGATTGTTGAATCATGCTGATTGTGCTGTGCCAACCATCGATCGGTTGTAGTGTTTAGTCGATGGTTGATCCAAGTCCACTTTTCGTCAATCTGGGTTATTTGACTCATCATATTTTTCAACCCTCATTGATGGTAATTTGACTTCAATGGGTATCATTGCCTCTATTCCATAGGCAAGATTAAAGAAAGATTCATCCGTCGAAACTCGGGGGATTGTTCGGTAGGCCCATAACACCGAAGGTAGTTCTTCTACCCAGAGGCCTTTGGCCTTGTGGAGCCAAGTTTTCAGGCTATGGAGAATCATTCGGTTCGTGACCTTCGCTTCTCTGTTCGACTGTGGATGGTTGATAGATATCAGCTTGTGCGCGATATGATACGTCGCGCAGAGTTTTTGAAGTTCTAGTTGTCAAACTGCCGACCATTATCGATTATGATAGTATGTGGGAGCCTGAATCTATAAATGATAGATTTTTGAATGAAGTCTTTAATCTTACTTTTCGTAATCTGTATCAAAGATTCGGCCTCCATTCATTTTGTAAAATAGTAGACGACGAAGACCAAAAATTTTCTTTGTTCGGATGCCGGAGGAAAAGAGCCAAGTATGTCGATCCCTCACTACGCAAACGGCCATGAAGTTATGATCGATGTCAGTTGCATTACTGGTTGATGTTGGATGTTGGCATATCTTTGGCACGGCTTGCATCTTCGGACGAACTTGGTTGCATCCTTCCATATTGTTGGCCAATAATATCCTTGTCGAAGGATCTTATAGGCGAGGGACTTGCTTCCGAAGTAGTTCCCACAAATTTTCTCATGGACTTTCCGAAGCGCGTAGCCGACATTAGTAGGTCCCAAGCACTTCCATAGCGGAAGGAAGAAAGATCGCTTGTAGAGTCGTCCATCCATCATGATGTATTACGAGGCTGTCCATCTTAAGTGCCTTGCTTTCGATGGGTCATCGGATAGGATTCCTTCGATCAAATACCTAACAATCATATCCATCTAGCTTGGCTTGTCGTTGATCTGCAATACTTCTTCTATCCTTTCGATACTTGGTGCATCGAGATACTCGATGTACGTTCATTCAAGTTCGTTGGGGGTAGTGACGGTGAGTTGGGAGAGTGTATCGGTCCAAGCATTCTCTGTTCTAGGGATGTGTGAAATGTCGAAGTACTTGAAGACGAAAGTTTAGTTCTTCACTTTCTCCAAATACTTTTGCATCATGGGATCGTGAGCTTCGAAGTCACCTTTGATTTGTCTTGCGATGAGTTGAGAGTCGGTGAATGTCTTCAGCTCATCGACACCAAGCTTCTTGACGATTTTTAGGCTGATAAGAAGAGCTTCATATTTGACTTAATTATTCGAAGCTTTAAAGTTAAATCGAAGGACGTACTCGATGATTGTTCCATTGACATTTGCCAAGATGAGTCTGGTGCTGCTTCAAAGGGCATTTGATGCCCCATCGATATGTAATACCCAAGTCAACTTGTGATCGATTTCAAGAGTGTTTTTTGCTAACTCGCAAGTTGCTTTTCGATTGAGCTTATTGTTTGAGATGGTACACTCGATAATGAAATCGATCAGAACCTAGGCCTTCATCGATGGACGAGGGTAATATTGGATGTCGAATTTGCTAAGCTTTATTGTCCATTTCGCCATTCGGTCTGAAGTATCTGATCAATGTAGGATCGATTTTAGAGGATGGTCAGTTAGAACCTGTACCGTGTGGGCTTGAAAGTAGGGCCGAAGCCATTGCGTCGAAATGATCAGGGTGTAGATCATCTTCTTGGCCTTTGAATACCGAGTTTCGGTATTATGAATTACTTTACTTGCATAGTAGTTGGGGCGTTGCATCCGACTTTCATCTTCTCTGATCAAAACTAAACTAACAGCTTCATTGGATGTGGCTAGATATAGGTATAAAAGTTCTCCTTCCATCGACTTTACGAGCAACGGAGAAGTCATCAGGTATTTCTTCAGCACTTCAAAGGATCGTTGGTATTCGTCAGTCCATGAAAAATCTTTAGTCTACCATAGAGTCATCTCTCAGCAGACTTGGAGATAAATCGACTAAGTGCGATGACTCTTTCATTGAGCTATTGCACCTCCTTCAAAGTTGGATGTTTCATATCAATGATTGCTTTTATTTTTTTGGATTTTGCCTTGATTTCTCAATGTGAAACAAAAAAATCAAAGAACTTCTCGGCCGTCACTCCGAAGGTGCATTTGATCAGATTTAACTTCATCCGATGTCATCGGAGTGTGTTGAAAGCGTCTTCTAAGTCTCAGATATGGTCCTAACTTTGAGTATTTTTTACCAGCATATCATCGACATATACTTTTATATTTCGTCACTCTATGACTTAAAGATCTTATTCACCAACCATTGGTAGGTCACTCTCGTATTTTTGAGTTCGAATGGCATGACTTTGTAGCAATAAATTTTTTTATCAGTAATGAAGGCGGTATATTCTTCATCTTCGGATGCCATTCAGATCTGATTATAGTCTGTAAAAGCATCTATAAAATCCAGAAGTCGATGCCCCGATGTTGTGTCAACCAGCTGTTCGATTTTTGGGAGAGAAAAACTATCCTTCGAGCATGCCTCATTTAAGTTGGTATAGTCGATGCATATGCATCATTTCTGGTTGGCTTTTTTTACCATCATGACATTTGCAAGCCAATTAAGATAATAGATCTTTCTGATGAAGCCTATCATGATGAGTTTGTCCACCTCTTCATTGATGACCTTCTATCGCTCGAGAGCGAATGGTCGCTTCTTCTATCTCACCAACTTAACGTTTGAATTGATGTTTAGTCGGTGAGTGATTATTTCTAGAGATATGTCCGGCATGTCGGTTGCCGATCAGACAAATACATCAGTATTGGCTCTCAGCATCTGGATCAGCTGCTCGCGCTCCATCGTCTGAAGCTGCGATCCAATTTGAATAACTTTAGTCGAGTCGTTCTCTTTCAACGGGATTGAGACTAGTCGTTCGATCGGTTTATTCCACTTTTCATCCTCCTGCTGATCAAGTCTTTTCGATGGTAAAAAGTCTTTCGACTTATTTTTCTTTGTAGTAATTACGAGACAATATCGGACAATCTGCTGGTTGCCTCGCATTTCTTCGACTTTGATTTTAGTCAGGCATAAGACTAACAAGTGACACGTTGGCACCGTCGTCTTGAGAGCGTTGAGTCCCGATCTTTTGAGTATGGCATTGTATGCCAACGGAACTCTAATGACCATAAAAATTAAGGCGACGGTGCTTTGTCGAGACTATGTCCCTACAATTAATGGAAGATCATTCTCTTCCTCAACGTCGATGATGTTTTCTATAAATCCGATCAAGAGAATGGGAAATCTTCAGAGTCGTTCTGTCGATAATTTTATTCGGAAGAAAGCCGAGTAAAACAAAACATTGATTAAGCTTCCATTATCAATGAGGATTCTTTTTACATCATAGTTTGTTATCACCCCAACATCTATAAAAGAGAGGTAAATTGGTTAGTTTGGTAAGACACATCAAGATATTCTTAGGGCAAACTTTACTATTTTACTTTCAATTTTCTGTTCGACCAATTCATCGTACTAACTCAAGCATCGAAGAATTTTATCGGAGCTAACTTCAGTCCGTGTAGACTTGCTTTTTCAGATTTTTTAGCGTTCAACTACTATCTATCTATGATTATTTAAATATGGGTGGATTGACTGCAACACTATCTATCTATGATTATTTAAATATTTTCTTGGCTAAATAAGTGTCGACATGTTTGACTAAATTGTCTCCTAAAAGGTACATAGGACCCTTGGTGTTAGGTGCTGAACGTTAATCCATCCAGAGGTATTACCATTAATGATAAAAGCATATGAAACTTGTGTGAGAGACAGACCCACACCTGCTTAATCTGAATATCCAGTTCATTCTATTGTTAAAAAGCAATTTTCTTTTTAACGGATATTTCCTAGGAAAGCATTGGTTGGAAGTTTGTGAAATCTCTTGGACCGATGTCCACCTTGGCCACGTTTTTATACATTTGTAAGAAATATCCGTGAGAAGGTTGAAGTACATATCGCTAGTCTCCGTAAGAGAGGGTACATGGTGGAGCGGGGCAAACCCCCCCCCCCCCCACTAAAATTTAGATTTCAATTAGATTTTATAGAGCGCCGTCGTTTCTCCCCCCCCCCCCCCCCCCCCCCCCACCCAAATTTTGGCGTCCTACGGAATGCGTCTAGGATTTAAAGTTGAGATAATTGGCTGCCAAATTCATGGGATGGTTGTTACGGTGACTTGTCGGCTCCATAAATGCACGGATTTGGGTCTCTTATTTGATCTCATGGATTCTACGAATCTCATATCTTTCTGCCAATATTTTCTCAATTAGATTTTTGCTTTTTAGTACTGGACCTGTAACAGATATCCAAGCTGAAGACGTAGCCCAGATTCTCTTATTTTCCATGTTTATCTCCCCAAGGTTTGAAGAAGGTTGCCTCACTAAGTAGTTGAGGCCAGTCTGTGACAGGAGATACGGGATGACGAGAGTGATACATGTTGCATTGACATGTACACATTGATCTAGCACGCCTCTAAACATAATGTGTCACATTAATTAGCAGATTTAACCTTACATAGGGGGGGGGGGATGAATCTAGTGCTACAAAAATGTGACCCCACTTGCGCAACTGTTGCTACGAAGATGAGCTTTCTAGGTCCACTTTTATCGGCGAGACGTTGACACGGTGATCTAAAACAAACCAATTGTCACATTAAAACCAATCATACAACCCTCTGATCAAAGATATATTTAATTGACAATGGAGTTTGTTCGTGTTTCAGAAAGTGCTGCTATTTTACGGGAGGACATCCAGCATAAGGATGTGTCTGAATCAGGCCTTATATTGGATGCAGATGCTTCTCATGCGATGTTTCAAAGCAGATGCTTTTTATGCGATGTTTCAAAGATTGTAAAGCAGATGAGATGTTTCAAGGCAGATTGGTTAGCTGCTTTGGCCTTCCCTATTACTCTTTCAGATGGTCTTTATCCTAATCTAGATTATGTCAAGGCCGCCGATAGGATGGGTGATGTCTATAAACCTGGTTAGACTCATTTTTGCATCTTTCTTCCTTTAATTTTTGCGTCGGGATTCTGTATCCTTCTCCGTACTAACCCCACCCCTGCAAAGCAAAACAAAAACTGGAAAAATAAAAAAAGACCGTGAAGTTTTTCCCTTCGCGCTTGCCACCTCCCTGTATCAAAAATAAAATAAAATAAATAAAAAAAAATCAAACTAGCACCGACTATGACCGCTTTAGGATCTATTATAAAAAAATTATCTAAAAATTTAAATAAATATTTTTTAAATAATATTTATATAAAAATAATTTATTCATATTTTTTATAAATAAAAAAATAAAATTAAAATTTATTACTCATATTTTTTTAGATAAATTGCTAAATTTTATTTATATTTTTTTTATTTTTTTTATATTTTTAATATTTGGACAAAATGAATAAATGAATCTTTGGACGTTGAATGATAAAAGTATTGAAAATATGATATATTAAATACAAAATTAAATATTTATTTTATTTATTGATAAAAAAATAATTTAGTTATTTGGTTAGTTTTTTTTTGTTTTATGGATAAATATTATTTATAAAAATAAAATTTATTTATTTTAAAAAATATAAAAATATAAATAAATTGATCATGATTAATTTTTTTTTTTATAATAATTATTTTTAAAAGAATAAAAAAAATTAATTTTTTTGGGCCCCAAACTATTTTTGTAGTTAAGTTCGGCTCCAGCCTGAACCGGCAAGCCATCCATCTTCTTCAGTCCAGGTTGATCGGCCGTACAACTGTCATCAGATGAATAATATATATATATATACACACGAAGAAAGCAAACAAAGCTTTGTTTAAAAAAGCCAAAGCAAACAAAATTGACGAACGGGGAGGAGGTAAGCAGGTTCACATGGCGCGGACTCGTGCGGGTGTAACAAACCCCATTTGAATATGGAGCATAAGTCCGCAGCACTCCTTGTGCATTGCTGCTGCATAGGGTTGTGGATCCGGCTACGACGTCACTGACGCCACCATTCCCATCGATCAATTGGAGCTCCCTCTCTCTCACGCCACCGCCGCCGCCGTGAAAAGAGAAGCCTCCTCCTCCACTGTCCCCTCTCCAATTCCTTCCTTCTCTTCCAGGGTTTCTATCAATTTTCCATCCATCTAGTCCCAGTGATCAATCGATCATCTCCTTAGACCGCCTACGGTTTCTTGGAGCGAATTCTCTGATGCTCGACCGGATCGGACCCTGGCTGGGGATTGATGTATCGGTCTTTGCGGTCCCGATTTCGCTGAAGGAGGATCGGATGGAATTGGAGGTCTCTGTCTTGACTGAATTTTGACCGGACTGAATTGGCACGCTTTCGGGACCGGAGGTTGGTCGATTGAGGCGACGGTGGGCTAAAATTTTGGTCTTCTGGTGGCTGGATTGTGGGGTTTTGGATCAATGGATTTGGTGCCGAGTTGCAGGGTAATGTCTTCTTCCATATATCTTTGACTCCTCTTCTGCCTTAAATTGTTTTTGTTGTAAATTATGGTACTGTCAAAGGTTAGTACTTCGAATTCAATTTATTTTTTCTGTGGGAATTCTGTATTTGAATTCACTAATGCTGATTACTTAGCATGTTAGATAGATTTGAAGGGTTTTTTCCCCCCTCAAACGGGCAAATTTAGGATTTTCCTGGGTTACTCGTATATGTTTAAGTACAACTTAAAATGAACTAAGAGTACAATTTGTTTTTGCAATGGTCTTCTCTGGCATATTGAGCTGAAAGTACTGTGACTTGTACTGAATTTATTTGTTTTCGAGTGCCTCTGAAGATGGTCCTTCTATGTAAGATATGGCCACTGTTCAACTGCTTAATTTTCGGTTTTTTATTTATGGATAGGCTAGTGGTAAATGGTTGTCATCTTTATTATTCTTCTTTTCTTGGAAAGGATGCTTGCAATGTGCCAACTTCATTACTGAAGCTGTAGTGATAGAGCCTTGCCAATAGGAATAAATTGGCATGTTCTGAGCAAATTGCTTGATCAGCACTGAGTGTACCGATGTTTATGCAAAAAGTGATAAATCTCTCTCTTTCTCTCTGGGCGGGGAAGGGGGGGTTAGCTATTGGAAATTTTAATGATCTAAGTCACTATCTGCTTTTCCAACTTGGAAATTGTTTCTCTGATAATTTGGATGATCCACAAAAAAAAAAAAATAAATGGACAGGATGGTACAAATTCCTCTATCATGAAGTGCTAATATGTGTTATATGCTGTAATCGAGACAAGATTCTTTCTTTATCCATCTATGTTTTTCTTTCTAAAATTTAGGTGCTTTCTTTTTATAAAGGTTCATATGATATGTTGCATGACACATATCTGAGATGAATGGTATAATTCTGCAATTTGGACCAAGTATGAACATGAGCATCTATCTTCTGAGATGTAGTATTTCTGATGTCACGCATCTTATGTACAGTCTAAACATCTTGCAAAGAGATGTCCTATTTTGTTTCTAATAATCATGCCTGCTTAATTTTTCATCAGGATAAATTAGCATACTTCAGAATTAAGGAGCTTAAAGATGTCCTGACTCAACTGGGTCTAGGAAAGCAAGGGAAAAAACAGGTTAGCAATTTTCTCTCTTTTTATATGTATATTCAATTTTTTCTTTTAATGTGGAGAGCTGGTATCCGGAGTGACTATGGTAAAAATGCCACAACAGGTAGTGCTTGGAGTCTGGGATTCGCTTTTTTGGATATTCAAGGAATCTGTCATAAGTAACATTATATGGGGGGGAACAGTTTTACCTATTTCGTCAAAAAATTGTTTTATGATGTACTTTGGTTATTCGACTTAGATGCGATATTTGAGTTATATGAAATATCTCTAATATCTATGAAATGTATGGAGAAATTGATGGATAGATTCTCTTTTTTCTGGTATCATTTGATTTTTTTTCAGAAACAAAGGTTTTTTTTTTAAAATTTTGTATTCCTATTTTAATAACGCAAATGATAAATTAATCTTATAAAAAAGGCTAGGATATGGAAATTGTTTGGTGCAGTGATTGTTTATGTAGTATTTTGATACTTCTTATCTTTTAATAATTGTTATATTAGAACACATAATATGAAAATTATCGATGTTGACATGAGGCTTAATGCTTTCATGTTGAATTCCTGAATAGTTAAATATACCAAGTTATAATTTTAATTTACTATCACTGCTTATATGTACAATTAAACCTGTTCTGTTTCCTCACTTACTGTACTATAGATGCTTTTGCATCATATTTGTATAATCTTTAATTTGGTTTTATGTGGTTGAATGCAATGCAGGATCTTATTGATAGGATTTTGGCATTATTGTCGGATGAACAAGGTACTGATTGTTTGTGACTTTTCTTTTCCTATAATATCTGAAATCCCATTCTGATTAATTTTTCCCTCGGTGAAATTGCATTTGTCTGCATATTTCAATTATTGATATGTTTCTTCTTTTGGTGATTTTGGTCTATAATTCTTTTATTTTTCTTTTTGCACAATTAGAAGTTCTTTGTTGTTTGTCGAACATCATATTCGATTCTATTCAATCCTTCTTTTGGTTGGTGTTGTTGTTGCTGCTGCTATTTAATCTTTTCTAGTGCGAGGTAGTTTTATTCAGATGTGTTTATGTTCATTGATCATATAGTATTAATTTTGGCTCGCTGTGGTCTATTGTTTTTAATCCCTGTTATCTGGAGGTAATTGATTTGTTATGTTTTTCTTAGCATCCTTTTTGTTCTTGTATCTTTGCTGTTTTAGTTAAAGCTATATATGCAGGGTTTTCTATACCGGCCAGAACTGGCTGGTACATCCTGTATCGTGTCGGACCGGTGGGGAACTGGGACAATTCGGCTATGGAATCCGGTACACCGAAGGTGGGAGAGAGAAAGAGAGGAAAAGAGGGAGAGAGGAGAGGGAGAGAATGGGCGACGCTGCCAGACACTGGTGGTGGCCTGCTGTGGCCACCGGAGGGCCGCGAAAGCCTCTACGGCTCGGTGACACCCGATAGGGCTTTTAAACGAGTGAGAAAGAGAGAGAGAGGGGGAGATCGAGCACATCAAAGGGAAGCTTGGCCGGTGGAGGGGCCGTTGGAGTTTGTCGGGTGGCCGCCGTGGCCTTTCGGTAGTGGAAACAGCGCGGATGGAGCCACGACCATGGAACAGGGGCGATCGCCCTTGTTCCTTCATTGGATTTTTTAAAAAAGCCAGTGAATAATGAAGCCAACAATTGTTTTGGCAAACTCATTGTCGGCTTCATTTTTTAAATTTTTTTTAAAAAAAATCTAAAACTGTGAAGCCGACAGTATATTTGTTGGCTTCATTAAAATGATTTTTTTTAAAAAAAAGGCTAACACAGTGAATCCGACAGTTAGTTTGCCGGCTTCATGTTTTTCTGGATTTTTTTAAAAAAAACTTGTGAAACAGGGGCATTGCCCCTGTTTCATGCTTGCACCACCGCCCGTGTTGAGGGCGTCATCCGACGGCCACGGCGGCTAGTCGAAGGCCTTCCGGCGGCCTATTCGATGGGTTCTCCTTTCTCATTTTCTTTCTCCCCCTCTCATCTTTCTATTTCTTTCTCTCTTTTCCTCTTGATTCGCATCCTTTTTCCATGTTGATTCGCGCCGGTCTGGTCCAGTACGGATCTGTACCGCCGGTCGGTCGGCACGGGTTCTGGTACCGAGTCCGCGAACCTTGTATATATGTTTTCTTTGTTAGATGTTATCTTTTATAGAATCATGGAGCATCCCATTAAAAAATAGGTGTTTTGAACTATCTTCATGCAATAATGCATATTGATTTGAAGCATGCATATAGACATCTATGTGCATGCACATGTCTTATCGTTTGCATTTTAGCACATCAGCTTTCATGCTTTCCTAAGCAATAGTAGTTAGAGGAAAATATCACAGAGTAGCGACTGATTCATCTATGCCTCTCTTTGCATACCACTAAGGTTAGCCACGAGAGAAAAAACATCCTTAAATTTTAAATGCAAAGAATTCTAGGATTCTCAAATAGGAGGCTTTACATCAATCCATGTCTCATGCACTTGCTTTTAACCACCTCTGTTTATCTCTCTTTTCATTTTGTATTATACAAGTCCTTCACTTGCTACTCACTTTCTACCCACCACCAATAGGCACCAATCGTGATCACTGGAGTAGGGTAAACATACACCTATCCAAGATTTTAAATCCCATGCGATAGGGCTGTCCCAGTTTGCTCGTGGAACACGATGCAAGGTCATCTTGCCTTATCCTAATACTTGGAATAGAGAATATCCCAAGATGTACTGATCGAGATGCTGGGATAGCAGCAAGATAGTCTTATCCTAACATTCGAGATCAGGGTTGCCGAACTGATCAGTTTAGGGTGTACCAAGTTGTATCGACAACTAATTGATGCGATTTGGTCGTTCGATTTGGAACGTTGGCGAAAATAGAGCATGGGAGAAGGAAAGAGAGGAAGAGAGAGAGGAGGGGAGGGAAAGGCCGAAGGTGGCCGGCGGTGGCCCGACGAGGCTGCTAGAGGGTCATCGAGGCCTCTGGGGCTTTGTAGTCCTCTATGAGATGCGAGAAGAGAGTGAGATAGAGAGAGAGGAAAGGAGGGAAGAGGAGGGAGGGGAACGAGGTGAAGAGGCTATCGGAGGGCCGTCGGATGGCTGCCGTGGTTGTCGGACGACCCAAAAATGTCCTGCGGTCGCCACAGGTTCGAAATAGGGTGATGGTCCTGTTTCATCGCTTTTTTTTAAAAACGTGATAAATAGTGAAGCCGGTAATGTGTTTGCTGGCTTTAGTCACTATGGGAAGTTTTTTGGCCATCCGGTGGTTACCGCGGCCACCCAGCAGTCTTAGGGACGGCAACGGGTAGGGTACCCACAAATTTTTCCCGGCCCATATCCGAACCCATTTAAAATTTGATTACCCAAACCCATCCTAAACCCAATTATGAAATCAACAACAAATCCCAAATTCGTCCCATTTAAAATTGGTATACCCGTCGGATACCTGAACCCACCTGATAACAGAACTCCATAAATAAAAATTTGGTAGCCAAAGAAGAATCCTTTGGACCAAAATTCCCCAAACCCTCCAAAATATCATATGCTTCTACCAAGATTAAGCTCTCAAAACTTCAAGGAACCAACTCACACCTCCACAACTCCCACAAAATCCCATATGCTCGAGCAAAAACCCTGGAACCTAAGAAATCCCTCTAATCTCCCTCAAGTACTCTCCTTTCCCATGGATCTTCGAAGAAAGAGAACGAAATGAAAAGAAAAAGAAGCGAAAAGAAAAAAAAAGATCAATCTATGTGGGAAAAGGTCTTACCTTTCAATTTTTCCCTCTTTTTCTTTGTTTTCCATGATTTTTCCTTGGTGTTCCCCCAAATTTTCCTCTGTTTTTTCCATCCTTAGGAGTCTTAATCAAGTGGGAGGCTTGGAACCTAAGAAACCCCTCCCATCTCCTTGAAGTGCTTTCCTTTCCCATGGATCTCCAAAGAAAAAATGAAATGAAAAAAAAAAGAAGGGAAAAGAAAAAAATGGTCAATCCATGTGGGAAAAGGTCTTCCCTTTCGATTTTTTCTGCTTTCCTTTGTTTTCCTGGATATTTCCTTTTTCCCCCTAGTTTTCTCTCTGTTTTTTTCCGTCCTCAAGAGTCTCAATTGGGTGGGAGGCTTGGAGCAGCCAATACAGAAGCTTAGATGTTGGCTAGGGGCTAGGGCTTTATGTTTATATATAAGCGGGTTCGGGTAGCGGGTACTCGAGGGATAAATTCTAAATCCATCCCAAACCCAAATGGGTTTTAGTCTTAAATCCCAAACCTGTCCCAAATCCTATTTGGGTATGCTAAACGGGTCCTATTAGGGTTTGGAATGGGTTGGATACCCGAAAAAACCCTCCCGACTGCCATCCCTAAGCAGCCTCCCTGCCGCCTTCCCTTCCCTCCTCTTCCCTCTCTCTCTCTCTCTCACACACACACACTATGCTCTCATTTTTTCTTGTGGAGGACCGTAGAGCCCGGAAGTTCGGCAGCCTCCACGGCCCTTTGGTGGCGATTCCAGCATCTTCACCGGCCTCCCTTTCCTTCCATTCCTCTCCCTCCCTCCACCCCTCTCTCTCTCTTTCTTCTCCTCCCTAGTTTTTTCGTGTTGGTTTGGGTCTGGTACCGATTCATATCGTCGACCAACCGGCATGGGGTTCGATTCTGAGTTGGCAATCCTTGCTTGAGACAATACCCCATCTCGATGTCTTTTAGGACGTCCCACTAGGATTTGAGACCATGCACTTAACTATTAACCGGGTTGCCTTACATCCCTAAGTTCATAATGCTATCTCCTTTTGCTACCATGGCAGATGAGAAAGAAAAAAGCCCTAAATTTCAAAAAAGAAAGTCCGCAGAAAATGAGATTTTGGTGTTCTATCAATTTGGCCATAGTTATGGAGGGCGAATTTTGGCGCAATGGTAAGGTTGCTGTATTGTTATAGAGGGCAAGCCTTGGCCCATACTCCGAAATGACGAGAGCTTTGTTTATTGGGCTACCTTTTTATGAATTTGGCTATAATTATAATAATGTTAGTTTGTAGTATGTATTCTGAACTTATGGCTTGTGTTGCTTGAATTGCTGAAAATCATGAGAATCTGTGTCAAATATGTATATGAATTTAATATGCATCAAACACTTGGATACTTATCAATTTTTTCTACTTGCAGCTTTTAAATTTGTAGAGATTTGTATTATTCCATAATAAATTTGACTCTCTCTAGTAAAAGCTTTTTAGAGATTGGTTGATACATATGAACTCAAAATGTTTGCAAAATGTCATTTCATGAAATCCTTAAGCTTGAAAGGTTGTATGAGAAATGTGGATATCAGAAGACTTCAACAAATAATATCTTTTTATATTTTTAAATAATAAATAACTATCAATAAGTTAGACCAACTTTGTAAGTTGTCACTATAATATTTTGTCTACAATTATTTTTCTATGTATCTCTGTATCACCCTTTTCTCCCTCTTCCAAGGGAGATACTTGGACAAACATCCAAATCCAGTTCTCCTATTCGTGTCCATGCAACACTGCTCTTGATGCTGTTGTTATGAACTTGAGGCCTTCCCCTGCAACCTTCTCCTCCTCCTGTTTACATTAGATTCTCATCAAGTGTGCTTTTGTCTTCTTTCACAGTTCCCACGTCTCAGGGTTGGGGAAAGAAAACTCCTATTGGAAAAGAAAGGGTGGCAAAAATAATTAATGATACGTACAGGTGACTGTCTTTGACTTTGTCTACGCTGCTTATTAGTTCGGATTATTAAACACATAGTATGATCAACTTGTCATTTACATTATAAAAAACATTGTATTTATGTTGTTGCAAATACCAGCTTACAATATGTTTTGGTGTATGCCCAATGCCCCTTCAGAAAAATGCAAGTTCATGGTACTACAGATTTAGCATCTAAAAGCCACAGTGCATCAGATTTCAATCATGTGAAGCTGAAAGAGGAAATGGATGTTTCTTATCAGTTGGATATGAAGGTTCGCTGCCTCTGTGCAAGTGCTTTGATTACTGAGTCCAGGATGATTAAGGTAATGTTGCTTATTTATGTTTCAATATATCCAGGTACAGTCTTGAGCAGCATCATTTTTATTATATCCAGGTACAATTTTTTATCTGTTTAGTTGTTGATGTCACCCTAATAAGTGCAGCATGCAAATTTGATAAATTGGAAATGAAGAAGAAAATATTTGTCATCATCAGCATCATTACTATTCATTATTATTATTGATGTAAATTTGTGAGTTTTTTTCTTGAAAAAGGTTGCCCTAGTTTTGGTTTAGCTCTTGATAGTGAGGAATGGCATGGCATATGCTATAGAGCTGAACTCTTATACTAGGGTCATAAGGTCTCATTGATTATTGTTAATCTTTTTAAGGAATGCTGATCCATATCGAGTTATTTTGGTGTGTTTGCATGTCACGAAGTAGACATTGGTTCTACTTATCCAACCAGATGCAACTATAATACTGTTTTGCTTCTTGTTGACTGATGTATGCGGATCACATAAAGACCATCCCATTAGGCCAGGGTTTAATTTTTGGGACCAGCCTTTGCTATGATGTACAAGAAGTCTAAGATAGTTATCTGTGTTATTCTTTGATGGGTCATGTAGAAGCCCTTGCCTCATATTTGTTTTTGATTCTTCTGTATATTTGTTATTAGTCATTGGATCAGAAAACAGAGCCATGTGGAAAAAAGAAGAATAAGGAGCACTTATAATGGTTTACTTATAGTGAAAATCCTAGTAAGTAGATTGTAAAGTTAATCATCTAGAACAAATACTGATTTGGTATCACATTGTGTAAAGACATTAAAACAATCCTGAAACATGATTTATTTGTTAATAACCATGCCGAACACAATCTGTAAAGGGTTCTACTTTTCTAAAATAAGCTGGACTTTGCTTAATGTTGCAAGCACCAGAAAGGTTAAGATTTAGACTATGCCACCATTTAGAACCAGTGACGTGGTTCAGGATGAGGTAATTTTTAGTTTCAGGAGAACTTATCTACTATGTATAAAAAGAGCTCGGAAAGTTGTAGGTGACAAGTTCTAGTATTGAAAGGAGGATTCTCAGTTGTTGTTGATCTGTTCTTATATTTATCTAACAGCTTGCTTGAGACTTATAGACCTTTGGTTCAAACTACCAAGTACTTCTTCAGATTCCCATGGATTTTCTAAATCAATTGTTTAATGGTAGATGTTTTATCTAGTCACTTTTCTTGTTTGTGCTTTCTAGCACATGTTACTTGCTAGTTCTGTAAGTTTTAGTGTATGGACTCCTGTTTTACAACTTTTTTCTGAGTTAATGGCCCGCTATTTATGTAATAACATCTATAATGTGACATCTTATAAGGATTGTTTATCATTTCTCTCTTATAAGTGGCAACCTCTTTAATAATAGAAGATAATACTTGGACTGTATCGATGGATCATTAAGAACTGAACTCCTTATCAGATTGTAACTTTCAGATATCTCAAGTTTATCATCTCATCACGAATCATATGTTCTCCAACAAGCTGAACTCCTTCAATTTCTCATTACTTTGAGATTGGGTTGTAAATAAAACTGCATTACTTTTATGTTGAGCTTCATGGAACAATTTGACTTACTTTTATTGGGGGTATCAGAAATATTATTGGACTTTCATGATTGTGTATCAAGTGGAATTGAATGCAGGTGTTCTTGGTCATTGAACAGAACTGGAATTCTATGTTTAAGAATCATTTTGAGTGGAGACATAGAATAGCAAATGGGCATATATGCAACACAGGCACTAAAAATGTGCTGCTATAATGGTGTAATTCTACAGGATTTTATGAAATGAACCTTTGTGTGCCTGTTTTGCTTTGGGCATATTGCCATCTCTTTTTGTTCCTTTTCTTGTTTTCTCTGTCAGAAACACCTTTTAGGTCAGTTGCATTCTTTGATACCCATCCCTAATTATTAGCATATATAAATCTCTGTACAAACAATGTTTTAGATAGTATTGCTGCAAGTTACTGGTATGATAGTTAGTTCTGATGTTGAAATAATAATTAGTAATTTGTGAAGACATCTAGAAGCACCTCACAATGAGATTGTCTTGAGTCATGGACCTTCAATAGATGGGTTCAGCAGATGTTCCAGAGTCTCCTCATGTTAGTTCTAACCTGACAGTAAATTCATTATACCTGAAATTAACATACTGTATTCTTGCTGTTTGTAAGCTTCTAGCAGATCTCTCAATGTTACATGGTTCAGTAAAATACTTAAGGAAACTTGTAGTATTGGCTTTGTCATCATGGTTGTTTACTGAGATGGTCTGTTTTTTCATCTTTATCGATTATCCTTCTTTTTTTTCATTAATTGACATACGAGAATTGGATAGCCTTTGCATTATGAATGTCATGCATGATAAGTTGGGAAACCTCCATATCCACTATAGTGAATAGCTTCTGTTTGTCTCATAGTTCTTTTATGTTTATTTCCTTAAGTTTGATTCTTCAGTTACTCTGATGCTTTGTGTCCCTGGGTTATCACCATTAAATATTCCTTTTTCCTTTTATATGTTGATATTCCTTTTGGTTTATCTCAGATGCAGATCTTTTAGATGGAGCTTAATATTAACTTTTAATGGTCTTTATTTATATATTTTTAGCTTCACTTTTGCCTTCTCACCAATGATAGTTTTGATAATCGCAGTGTGAAGATCCCCAATGTCAAGTTTTGCAGCACATCAGTTGTGTAATTATACCTGAGAAACCTATGGAGGGTGTTTCACCTGAACTTCCACCTCTCTTCTATTGTGAACTA
This sequence comes from Cocos nucifera, assembly GCA_006176705.1. Taxonomy (NCBI): domain Eukaryota; kingdom Viridiplantae; phylum Streptophyta; class Magnoliopsida; order Arecales; family Arecaceae; genus Cocos; species Cocos nucifera. Next base: position 7,511,154 of record QRFJ01000006.1, on the reverse strand, counting down.
TGTCGAATCAATAGAGCTGACCCGTATGTCTTATTTTCCTCTATTGGGATTTCTTATATTATGAGCAGCTGGTTTTTCCCCCTGTGCATTGATCTGATCATCCTCATAAAATCTCATTATTGTTTAACATGTATACTTGTTGCATATCTGTCTATAGATGCAACAAATTTAGTCTCTATTAAAGTAACCGAGAACATAATTACATAGATCTAGATATTTCTTGCAGACTACGTCAGTTATCTCATAAGGAAACTGATGTTCTAACTGTATATAGCACGTCTAACACTTAAGGTTTGGTTGTAAGGTATATAACTTTCTTATTATCAACCTTTTCTTCCTTTTACCAAGCCAATGTAGCATATTTTTGTCGGGATATTGATTTTATAAGTTTATTCTCCATTTCTTGAGGATTCACCAACCTTATAAAACTTGCTGTCTTCACTAATTATTTTCAATTATGAGTCTAGTTTATAGGTGGTACACTAACAAAATGTGACTGATGACTCATATATATTAATATCTTGTTTGGGTTGTGGCAATTTTAGAGTGGGTAATAATCTTAAGATTTGGTAGAAGCGAGGTTTGATTTGGTACAGGTTTATGATCTGGTGAGAGGCATGATACATGTCCTAGTTTGCTTGTAATTTTCAGTGATCTTATGGCCTAGGTAAGGATTCAAATAGTGTTTTGTATGTTTCCTTTCTGCACAGTAACCACATTTCTTCAGAGGAATGTTGTACAAATTGCTCTGTATTGGCATCTACAACCCTTAGTCCTTTCATCAGCATATACTGTAGCATATAGCAGTGGTATGCTACATTACAAGTCCATGTGATTGAACTCATTTTTGTATTTACACATATAGCTTGGGTATGTAAGTAACTTGGTTAATTTAGATGGACTTCATCATTATTTTACATCTTCCTAATATTCAATTCTCTTTTAGGTTTCTGTTTCTGTTTTCATTAGTTTAATTTGATATAAGCTACTTTATATTAGTTTTGCATTGGGTCCAAATAAAAAGATAATGCATGTAGCGTACCTGTTAATCAATAACTAGAATGTATCTTTCATTTGATTTAAGATGCTAGTTTGGTAGAGAAGTTATTCCTGTGTTCAAAGCTTGTCACTTTCACTTCAAAGTTATTCATCCTTCTATTCTCTTATTATTCTTTTTTCCCTGATCAACATTGAAAGGAAGCTACTAAGTTCTCCTATAACCTTAAGTACTCTAGTTCTCTGGGTAGCGTGGCTGTTCGTTCTTTGTTTATAGTGCTTCTTTTGACTTTGTTTTGATCACGAATGTGTTGTAGCTTGACATTTCTGCCTAGTCTAGGTAAGGTGTCTTTTATTTTTATTTTCTTGAGATGGTAATTATGGAGCAAAAGAGATAAGTCAGTCTGAAGAAGAAAGTCTGCATGGAAATCTTTGATATTTAATGCAAGGTTGGGAATATTCTTAGCAACTTCATGAAATGCCTTTTCTTTTTAAGCATATTTGTTTTATTTGAAATAAATTATGTATCATGTTTGTCTAGTTCTAGTGCTGGCCACCCCAGAATTTTGATCTATGGATCTTAAATTAATCATAATTTAAGTTTTCAGCATATGGCATGGACTAAATTTTTAGAGTAAATTGATCACTGAGTTATTTATTCAATGGAGAAATTGATGAATTTGAGCACTGAAGATGGAAAAGGATGTAGAATCCTTTTAAATTGAAATGCTGAATGTTTGTGTTGATTAATAGAAGACATGGAAGAATCTAACAGGGTTGTGATCAGATATGACTAGTAAGAATAGGGACAAAGTTCTCTAATAGGTATCTGTAGAAGAACACATTTCACTATGATGTATTTTAGATAAGCTTCATCTGTTTTATGCCTTTTTTTAACACAGAGGTAGATAATTTGTTGATTAGTGGCATCTTTCGCAACCTGCAGATTCTGGGTGACAATAGGGAATCCCTTACTTCTTGTAAAGTTGACATCTTCAGACATCACAGACGAAGGGTAAGTGCTGTATGCTATGTGGCTTGCTGTATGAGTTCTAGTTTGTTACTTAGTGGTGTATGGACAACCTTTGCCAAAGCATCATGTGTTTTTGAGCAATGCCTATTCTCCACTTTTGTATCTTTTTGGGTGAGAATTGACAATTAACTGCATTTAAAACTTTAAATTGAAATGGATAAACATTTTTTTCAGATGTTCAAATGAATTCAGTTTTATAGGGCATCATACCACTTGTGATATCATGGGCATGTAATGTTTTAGGAATTTGCGATAGAGGTTGCAGATGTAGGAAATCTATGCAACATCTATTTAACTAATAGAAAAGAATGGAGACAGTAGATATGGATAAGATCTTTTTTTTTTTTTCTTTTTAAGGTTTGATGCATATAACTGCTATAGCTGCTAACAGCCTTTACCAATATTATTCGCTCCCTAAGTATAAATATGGAAGGCCCTATAGATGACACTACAGTGTGAGAGCAGACATACCTTTTACTAATTTCATGCATGTTTTCTTACTGCTAGAGTGGAATTTTGTCTAGTAGTTATGGTTAAATTTGGTTGACAATATTATAGAGAAATTGTTATCTGTTTATCAAAGATCATTTTTCCTAAGCGATTGGATGCTGTAACTAGCAGGCAAATGTGGAGAAAAAGGCAATGAGAAAGCAAGAACACAAAATCGCATCATTAGAAGAAATTTTTACGATAAAATTTGCTTGAGTTTCATGAATACATTGTAACAAGTTCTCAAATAGTCAACTGTGTACATATTGGTTGGAAAAATAATTTGAAATACTATTTGGTGAACAAAAAGGTCATAAGATGATAGGAATCAGGATTTATGCATGTATATCAGAAAGAAGCGTAACCTTAAGAAACCCTAATCCTAATTTCAATTGAGGGTTTATTTAGAAATTTTTATTTTATTTCTTATTTTATTAATTGGATCTTTTAATTTTGTTAGGATTCTATAAGAAAAGTTCTATTAGGGTTCAAGTCAGCAATTAGACTTTTGATAGGTTACTTTTTGTTTTTCTATTTAAGGGCTTCATCTATGTGGAGAAAGATATACTTGAACAATTGTTGAATTGATTTTTGAAAATCCAGGCTTTGATTCTTGTTTTTCTTTTCAATTTTTTTCTTTATTTTTTTCTAGTTTTTCGTCAATTTAGTATCAGAGCAAAGGGTCCAACACCTTGTTTCTTTCCTGACTTGTTTCTTCCTCTTTTTTTCTCTTTCTTTTTTCGTGTCACAGCCCCATCGCAACCCATCTTCCTCTTTCCATTGCCTCTCACCCAGGCCTTCCCTTCCTGCCGACTGAAAAAAATTGATCGGCTGTCCCTTTGCCGCTCCACTGCCGCTTTCTCCCCATCGACCGATCCCCCGGTGCCGCCGACGTTGCCTCGATCATCATCGATGCTGCCCCGATTGTCGTTGATGCCCATCTCATCTCCCTTAGGAACCTTGATTGAGTGAGGAGCTCTCAATGCCCCTCTCGTCGCCGCAGCTGACCGTGAACATCCTTCCGATCTCCCCCATCGTCAGCATTTCTTTCCTTCCTTTTCAATCTTCCACAGGAGCTTCAATCAGACGGGAGGTTTTGATTTCAGGCCGACTGGACGATCGCAAGCCGCTGCCAGCCAACCACAGGCTGCAAGCATCCTGTCGCCATCTCCCATCGCCAGTCGTCGGCTGCTTGCCGTTGTCAACATCGTTTCCAGCCCGGCTTTGGTTTCCTTTTTCGATCTCCCTTTGGAGTCTCGATCGGTTAAGGAGCTCTAGATGCCCGTGCCCGTGCTGCCCCTGCCCGCACCGCCCGTGCCCGCGAACCCCGCCTTCCCTGTTGCCCTGTCGTCGACTGGTCGGAGTCTGCCGTCCGCAGGTCACGGGAGCCTTGGAAGCCCTCAGTGAAGAGAAATGAAGGGCGCCGCCTTCACTTTGAAGAAAAACATGCGGCCTATAAACCGCGTGTGAAGCAGCGGTCTATAGACTGCTCGATCTACAGACTAGGTCCGTAGACTCAAAAAAAATTGGGGAGGTCTCCCTTAAATTTAACCTGCATCACAAGTTGGTATTTAATTTTGTCTGGTGAAATGTACAATCTGTTCATTAAATTTTGGATTTTTTAAAAATCTTTGGATAATTTATATTGCTTAGATCCTTATTTTATTCTTTATCATATTTTCTCTATATATTTTCTGCTTCTCGCACCAAACACTCACATATTTTGTCATTATACGTACCAGAAATATAGACATCACGTTGGATCCTATAATTTTATTATGAGTATCATAGTTAAAAATTTTCAGTACATATAGTATTTAATTAAAATTAAATTTTTTTTTGCTATCATGACTATTGGTAATCTGAAAAATAAACTTGAATTTATCAAAAATATCCAAACAGTCTTTCAAGAAACTTTAAACCAAATTTGCCAGTCATTGGATCAACTTCATACTGAGATTAGTGAGCTTTGTGCTAATTAGATAAATAGCTATGAATACATAGCAAATCTCATAGATCAGCAGATATAATGCCAACTATCACTAAGAGAGTCAAGAATAGGTAAGCAACCTCTAGAGAATGATTTTCCTAGTAGTCAACCTATCCATCGGTCTTCCTTACGAACTCTTGGAACGATACCTAAAAATGCACTAGAAGACTTTAACCCTCTAGAACTAGTTAATTCAGAGGAAAAGTATGGGAAAGAATATGAAGAATCAGAAGGTCAGATTAATGTCATGCGATATATAATCACCACTCCTGTAGACTCTGATGTATGAAAATGGATTAGTATTTTTTATACATATGTCCAATGTGGGGATAAGATATGTAAACTTGTCATTGATGGTGGTAGCTCAATGAATGCTGTATTTAAATCTACCGTTAATCGACTGAAACTAAAACCTCAATCTCATCCTCATCCTTATAGAGTTGCCTGGATAGATAAAACATCTCTCCTAATTAATGAATGTTGTCTAGTACCGATTAAAATGGAAGCTTATTTTGCTGAGATTACGTATGACGTGTTACCTATGAAGGCAGCTAGTGTCTTATTAGGTCGGCCTTGGATTTATGATGTAGATGCTCATAATTTTGGTAGAGAAAATACCTATGTATTTATGCATAAAGATGAGAAAATTAGGTTAAATCCTGCCAAACCTAGTGTGTCCCGACCTTTTAGAAAAGATCAGAGTTCGTCTCAACCTCTCAAATAAAAAAACTGTCACATTTTAATCCAAAAGAAATTTGAAGAAAGTTCAGAGTCTGAGATTATGTTAGCAGTCATTCTTGAAGGAGAAATTCGATTGACCTCAAACATTCAAGATAACCTACCTCTTGAGATTGAGCTCCTATTAGAAGAATTTAAGGATGTGACCTCAGAAGAAATACTAGATAGCCTTCCTCCCTTGCAAGATATGCAGCATGCCATTGATTTAGTTCCAGGATCTTAAATATCTAATCTTCTACACTATAGGTTGAATCCTAAGGAACGTGAAAAAATGAGAAGGCAAGTAGATGGTTTGTTATAGAAAGGTCACATTCGTCCTAGTTTTAGTTCATGTGTCGTACCAGTTCTTTTGACACCAAAGAAAGATGGTACATGGAGAATGTATGTAGATAGCAGGGCCATCAATAGGATTATTGTCAAGTATAGATTTTTTATTCCTAGACTTGAAGACATGCTTGACCAGTTAGCTGGCTTTGTAATTTATTCTAAATTTGATTTACGTAGTGGATATCATCAAATTAGAATTCAATCTAGAAATGAATGGAAAATTGCTTTTAAAACCCAAGATGGACTTTGTGAATGGTTAGTTATGCTATTTGGATTATCCAATACTCCTGGTACATTCATGAGATTTGTGACTGAATTGTTGAGATCCTTCGTTAGTAAATTTTTAGTCGTCTATTTTAATGATATTTTAGTCTCTAGTAGATCTAGAGAAGAATATTTAGATCATCTTAAGAAAGTCTTTATTACTCTTAGATCCACTAGATTATATATTAATCTTAAAAAGTGTTCATTCTTACAGGATCAGATACTATTTTTAGGATATGTTGCATCTTTCTAGGATATCATGACGGATCCTGAGAAGGTGAAAACAATTAAAAAATGGCATGAACTAAAATCTCTTTTCGAGGTTCGTAGTTTTCATGGTCTAGCTTCTTTCTTTCTATCGACGATTTATTAGAGAGTTTAGTATCATCATGGCTCCTATTGAGGATGAACCCCGCTTCTGCCGAAGTCCGGTTCGATGCTCTGCCTGATGCAACCAGTAGCCGCGGAAGAGCTTCAACGGACGGATCTTAGCCGAACCCTTCAGTCGACCGAACTCCTCAGCGGTCGAGCTCCTTCGGATTTCCAGCGTCCGTCCGGACCGAACTCCTCAGCGGCCGAGTTTCTTCGGACTCCCAGCGTCCGGACCGAACCCTCAGCGGTCGAGCTTCTTCGGACTCCTAGCGTCCGGACCGAACCCCTAGCGGTCGAGCTCCTTCGAACCCGTTCAGCCGGCCGAATTGCTTAGCGGCTGAGCTCCTTGGATTCACAGGGGTCGAACTTCTTTCGAGCCTTCCTTCGGTCGAACTCCTCTTGGAGTTTGAGCTTCTTTGGAACTGGTATATGCTCGAGTCCACCAGCCAACGCCTGCTTCCTCGAGCTACGGCTGTCGGACCTCGACGGTATGGCCGCCATTACTAGTCTGGCGATGCCATTCACTCCGTAATTAGTCCCATGCGGCCCGCGATCGGACGATATGGCCACCGCCACTGGCGATACCACTCTCTCCGTAATCAGCCCCATGCGGCCCATGATCTGTCAGTATGGCCGTCACTATCCGCCTGACGACGCCTTCCTCTCCGTACCAAACTTCATGCGGCCCCAACGGCTCTCTACCAAGCGGTATGGCCGTCACCATCAATTAAGCTCCACCTATAAAGGACCCTCCAGATATGCTAACCCTAACCTCTAATCTCTGATCTCTGAGCTCTCCTCTTCTTCTCTAAGCTCCGGAACTCATTCTCGAGCACTCCATTCCTGTTGGCCAGAGCTGACTTGATCGTCGGAGGGTGTTGACGGAGTCACCCCCCACCGGCTCCAGACGGGACTTTATTTTGCAGGTCCCCGGCGGCGACCTCATCGGCCTCTACTCCAACGGATTCTGACGACGATCAGATTCTGCGTCAACAGATTGGCGCTAGAAGGAGGGCACCGAACCTCCAAGGTCCCCTTGTTCTTAAAGGAGTGCTCGGCGACGATCTCTCTCTTTCCTCTCCGGAGATTTCTCTTCTTCCTCTCTAAGGGTTTATCCTCCAAGAGAAAATGCCTTCCAGGAGGGCTTCGACTTGGCGCTCGGCGGCCTCCGCGGTCCGATTTTCTTCAGATCCGTCCGCTCCTGCTCCAATCTGGGCGGCCCAGGTTCCATCTGTGGCCGCGGTGGATGCGGAGCAGTTTAACCTGCTCGTCCAGCAGGTTCGTGGCCTCACGGAGGCGGTGCAGGCCATGCACCGGTAGATCCCGACACCAGCTCAAACGGCGCGGGACTCCCCAGAGCCATGCGGTCCGACCCAGGAACGGCCGACTTGGGCTACTTGACCTCCGATCCCCGAAAGGGGGAGGCAAAGGAGGGAGAGCCCCTGCTCGGACCGTGGCTCGACCCAGGGGGAAGCCTCGCACTCATTCTGCCAGAAGACTTTGGAGATCAAAGATCGCGAAGACTTAGATCGAAAGCTCTTAGAAATGAGCCAACGAATCGAGGAGCTCCGTCACACTTTCTCCTTCCGTGGTAATGACCTTTGTACTGGCCCTCCCTTTTCATAGAAAATTATGCAGGAGTTGGTCCTGCCGAACTTTAAGCTCCCGCAGCTCGAGAGTTACGATGGGACCACCGATCCGATCGACCACCTGGAAGCCTTTCGAACAATGATGTTGCTCCACGGCGCGTTAGACGCCATCTTGTGCCGGGCTTTCCCCTCTACCCTTAAGGGGGCTACCAGGAATTGGTACTCGGCGCAGCGCCGAGTACCATCTTATCGTTTGATCAGATGAGCCAACAATTCGCGGCCTACTTCATCAGTAGCCGGCATCCACGCCAAGGCTCGGATTCCTTAATGGCCATTAGACAGAAGGAGGGGGAACCTATCCGGGCTTATGTCACCCGGTTTAATACTGCTGCATTAGAGGTTCGGGACCTGGATCAGTCAGTCGCCATGGCCGCGCTTAAGGGCGGCCTTCAAAAGAACGACTTGCTGTTCTCCCTGGAGAAGAAGTATCCCAGAAATTTTGTCGACATGCTGGCTCGGGTCGAGAGTTATGCCCGGGCAGAGGAGGCTTTCGAAGCTAAGGACGGCGAGGCCAGCGGCAAGCGGCGAATTAGCGGGCCAAGCAGGCCCGCCGAAGAAAGAAAGCGGACTGAAGCTCGGCCGCGCTCCCGGATTTCCCCTAGTCGCGGGCGAACCTGAACTCCCCCTCGAGCTCGGAGGCAGAGAACCCCCGACGGAAAGGCATGCCGAGGTTCCCCCCAGCGTCGAAGTTCCCCCCCGATGACGATTCCACAACTACGCCCCCCTCAACGCCCCGAAGATCCGAGTGCTGATGGAGATCAAGGAACGACTTTCGAGACTGGAGAGAGTTAATTCCCATTCCAGCAGACGTAATCCCAACAAGTTCTGCCTCTACCATCGTGACCACGGTCACGACACTGAGGAGTGCATCCAGCTCCAAGACGAGATCGAAGAGCTCGTCAGGCGAGATAGACTTGGTCGATTCCTGCGAAGACGACCTGAAGAGCGGGAAGATCGGCTGAGGGCGCTACCGCCAAGTGGGAGAAACCAGCAAGAAGATCGGTCGTCTCTTGGCGTCATTAACATTATCTCGGGGGGACTTCAACAAGGAGAGGCCAGCGGATCCGAGGGACCGGTAAAGAGGCGGAGGACCATGGAGCCCGTGACCTTCACCGAGGCGGACGGCCAGAGGATCCAATTTCCGCATAATGACGCGGTTGTAATTTCTTTGAACATTGCTGACTACGATGCATGCAGCATTTTGGTGGATAATGGAAGCTCGGTCGACGTCTTGTTTTACGATGCCTTCTCGAAAATGTCCCTACCCGAGGACCGCTTGAGGCTTATGAACTTTTCGCTGGTAGGATTTGCTGCTAACACCGTACCAGTCGAAAGCGTGATAACTGTCTGTGACGGTAGGGCAACACCCGAGATTGGCCAAAATGCAGGTTGACTTTCTAGTCGTGAGGACTCCGTCCGCCTATAATGCGATTCTCGGCCGGCCTGGTCTAAATGCATTTTGGGCGGTGGTGTCAATCTGTTATTTGAAGATGAAGTTTCCAACGAGTCGCGAGGTCGGAGAAGTCAGAGGAGATCAGGCTCTGGCGAGGCACTGTTATTCAATCGCCCTATATAAGGGAGAACGGCCCGATCCTTATCTTGTCGACGGTCTGGATGTTCGCGACGACCTCACTGAGGAGCGAGGCGAGTCTATGGAGGACCTCGTCTCCATTCCCTTAAATGATGGAAACTCGGAGCATGCTGTGCAGATCGGCTCCAACTTGGCGGATGAGGTTCGGAAGCAACTCGTCGCCTTCGTTAGGAGAAACGCGGACGTCTTCGCCTGGACCCCAGCGGACATGCCGGGGATTGACGCTGAAGTCATGGAGCATCGACTGGCCGTTGATCCAAGGCACTGGTCGATAAGAGAAAAGATGCGCCACCACGTCCCGGAGAGGCAGAAAGCGATTGCCGAAGAAGTAGACAAGCTCCTCCAAGCCGGACTCATCCGGAAGGTTAATTATTCGACCTGGGTCTCGAATGTGGTCCTCGTCAGGAAGGCGAAAAATAAGTGGAGGATGTGCGTCGATTTCAAGAAGCTGAATAAGGCCTGCCCGAAAGACAGCTACCCCCTGCCCCAGATCGACCAGCTGGTGGATGCGACCTCGGGCCACGAGCTCCTCACCTTCCTGGACGTCTTTTTTGGTTATAATCAGATACGGATGGCGCCCGAGGACGAAGAGAAGACCACCTTCATTACTGACCGTGGTCTTTATTGTTACAGGGTCATGCCGTTCGGACTCAAAAATGCAGGAGCCACTTACCAGCGCTTGGTTAATAAGGTCTTCAAAGAGCAGATCGGCCGCAACATGGAGGTGTACGTGGATGATATGCTCGTCAAAAGTCGAGCTTCGACAGACCACCTCGTCGATCTTAAAGGGACCTTCGGTGCACTCAGGAAGCACAAGATGAAGCTGAACCCGACCAAATGCGCCTTTGGCGTGACCTCCGGAAAGTTTCTGGGGTTCATGGTGTCGAGACGCGGAATCGAAGCAAATTCCGAGAAGATCCGAGCCATTCGGGAGATGACTGCTCCGAAGACGATCAAGAAAGTTCAGCACTTGACCGGAAAGATGGCGTCCCTAAATCGCTTCGTCTCAAGGTCGGCCGAACGATGCATGCCCTTCTTTCAAGTTCTCAGGCGACCGAAGGACTTCTGCTGGACGGCGGAGTGCCAACGGGCATTCGAGGAGCTTAAAAACTACCTCAGCTCACCCCTACTGCTGGCGAAGCCCGAACCCGAGGAAGAATTATTCCTGTATCTAGCTGTCTCTCCGATGACCCTGGCGGCAGTCCCGGTCAAGAAAGAAGTAAGGATGCAACGATCGGTCTACTACGTGAGCCGGGTCCTGAGGGATGCAGAGACCAGGTACTCTAGATTAGAAAAACCGACTTACTCTTTTCTAATTGCTGCCAGGAGGCTCCGACCTTACTTTCAGGAGCACACCGTAACGGTCCTCACAGACCAACTAATAAAAGCAGTCCTTCATCGGATGGATGCCTCCGAAAGAATCACGAAATGGGCAATCGAGCTCACGGAGTTTGACATGAACTACCGACCCAGGCCGTCGATCAAGGCTCAGATATTGGCGGATTTTGTGGTGGAATGCACCATTCCGATCGAAGTCGAGCTTGGACAGAGCGGGGCCGACACCAAAGTGAGACCGAGTCTGGACAAAGCCGAGCTATCGCAGCCGAACCTCCTCGAAGGCTTTTGGGCTTTGCACGTGGATGGTTCGTCCAACTCTGCTGGAGCTGGTGCAGGTCTGGTCTTGGTCAGCCCCGAATGAGTCGTCGCCGAGTACGCGTTACGCTTCGAATTCTCCGCGACCAACAATGGAGCCGAATATGAAGCGCTGATCGTCGGATTAAAGATAGCAAGGGAATTAAAAGTAGATCGGCTTCAAGTCTACAGTGATTCCCAGCTGGTGGTCAGTCAAGTCGACGACAGCTACGAAGCACGGGAGGAAGGCATGGCGAGGTACCTCGGGAAAGTGAGGGGTTTGGCCCCGGTCTTCAACAGTTTCGGCATCCAGCATATTCCAAGGGCGGAAAATGCGAGAGCCGATCTTCTCTCCAAGTTGGCCACTTCAGCCCCGGCCGAACTACCTAAGGAAGTATTTTTGGAAATTTTGAAATGCCCAGCCACGGAGGAATCTCAGGCCGTCCTGCAGATGGAATTCGAGCCCAGCTGGATCGACCCGTTGGTCGCCTACCTTAAAGAGGGGGTTCTTCCTCACGACCGGAAAGAAGCTTGGAAGCTCAGGAATCAGGCCTCCCGCTATATTTTATATGAAGGCAAATTGTATAAGAGGTCATACTCCCTCCTGTTGCTGAGATATCTCCGACCTTCAGAGGCCAACCTCGCACTGTGGGATGTGCACGAAGGACTTTGTGAAAGCCACGTAGGAGCCAGGTCCCTGTCGCAAAAACTACTTCGGCAGAGGTACTATTGGCCGACCTTGTTCCACGATTTCGTGGAATATGTGAAAAAGTGCGACCGCTGTCAAAAGAATGCCAGCGTGCAAAGGCAGTCGGCATCCGAGCTTGCTCCGCTCAGCGCATCTTGGCCATTTGCGCAGTGGGGAATGGACATACTCGGCCCCTTTCCAACAGCGTCCGGGCAACGAAAGTTTCTCCTGGTCACGATCGATTATTTCACCAAGTGGGTTGAAGCCGAACCACTAGCGAAGATCACCGAGATCAAGGTGCAGGACTTCGTCTGGAAGTCACTAGTCTGCCGGTTCGGTCTGTCCCGAACCCTTATAACCGACAATAGGCGGCAGTTCGCTGGGGCAAGGTTCGCCGAATTCTGCGAAGGGCTGAACATCTCCCACCGCTTCACATCGGTGGCTCACTCGCAGGCTAATGGAGAGGTTGAGGTGACCAACCGGATCCTGCTGCAAGGCATCAGGACAAGGCTCGATAGGGCTAAGGGGGCTTGGGTAGACGAACTCTACCACGTCCTCTGGGCATACCGAACTACTCAAAGGACGCCGATCGGAGAGTCGCCCTTCGCCTTGGCCTTCGGCACGGAGGCAGTTATCCCGATTGAACTTCGGCTCCCGTCCGCACGAGTCGCGGGCTTTGACGAGCAGCTCAACCCCTAGGACCTCAAAGTTAACCTCGACTTGCTGGAAGAAAAAAGAGAGGAGGCCCGTATCCGGATGGTAGCCTACAGACGGAAGGTGGCCCAGTACTACAACTCCAGAGTTAGGGGTAAGACGTTCAGAGTGGAGGACCTAGTGCTTCGGCGAGCCGCCGTCTTCCAGCCTCAGAGTCAAGAGAAGTTCGCCCCAAATTGGGAAGATCCGTATGAAGCGGTGGAGGTCATTCGGCCCGGGACCTATCGCCTGAAGGAGCTCGGAGGAATAGTGCTTTCCCAACCTTGGAACTCAGAAAATCTGAGGGTGTATTACCAGTAGACTTTCTTCAATAAAACATCTTCGTTCAGCATTATTGTTTTCTGATGCAAGGATTACGTGGCGATAGGAAAGGAGCGGATGAAAGTGGTCCGTTAGGAACAGGAGGAGAACCTCGTCCTAACGCGAGCAAAATCGAAGGCCTCGTTCACCTTAGACGAGATGGGGAAGAAGCGCGGATGACGGTTCGTATATGCCCTCACAGTCCGTTAGGAATAGGAGGAGAATTTCGTCCTAACGCGAGCAAAGTCGAAGGCCTCGTTCACCTTAGACGAGATGGGGGAGAAGCGCGGACGACGGTCCGTATGTGCCCCCATAGCCCGTTAGGAACAGGAGGAGAACCTCATCCTAACGCGAGCAAAGTCGAAGGCCTCGTTCACCTTAGACGAGACGGGGGGAGAAGCGCGGATGATGGTCCGTATGTGCCCCCACAGTCCGTTAGGAACAGGAGGAGAACCTCGTCCTAACGCGAGCAAAGTTGAAGGCCTCGTTCACCTTAGACGAGATGGAGGGAGACGGACGACGGTCCGAATGTGCCCCCACGGCCCGTTAGGAACAGGAGGAGAACCTCGTCCTAACGCGAGCAAAGTCGAAGGCCTTGTTCACCTTAGACGAGACGAGAGGAGAAACGCGGACGACGATCCATATGTGCCCCCACAGTCCGTTAGGAACAGAAGGAGAACCTTGTCCTAACGCGAGCAAAGTCGAAGGCCTCGTTCACCTTAGACGAGATGGGGGGAGACGGACGACGGTCCGAATGTGCCCCCACGGTCCGTTAGGAATAGGAGAACCTCGCGCTAACACGAGTAAAGTCGAAGGCCTCGTTCACCTTAGATGAGATGGAGGGAGACGAACGACGGTCCTAATGTGTCTCCACGGTCCGTTAGGAACAAGAGGAGAACCTCATCCTAATGCGAGCAAAATCCAAGTCCGAGCTCCGAAGTCTACAGAAAACAGGATCTCCATCAACCTCGGTCAGAGATAAGATCTGTTCCGAAGCGACTGAGACAACCTCGGCTAGAGACAAGGCGACCGAGACAACCTCGGCTAGAGACAAGACGTCCGAGACAATCTCGGCTAAAGATAAGGCGATCGAGACAACCTCGGCTAGAGACAAGACGCCCGAGACAACCTCGGCCAGAGATAAGATCTCTCCTAAGCACCCGTATCAACCTCGGTAGGAGATGAGATCTCCTTCGGACTTCAATTTCAGCACCGACTTCGTCTGGAGATGAGATCTCCTCCCGAGCTTCGATCTGAACCAGCACGGAGAACTTCGGCAGTCGTCTTTTCTGCACTCATTTTCTTCGAGTTTCGAATTCGGGAGTGGGGGGACTACTGTTGGGGATGAACCCCGCTGCTGCCGAAGTCCGGTTCGATGCTCTGCCTGATGCAACCAGTAGCCCACAGAAGAGCTTCAACGGACGGATCTTAGTCGAACCCTTCAGCCGACCGAACTCCTCAGTGGTCGAGTTTCTTCGGACTCCTAGCGTCCGGACCGAACCCTCAGTGGCCGAGCTTCTTCGGACTCCCAGCGTCCGGACCGAACCCCCAGCGGTCGAGCTTCTTCGAACCCGTTCAGCCGGTCGAACTGCTTAGCGGCCGGGCTCCTTGGATTCACAGGGATCAAACTCCTTCCGAGCCCCCTTTGGTCGAACTCCTCTTGGAGTTCGAGCTTCTTTGGAACTGGTATATGCTCAAGTCCACTAGCCAATGCTTGCTTCCTCGAGCTACGGCTGTCGGACCTCGACGGTATGGCCGCCATTACCAGTCTGGTGACGCCACTCTCTCCATAATTAGTCCCATGCGGCCTGCGACTAGACGACATGGCCACCGCCACTGGCGACACCACTCTCTCCGTAACCAGCTCCATGCGGCCCATGACCTATTAGTATGGCCGTCACTATCCGCCTGACGACGCCTTCCTCTCCGTACCGAACTCCATGCGGCCCCAACGGCTCTCTACCAGGCGGTATGGTCGTTACCATCAATTAAGCTCCACTTATAAAGGACCCTCCAGATATGCTAACCCTAACCTCTGATCTCTGATCTCTGAGCTCTCCTCTTCTTCTCTAAGTTTCGAAACTCATTTTCGAGTACTCCATTCCTGTTGGCCAGAGCTGACTTGATCGTTGGAGGATCCTGACGGAGCCACCCCCCACCGGCTCCAGATGGAACTTTATTTTGCAGGTCCCCAGCGGCGACCTCATCGGCCTCTACTCCAGCGGATTCAGGCGACGACCAGATTCTGCGTCAACAACTCCTATCATAAATTGTATGAAGAAATATGAGTTTTATTGGACAGCTAATGTCGTCAGAGCTTTTAGTGATATAAAACTTAGGATTACTGAGACACCTGTGTTGATACATCTTGACTTTTCAAAATTTTTTGAAGTAGCCTGTGATGTATCAGGCATTGAAATTGGAGAAGTTCTTAGCCAGAAGGGTCATCATATAGCGTATTTTAGTGAAAAGCTTAATGAAGCTAAGCAAAAATACTCTACATATGATAGAATTTTACGCTATAATTCAAGCTCTTAGGTATTGGCGATATTACCTTTTGTCCAAAGAGTTTGTTTATATTCTGATCACTTGTTCCTTAGGTATATTCAGTTCCAGAAGAAACTTGGTGCTAGATATGTCAAATGAGTAGAGTTTCTTTAAGATTATATCTTTATCCTCACACACCAAGCTGGTGTTGAGAATATAGCCGCTGATGCATTAAGTAGAGTAATTATTGTCCTTCAATCCATGAATACCGAGGTATCTGGTTTTGAGCGAGTAAAACATGATTACCAGCATTGTTCTGATTTTGCTAATATCTATCAAAAGGCTAGTCAAAGAAACCGTCAAGAATATGTTGATTTTGTTATTAGAGACGATTACTTATTTAAAGGTTATCATCTTTGTATACCTCGGACATCTTTACGGGATTTTCTTGTTTGAGAACTTTATGCAGAAGGATTAACAGGTCATTTTGGGTGCAATAAGACTATAGCTATGGTTGAAGACAGATTCTACCTGCTATCTCTTAAAAAGGACATAGCTAAAATCTTATTTCTTAGTCATATATGTCAATTAGCTAAAATTAGAAAACAAAACACTGGGTTATATACTCCTTTACCAATTTCTCATTTCCTATAGAAAGATCTTAGTATGGATTTTATTCTTGAATTACCTAGAACTGCTAGGAAACATGATTTAATCTTAGTAGTTGTTGATAGATTTTGTAAAATGACATACTTTATTTCTTGTCAAAAGACTTCTAATGCTGCTTCTGTTGCTAAGTTATTCTTTAGAGAAGTTGTTAGACTCGTGGATTATCCACTTCTATAGTATCTGATCGTGATGTCAAGTTTGTAAGTTAGTTTTGCAAAATTCTTTGGAAATTGTTTGGGACCACTTTAAAGTTTTTTTTTTTTAGCTTTTTATCCTCAAACAGATGATCAAATAGAAGTTGTAAATCATAGTCTTGGTAATCTACTCCGGTGTCTGGTTGGTGATAAACTTGAGACATGAGATTTATCATTGTCTACCGCGGAATTTGCTTATAATAACTCAGTGAATAGGTCTACTGGCAAAAGTCTTTTTGAAATTGTTTATGGCTTTAATTCCTGTCAACCCATTGATCTTGTTTTCTTACTTATGAATAACCGTACTTCTGAGTCTGCTACTTCTTTTGCTAAATATATTCATGACATTCATTTTGATATTAGATAAAAGTTTACTATGAGTATAAAAAATATAAACTTGCTGTTGATGCTTACCGTAGAAAAGTAGAGTTTAACGAAGGTGACTATGTAATGGTTCGTATTCGTCTTGAACGTTTTTCACGAAATTCATTCAAAAAGTTACATGCTCGAGCTACTGGTCCATTTCGCATCCTTTATAAACTTGGGCCTAATGCATGTTATATATAATTACCTTATGATTTAAAATTTAGTCCAATTTTTAATGTTGGGGACTGCTATCTTATCGAGGCATATTTGAGTCTCCTACTATGCATGCAGGTGATAGCAGGAATCACACTTCATCTTCTCCGGTGCTAGTTCTAGTTCTTCCATCACTTCTACCATCTTCATCAGATTGAATTGAACACATTATCATGGATAAGATTGTTTCTTCTATTGATGGAGGATTTTATCGATTTTTGATCAAATAGCACAGCTGTCCAGACTCAGATGCTACTTGGATTCTCGAGGAAGAACTACGACGTATTGATTCAGATATTTTAGAAAATTACATCAATTCCTCACTAGAGTCGAGTTCTTTCCAACCCGGAGGGAATGATAGGAATCAGAGTTATACACACGTATATCAGAAAGAAGCGTAACCTAAGAAACCCTAACCCTAATTTCAATCGAAGGTTTATTTAGAAATTTTTATTTTATTTTTTATTTTATTAATTGAGTCTTTTAATTTTCTTAGGATTTTATAAGAAGAGTTCTGTTAGGATTCAAATCAGCAATTAGATTTTTGATAGGTTACTTTTTATTTCTCTATTTAAAGGCTCCATCTGTGTGGAGAAAGACAGACTTGAATAATTGTTGAATTGATTTATGAAAATCCAGACTTTGATTCTTGTTTTCTTTTCATTTTTTTCTTCTTTATTTTTTTTTCTGATTTTATGTCATAAGAACTATTAGATAATTTTGAGAATATTATAAACTTGCTTATAATATTCTATTTAAACCTTTTGATTCAGTCAAGATGGTATTCATAAACTTGGAACATCAATGTTTGTGTACCCAAATGGGTTACTACTATGTGTTATATATGGATGGATTTGTTATTGCACCCAACTTGAATTCTACAACTTTATGATTAGAGTGTGGTTGAAAATCAAAAGTTGATTTTTTTTAACTTGCATGCTAGTGTATGTGGAGAAAGGCAATGCGTGTGCATTGTTATTTGTTATACAGTTTTGTTCAATTTAACTGTGAGATTCTGGGAAAAGTAATTTCATTTATGCTTACATTGTTGGATCTCTGCCAACTGATAGTATATGTTGTATTTATCTTGTACATGCTATCAAGGTGAAGGCCATCAATCTATTTGTTTGTTACCATTTGTTTGCATGGATTACAGAACAAACACTGTATCAAAAGTGGAAAGAACATTTCAGTTGTCAAGAAAAGATAGAGAAATGTTGCAGAGAACTGAATATGATCTTCAGGTTGGTTTCTGTATTCATTTTTCCCCTCTGGATTACTGATATATTTTAGTTGGTTCTTGATGACAATGCATTAAAATCATTACAACATTTGATGGCACTAGTTCATTTGTAGTATTTTAAAATTTTCTTAAATAATGATTCAGCTCTAGTAATTAGAAATTAAGGATTGCTTATGTAGTGTCCGTATGGTTCATCAATTTCTTTTCTTTTAATTATAAATTAATACTGGAGGTAAAGTACTGTTTGTTTTTTTTTGTCATAACTTCTCATATGTTGGACCATGAACATTTAGCAATAAAATTGCAAATTCAGAACTTCTTATTATATTACTGATAATTGCATGGATAAGGTTTCCTAATGTTTTCATTTTCGAGTTGACAAGTCTACTTTGTGATGATTGTCGCCTAGTAGTCAAGCAAGTTATTTATTTAAATCCCTGCCAGTCATAGTCATATATGTTTGATTTTTTTTTCCTTAGTGCGTGTGTGAGAACTATGCCTTTTTATCTATATGGTGTAACTTTGATCTTGTATGTCATGGGTGAGCATCACTAATGCTTCTTGTTCTTAATTGCCTAAAGTGATGTGACAATCCTGAAAAGGCTTAGATATCAAGATGCCTAAGATCATTGGAGTAAAGATGTTATGATCCATGATCCAGGTCATACACTCGGGACCAAAATGGCCTACGCATCAGATTTCTAGACTGGGATCATTTTGGATCATAAGCGCCAAAGCTAGATCATGTTATTAGATACTAAAGCTATTACAACAGCCATGTTTTATGACTTTTGGAATGACCTCTTCGTCACTAATAAGCTTCAAAACATAAAATTAGCTGTCTCTGCTGGGTCTTCAACTTTCAAGGAGTAAGAGAGATTTCATTGTTTTCAGAGCTTAAACCTAGAGGCAAATTTTCATATTTTTGCAAGCATTTTTCAAAATCTGATTCCTTTTTTCTTTATTCTTCTCTTTGAAAGGAGAATTAAGTTTTGTACTTATAAGGGCGAAACACATTTTGTTGGTTATCTTCAAAATTGAATCATCAGGATGTTGTATAAAATTTAACTAGTGGATGACAAAAGAACTTTGTTCTTCAGGAGCCAAAAGGAAGGGAAGGAGGTGTATTTGTTTATCGGATCCTGTACTGATGTTTTGATGATGATAATAACATATTGGTTATCATTTCTTTGTTTTGCTAGCAGATTTGTATGTATATATATTTAAATTTTTGTATTCGACTGGACTACAATGACTTATGGAATTGTATGGTGTTATGTATCTTACTGACTGATTCCACATGGTGTTACTTTCTTGGATATGCATGGTCCTGCGGTTGTTGGAGAATGAAGTCCATGTGTGATGGTATCTGACTCATTATTCATCTAAATTTCAGTTTAACCTTGTTTCTTACTTTTCATATTGCTTTACCTTTATTTCTGATGCTTAAAACAAATTAGAAAAGATCTTACCATCTTTAGACATCCATGGTTCTATCTGCCCACAGTATGATTTATGATGCAATCTAGTTCCCAATGGGATTATTTAAAATCGATTTTGCTTTTGTGACACCAATGACATTTTTTTTCTGTTATATATATACAGAACTTAAAGGTAACCATAGCATAACTAAGGAATGAAATGGATATTTTTGATTTATATTGGCAACCTGATAAAGATCCTTTATTAGGGGAAAAAGTTGTGGACATGCAGGTGTCACACAAAAATGATCATAACTATATTGTAATTGTCTGTTGTTTTGCAGGTTTGGTGTGTACTTCTTAATGATAAAGTTCCATTTAGGATGCAATGGCCACAGTGGGCAGATTTGCATGCCAATGGTATGGAAGACATATATACTTTCACCTGTTGATGTCACATATGTCATTTGGGATGTCATTTTGTTTTAGCAACTTTTTTTTTTTTTTTGATAAAATAAGTTATCATTGACCTAAATCTTCTATAGTTTTTCCTTATTTCTGTTCATATTTGTGTTTATTCACTTTATTGTGATATGCTATATCTGCTTCAGTAATGCATGAAAATATTCATGTGCTTAAGATATTTATTATTTTCTCTTTACTTATCTTTTTTGAATCTGCAAATAGGTTTTCAAGTGCGAGTAGTAGGTAGGCCAGGCTCACAGTTGTTGGGAATCAATGGTCGGGATGATGGTCCGGTGGTAAGTACCTTGCTATCTCGATGCAGTAAGACTTTCTTCATCAATTAATACCATTAGGTGCTTCTAGTCATACCATGGTTTGCTACTCCTTAACGTACCAGGTGGTACGGGGCATTATATTGTGATGTACTAGTAAGGTGCTGAGACTAGGTTCTTCCCTTGTTCTAAGTGTCGGTGCTGAGATATGTCTTGTACAACACTCGGTGCAGGGTCCAGTACTGAGATTTCAAATCTTGAGTCATTACAATTTATAGGCTGTTTGCTATTTCTTACTCATCTTCTATCAGTTTGGCTCAGTTTTGAAAGCATGTCCCCTTTTTCACACTAAACATCCTCAAAAAGCAGCTGCATTACAATTCACCTCACTCTACTCTGAATGTTTGTTCCATATTATCTTATTTTTCTACTCAGATCACCACATGCAGCAGGGAAGGAATTAATGAAATTTGTTTATCATGGTGTGATTCTCGCATATTCTGTTTTGGAATCAGAATAGCAAAGAGGCGGACAGTTCAACAGGTAATTTGAATTAATTTTTACTTTTCATATTAAAAAAATCTCGAAATGAATGAAATTATTACTTAGAAACTTCCCTGCTACGTATCTCTTGACACATTTCATGAGGTGTTGGTATTAGGCTCATCTCCTTAAGCTGTTGAATCATAGGTTGTCGGTCAAGTAGAGAATATTTGCTTTTAATTCTTATTAGATTACAATAGGGACTCCTCTGTTGCGACTCAACTGCCACTTTTCATAATTGCACCTATCTTTCTTTAGATAATGATCAGTGGAGGAAAACATGATAGCACATCCACAAAAAGTAAGTATAGATATATATATATAAAAGTCTTATGGCTAAATTCTATTTTCACATGCGTCGCCTCTAGATGGAATTCTAAATCAAGTTTTCAAAAGTCAGTGCCAGAACTGGAGCTGATGCTGCCTCAACAATGTCTAGCACTTCAGTCCTTGTCCTAAGCAACTATGAGATATTCTGTCCGTTTAAGTTAGTCGCATGCATTGCACTTGCATTTTTTGTTCACATGCTTTAGCATTGGATGCTTTAATATAATTCCTTAGTTGGGGATTGGATGATTTTATTGGGCAAAGTTATTAATAATTGTGTTTGGATTTGCATATTTACTGTTAGAATATCAGCTATTTGAAGTCAGTTTAATATCTTTAATCATTTAGTCTGTTCGTACGTATAGATCTCTGTATTATATTGTTTTGTTGAGAAAAAGCAGATGTTTATTTTGTTGTCTTCAATTTACATGTACTAGGTGGCTCAGTAATTTTTATTGTCAAAATTGAAACAGCAAAGTTTCCTTTGTGTTATCCTTTTCGCTTTTCTAACTTTTGAAACTAGGAAAAGATGAAGTTACAATTTTGAAACTAGAAACATCCAAACAAGGCTTTTAAGGTTGCAAATTCGTGTTCCTTTTGCATTAATACTAGAATTATGATATATTCATGTTTGATTTGTGTTGCTATTATAATTATATGTAGGAAAGCATCCATTGCATCATGTTTTTTCCCCAATATACCAAGATCATCATATCATTTTTCTAGAGGTTGTAGTATGAAGTTGCAAGGAATCACATGCAGTTAGGTAGGAACAGAATTGATCTCTGAAGAAGTTTGGGTTCATCAATGTGAAACTTCATGAGTGAAGTTTCTTTAGAGTTTAAAGGTATCTTCGTTGAAAGAGATGAATAGATGTATTCTATAATTTCTAGAGTTTCTATATAATTTTGGTCAGGAGAAGCTCAACATTCCGACTAAGTTAATAACCTTATTAGGAAGCTTATTCAGAAGCCTCAGTGGAAGAAGAATTCTTTATTTCTACCTTACAAAAGCTGTTTATAAACAATGGATAAATTACAAAAGAATGAGTGCATTGGTTACCTTTCATAAGTAGTAAATGCCTTTTTTATGCTGATAGCCATTTATTTTACCAGGAAGGGAGAGTTTAAAACCATTGGAGGTTGGTCTTTGCAAGCTTTCAGAAGTTACCTAGTAATACTGTATTAATGCATCTTCCTGAAGTTTTGAGGTATATTACCTGCCAACAGCAGATAAACTTATGTTCCCCACCCCACCGCGCGCACCACCACTCCCGCCCCCACATTTTTCTTTGAAAAGCACCTACCTTTTAGTAAATTGTTGACTTGGTCTGCAATTTGAAATTCTGTATGCTTATCAGCTGGAAACCAGGAGTTCTGTGAGCAGCACTCTCACAGGTAAGAAGGAGCCCCTGTCAATGTTACGAGCAGGTCCAGGACAGAGGAATATCTCCCAAAGAAAATGCGTGCTGACAGGGTTCAGACATGTTAATATGTGATTTTTTTTTTTTTTTTTTTGGAACGTGCTCCTTAACTGTAGCAGGTTGCCTAGCTATATTAAGAAACATGACTCGGTGTAATAGAAGTAGGAAATAAGAGAAGTGAGGAAGTGGAAGAGGAAAATGATGAAGGAAGATACAAGGGAGGAGAACTCGTCTAATTGGCTTCAACTAGAGCATGACCAAGGTGATGGAAGGATGAGATGTGGACTGGCAGGAGGGCAGTGAAGTGCTTATCTTCATTTTTCCCCCTTCCTTTTGCTCCATTTGCAAATCAACTGCACCCTCATTCATTGGGGGTATCAATAAATCCCTAGTTTCTGTTATTTCCACCATTTGGCGTGGCTTATAATTTTCTTATATGTTGCCAATCTCTTTATGACATCCCACTCCCTTACCTGCTATAGTAGATTATTGTTGTTATTTTACCAGCAGCATTTGCATGACCGGTACTTTAGGAATTTATCAAAAACCTACTTTTGCATGTTAGAAGTAGTGGACCATCACAGAAGGGAAGTGACACTGTAAATTCCCTGGCGATAATGAAGGATAGAAATAGCATTATTAGTGGATGAGTTAATCATGTTTTTAAGATTCTCTACTTAACACAAGCTTACTTAGAAACTCCATTGAATATCAAAATGCTTTAAAGAACACCAATATTAGTACCTAGTACCTGTGGTAGTAGTATAGTGCATGCACGTAATTCTAATGCTCTGAATGGGGTAATCTTTTATGATCTTCCTTTTCCTTTTTGAACAATACCTCAAATATTCCTTATTCAGAGATCACAGGTGTTTATCATTCCTGTTGGGCTCATATCTGTTTGCAAATCAGCTGCTTCTCATTATTAAAGGAACTGGTTTCAGGTCCTCAACTTGGTACCAAAGGAAGCAGATGGTGAACATTTTGAGGATGCTCTTGCTCGTGTTCGTCGTTGCATTGGTGGTCGAAATTCTACAGAGGATGCAGATAGTGACAGTGATTTAGAAGTAGTTGCTGAATCTTTCCCAGTCAATCTTCGTTGTCCTGTAAGTGGCTGTATAAATTTTTGTGTAATGTAGATATATCTCTTTACCTATCTTGGAGCAGCATATGTACTGCTGTTGTTTTTGTTTTTGGTGTGCATCATGCTGCTATGAGATCCATTTTACTGGTCTTGAAGATGCTGAGTTATGAGGAATGATGTACTGAAAAAGGGAAAGAATTATATACACAGTGCTGCTAATGGGGTTTTCAATCCCTGTGCAGGTTAAACTGCCTGCCAGAGGTGGTCCAATCTTAAGTTCTTGTTTTCCATGATCTGTCTATTTCACGTCAGAACATTAATTTGCTGTCTTTTATCTCCATACAAATGGTCCATCATAACTGCAGACTCTGTTTAGCAAAGGTTGACCTTTTGGAAGGAATATCAATTTAGCCAATGTTTGACCAAAGAATGTATCTTTTTTACCAAGTCATATGGCATGGAAATGGTAATACATGAGAGGAACTTTTAATAACTTGCATCTTTATGCTTATGCGTCTAGATCATAATATTACTGGTACAGTGTATTTTGTTTGATATAGGTATAAGTTATATAGGAAAACTTAGATGTGCCCTACATCTAATGGTAGAGAGATGGAGGAAATTCGTCCAACCAACAAACATCGAGAGTTGAATTTCTGCTGCTGCTTTTTTTTTTGATGAAGTTCACCTCTAGGAAGCCTAACCAATTTTCTTTTTTTTGTTTGTCTTAACGGATTTCAGATGAGCGGGTCTCGAATGAAGACTGCAGGCAGGTTCAAGAGTTGTGTCCACATGGGCTGTTTCGATCTGGAAGCTTTTGTCGAACTCAGTCAACACTCTCGGAAGGTCACAATTTTTACTCAGTAATCTGCCTTTTCCTTTTATTGTTTCTGTTTCTCAGAAATTCTTTTGCTTTCATGCAGTGGCAATGTCCAATATGCCTCAAGAACTACTCTCTTGAAAACATCATCATCGACCCATATTTCAATCGCATCACTTCACTGGTAGATTTCCCTTGCATTGTTCTTCACCGAGTTTGTTGATGTACATGTCAATGTTCTGTTTTCACTGTTTTCTCATGGTGACACAGTTGCAAAATTGTGGAGAAGATGTAAATGAGATTGATGTGAAGCCTGATGGTTGTTGGCGTGCAAAGATTGAAGGTGAATTTACGGAGCTTGCTCAGTGGCACATGCCTGATGGTACTCTTTGTGCCAAAACAGATACAGAAGTAAAATCTGACTTGGAGAACTTAAGGCAGGTTCAGCAGGATGGTACATTTTTGGAAGGGCAAACAGGTTTGAGATTAGGAATCAAAAGAAATTGCAATGGAATATGGGGAGTCAGCAATCTTGAAGACATGAAACCTTCATCTTCTGGAAGTCATGTTCTAAGTAAGCATGACAAGCACTGCCAGAACATCATACCTATGAGCAGTAGTCCCACTGGATGTTGCAGGGATGGCGAAGATCCAAGTGTCAATCAAGAAGGTGAGGGGCATTTAGATTTATCTCTGAATAACGGTCATGAACTTGATTCTCTTCCACTCAATTTTGATCCAATATATGTTGAGGACGGAATCCCTCATACAACATCAAAAGATATCATTGTTGTTAGTGACTCTGATGAAGATAATCTTATGTTGATCTCTCCTGAAAATGCCTATAAAACTGGTGCATCTGGTGATACTGGAATACATTTTACTGCCATCCGCCCTGGAGTTTCAGAAAGATATCCTGAAGACCCTGGCCTGGGAACAAGTGGAACTTCGTGCCTTGGTCTGTTTAACAATAATGGCGGTGATTTTGGGATGCCACTCTGGCCAATGCAGACATGCCTGCAGACAGGACCAGGCTTCCAGCTAGTTGGAACTGATGCTGAAGTTCCAGATGGCTTAGTTGGTTCACATAGTTCCCTTGGCTGTGCAACAATCAATGGCTATGGTTTGGCATCTGATGGTGGTCTCGGGGATGCTTCTTGTGTCCTAGATCTTTCGAACTGTCATTCTAATACTGATATGAATGGAAACTTGGTCGATAATCTTCCAGCATTCAGTAGCATCAATACTTCTCTGCAAAATTTTTTCCCTAGCCAACCAGTTGATGTTGCTATACAACCTGATTTACGTGATCACACTGAAATGCGAAATGGGGTTCATTCTGACGCTTGGATATCCCTTACACTTGCTGCTGGTGGAGGGCACGGTGAGTCTACTTCTGCAAATGTGCTGAGCCCAGGCCAACATTTAGCAGCGAAGCGAAGTAGGACAGAGCCATTAGAAGATGCTGGTTCGTACCTTTTCTTTATGTAGCATTTCATTTGCTATTTATGGTTCTTAACATAACATTAAGGACACTGCCTGACATAGCTAGCTCAACTTGGAACAGTTCCCACATGTTTAAATTGCTGAACCTGCATGTTGTTAGGTAGAGGTGCTCCGCTGCTAAGTTGTTTGACCATTACCTCCAAGTAGCTCAACATGATAAAATCTCCTTTCAGTACAATATCTTTAAGTTGTTAATCCATTATCTTATCAAAATACTTAATATAATAGGTTGATTAGGCAACAGTACTTGCTGAAAAGCTTATATCCAATGCCATACTACATTAAAGAAATAGTAAAATGTGGTCATGCCATGTGCGGATGCTTCTGCCTGGCATTAGTGGGAATTGCATTTTTTTTGCTATTTTCTTTCCCCTTGAAAGAGAGGGAGGGAGACTACCTGGTTAAATTGCCCATGTCCAAATATTAGGGGGTGCACCACCCATGACCTGAACCTAGAACCCCTTCTTAGGAGATGTGACAGCTGCAGCAATGTCTATTTCATGTAGGAACTGCCTTTTTCATGTCTCCGTATTCAGTGTTCCAGCGCTATTGAATTCCTAAAGTGTTAATGTAACACTTGCACCGCTTTATGCTGCCATACGAGGATACAGCATATGTATTACTTGCGCATGTGCTAGTGCTTTTTGATTTCATGGTCTATATTGCTTTATTATTTATTGATCTCTAGCATTCCGCCTCCGTCTTGCTCATGGCTTCAATGAGTTTTGACTGAAAAAAACTTGTTCATGGTTGGTTTTATTAATCTTGTGCTTTTGTGAAGCATCTCAATATCCGTTTATGTTTAACTTGTGGATGCAGCTTCATTGCTTTTGAGCATGAATGATGACAGACCCAACAAAGCAAATTCAAATACCCAAAGGTCTGATAGTTCATTCTCACATCCCCAGCAGCCACCACGGTCTGTTGGGCCTTATCTGTGTCTGTCAATAAATATTGATTCTGATTAGTCATTGGGAACTAATGGGATGATACTTTCTATCTGCACTAAGAGGTCACGTCCCACCTCTGCATGTTGCTTGCTATGCTTTTGGTGATCATTTACTCTATTAGAGAAAAGGCCAGACAATCCTATCTTGCTGAAAGGAAGAAGAATCATGGCAACTGATCACCACTGCAAGTGGCATATTTAGGTGTTCAAGAGTGCGTCAAGCATATCCAAATTGCATGCCTGGTAAAAGGCTTGAATATGTGAGAGTTTTTTGCATGTTTCAATGTTTTGTGCAGACAGATCCTCTAATTCCTCCATATCGGTCAGCCCCAGAAGAAATTTTTTTAAATTTGAATTGCAGGCTGAATGCGTTTACAGCAAGTTGTATGGTACAGTGACAGGAGATGAGAAATGGAGGCCTTCCCAAGGTGTAAGCCAAATTGCTGGGAGGGCTTGTGTATCATAATTGTATCTGGGTTCAATTTGTGTAAATTCAAGTGCTTCTTGAATTTTGGTGACAATTGGAGAAAATGCTGCATTAGCTCCATGGCTGGGATTTCACACATGTTGTTGCTGAAAGTTCAATTATTTTAAATTAGATACGTGCCTACCATGGTTGGTGGTTTTTCATATGCAAAATGTTGATTGAATTGCTCCAGTTTTTTTTTTTTTTTTTTTGCTACAATGGAACATTTTATTGCTGACACATTCGTATGCTCGCTGGTTTTATTCTAGATGTGAATGAGCAATGAAAGTTTTCACATTTTTCTTGATTTTCATTTTTTTTCATCGTGAACTACATTGCCTTACCCAATGGCAGGCAGTTCTTTGTCACCTATTCTAGGTTCAACCCTTCTTTATGTGTGTCGACATAGCAATCGTATCTAATTACTGAAGTGTTTTTGCTCCATGATTATAGAATTTTCTGTTTGTCAGGCAAAGCTATCTGGATGTTGGAATAGCATCTGGACAAGGTGGATTTTGCACTGGGACAGCCCTGGAGTTTCGTGCCTCGGTTCCGAGATAGCTTACCTGGTTGGAGTGGCACGACCGCGGAGACGAATATCAACTCTTAGTGTTTATTTACGAGGCTCAAATTCAAAGTTACTTGTCTAAATTAACAGTAAGCTTTCTATGTTTTGAGTTTATTAGTGGCGTGCTTCGTATGCTCCTTGTGGAACTATAGAAGATGTTAATAATAATTCTCTGTGATTTCCCTCTTGATCAATGAAATCATCAGGGTCGGTTCCTTGTGTGTATGGGTCAGGTTAATCGTGGAATCGGTGAAGCACATGCATGTTTCCTTTCGACTATCTCATGTTGTCCTTCATTCATCTTAAATTTGTCGGTTGATTTCATTCAGTATAATATATCAGTAAACGGAAGCATAACAACAACTTATGCACAAAAGGATAAGCTATCGCTTATTTTTTTCCCACAAAAAAAGAGTAAGCAGCAGATTTTTCTAAAAACAGGCATAAAATTACATCATTTTTAGTTTTGTCTCGCGTCTCCAAGTTAGAGAGATTTGTCGTACGAGAGTGGGTGCAATAATCCATTTGTGAAAATAAAGGCAGAGATAACTGTTAGAATTTGATATCTCGAATTTTATCCATAGTAAAAAAAAAAATTAATTTTCAGCACAACAGTCGGATCGATTTTGATATGCGGTTGAGTCAGCTCGGATTGAGATCGAGTCAGTTGAAATCATAGTTAAGTTGGCTTTCTTAGGCATACAGACGGTAGGAATTTAGAAGAGATGTAGTCGAGTCAGCTCGATTTCTGACCGAGTCGGCTTGATGGAGGCAAACAAAATATGATGGGATATTTTTTATTTGGACTTGAATTGTAATTAATCCAAGGAGTCTACGAGAGTTGCATGTCGATCACAGAATCTAGCTGTCATGGAGAGTTGCGGTCATGATCTGAAGGTCGAAAAATATTTCAAGACTTCATCAAGAATATGTTCGACTCATATTAAGAGAACGAGCCCTGTTAGGACTCCTGTGAACCGCTGAAGAGAGGATTCTCATCCTATTTAAAGGATTAAGATACTGTGGAGCAAAAAAGATAGCGTGTGTGACGTGAGAGGCACGCAGGCAGCCGCCGAGAGGAGCTTGGCAGAGCGCCGAGTACGTGCAGCCCGCGAGATAAAGAAGCAATATGTGTATAGCATCCAGCGAGGAGACTGAGGGTAGAGCATCTTATAGCTTCTATGGATCTCCTTAGGATTCTGAGAGAGCTTTTATAAGGATAGCTTCTAGTTGAGAGAGATTTGTGTACCGTAAATTGAGAGTGGGTATTCTCCTCTTGTACCTATTTTTTTCTTTTATAGTGAAGCTTTAAAATGCCCCATGGAGGCGAGCCTTTAGGCCGATCCATGTACTTGATTATTTTCTTGTTTTATTTCTTCCTTCTTCCTGTTGCAATAATTTGGTACTAGATTTTTAACAAGCGATATCAGAATAGCTGATATTCCAACAGTTTGGTATCAGAGCAAGTTGATACTATAACAATTGGTATCAGAACCAGATAGTACCGAAGCACAGCTTATAGTAGTGGATACAGATGGAAGAATATGGAGAAGACAAGCTCAATCAAGTTGGAGATCAATAGATTCGATGGGAAGGATAATTTCTTCTTGTGGCAAGCAAAGGTAAAGGATGTTCTCATCCAACATAGGTTGATCGACGCTCTCTTGTATGACGAGATGCCAGTCACCATAGAGGTGAAGGATTGGAGGCAGATCCAGATGTAGGTGGTGAGCACGATCCGCTTGTATCTAATGGATGATGTGATGATCCATGTACTTGGCAAGATTTTTCTGATGGTGCTGTGGTCGAAGCTCGAGGAGTTGTACATGACGAAGTTGCTTACCAATACGCTATTCCTTTGGAAGTAGTTCTACGAGCTACGGATGGACGAAGATCAGAGCATGTGGGAGCATCTATCCAACTTTCAGAAGATCCTCATCGATCTCCTCAGCGTTGGTGAAAAAGTTAAGGAGAAGACCAGGGCATTGGTCTTGCTAGCATCGCTCCCCCCTTCTTATGAGTTCTTGGTGACTGCTCTTCTAGTGAAAAAGAGTATCATCAAGATGGACGAGGTCACTGTAGCGATACTCCAGAATCAAGTTTTCAGGAGGAAGAACCCAGCTTTGAGCTCAGATGGTGGCAGCTCAGCTTTGACGATTTCTGAAGGAGTAGGAGGTAGTAGACGAAGCGGCAGAGGATCGCAAGGAGGATGATCCAGATCCAAGATGAGAGCACAAAGCAAGATCAGATGCTACAAGTACGACGAGTTGGAGCATTGAGTTAAAGATTCCCTATAACTCAAGGATCGGACAAGGGCTACTGCAGCGATGGCCAGTAGCGAGTCAGAAGATGATGTCCTGAAGATATCTGATGAGGTATCTAGTTCTTTCCAGTAGTGAATTTTAGATTCTACATGCATATATCATATTTATTACAGAAAGAAGCAGTTTGACTTTCTAAAGAGCAATGATGGTACTATTTATCTGTCGGATGGATCGAGCTGTGTGATTAGAGACATCGGGATGGTCAATTAGAAGATACATGATGGTGTAGAGAGGAGATTGGAAAAGGGCCAATATATACCGAATTTTAGGCAGAATCTTATCTCACTGAGCAGATCAGATTTAAACGACTATAGATGAGTAGCTGATGATGGAATCTTGAAGATCATGCACGGCGATAGGATGATATTGGAGGGAAAGAAAAAGATAAGAGGATATTACTATCTGGCAGAAAGCCCAGGGCAAGGTGGAGCTTCAGGAGCCAGAGGGAGTCCAGTGCAAGATGGAGCTCTAGGTGGAGATGGATCAGGCACGAGATGGAAGACTTAGGAGGATGAGAGGTGACATCATAGAGTGAAGTTCCTATTGCTATAAGAAAATTCTTCGAGCAGGTCTTTGGTCAAAGTGGACATAGTCCATGACAGAGGTGGGATCGAATGGCCTGGCTCGACTCCCATGTTTATCCATCTATGATCAACAGACGTGCCTCAGGGCATGGGGGCGAGATGGATCATAAGCTCTCAAAGTCAGGTGAAGGCCGAAAATTGAGTTGAGGTGGAGATTGTTAGGATTTGATGTCTCAAATTCGACCCACAGCAAGAAGAGAATTAGTTTTCAGCACAGCAGTCGGGCCGGTTCTGATATGCGATCGAGTCGGCTCTCTTTAGCAGACAGACAGTAGGAGTCCGAACGAGATGTAGTCGAGCTAGCTCAACCCCTGACTGAGCTGGCTCAATGGAGGCGAATAGAATACGATGAAATTTTTTCTGTTTAGACTCGGATTATAATTAATC
Source organism: Cocos nucifera (assembly GCA_006176705.1). Lineage (NCBI taxonomy): Eukaryota > Viridiplantae > Streptophyta > Magnoliopsida > Arecales > Arecaceae > Cocos > Cocos nucifera. The sequence goes on along the minus strand of QRFJ01000006.1, from coordinate 7,480,060 downwards.
CAAGGGATCTACTGAAGTTGTGCATGGACCATAGGATCCAGCGGCCATGGAGGGTTGCAGTCATGATCTGAAGATTGAAAAATATTCTAAGACTCCATCAAGAACATGTTCGACTCATATTAGGAGAATGAGTCTTGTTAGAATTCCTATGAACTATTGAAGAGAGGATTCTCATCCTATTTAGAGGGCTGAGGTGTTGTGGAGCAAAAAAGATAGCGCATGTGGCGTGAGAGGCATGTAGAGAGGCTCAGGTAGCCGCCGAGAGAAACTTGATAGAGCGTCGAGTATGTGCAGTCTGCGAGAGAGAGAAGCAATAGGTGCATAGCATCTAGCGAGGAGGTTGTGAGGGCAGAGCATCTTGTAGCTTCTGTGAGTCTTCTTGCAATTCTGAAAGAGCTTTTGTAAGGATAACTTCTAGTTAAGAGAGATTTATGTACGGTGAGTTGAGAGTGGGTGTTCTTCTCTTATACATATTTTTTTTCTTTCATAGTGAAACTTTGCATGCCTCATGGAGGCGAGCCTTTAGACTGATCCACGTACTTAATTATTTTTTTATTTTATTTCTTTCTTCCTCCTGTCGCAATAATTTGATGCTAGATTCCTAACAAGCGGTATTAGAGTAGTTGATATTCCAATAATTTGGTATCAAAGTGAATTGATATCATAACAATTGGTATCGGAGCTAGATAGTATCGAAGCGCAGATTATAGTAGTGAATAGAGATTGAAGAATATGGAGAAGATAGGTACAATCAAGATGGAGATCAACAAGTTCGATGGAAAGGATAATTTTTTCTTATGGCAAGCAAGGATAAAGAATGTCCTCATCCAACATGGGTTGATCGATACTCTTTTATATGACGAGATGCCAGCCATCATAGAGGAGAAGGATTGAAAGCGAATCCAGATGTAGGCGGTGAGTACAATCCGCTTGTACCTAATAGATGATGTGATAATCTATGTACTTGATGAGACTTTTCTGACGACGCTGTATTCGAAGCTCAAGGAGTTGTACATGGCGAAGTTGCTCACCAACATGCTATTTCTTTGGAGGCAGTTCTATCAGCTATGGATGGACGAAGGCTAGAGCATGCGGGAGCATCTATCCAACTTTAAAAAGATCCTCACCGACCTCCTCAGTGTTGGTAAAAAAAGTTGAGGAGAAGACCAGGACGTTGGTCTTGCTAGCTCGCTCCTTTCTTCGTATGAGTCCTTGGTGACTGCTCTTCTAGTGGAAAAGAGCACCATTAAGATAGATGAGGTCACTGCAGCGATACTCCAAAATGAAGTTCTCAGGAGGGAGAACCCAGCTTCGAGCTCAGATGGCGGCAGCTTAGCTTTGGCGATTTCTGAAGAAGCAGGAGACAGTAGACAGAGCGGCAGAGGATCGCGAGGAGGATGATCCAGGTCCAAGATGAGAGACCAAAGCAAGATCAGATACTATAGGCGCGACGAGTTGGGGCATCGAGTCAAGAATTGCACATAATTCAAGGATCGGACGAGAGCTACTGCAACGACGGCCAATAGAGAGTTAGAGGATGATGTCTTGGAGATATCTGACGAGGTATCTAATTCTTTCCAGCAATGGATTTAAGATTCTGCATGCACATATCATATTTATTGCAGAAAGAAGTAGGTTGACTTCCTTAAGAGCAGTGATGGCATTATTTATCTGCTGAATGGATCGAGTTGTGCGATTAGAGACATCGAGATGGTCAATTGAAAAACACATGATGGTGCAGTGAAGAGATTGGGAGAAGTCCGATATATACCCGATTTCAGACGGAATCTTATCTCACTGAGCAGACTGGATTTAAATGGCTATAGATGGATAGCTGGTGATGAAATTCTGATGGTCATACGTGGCCATAAGATGATATTAGAGGAAAAGAAGAAGAAAAGAGGATATTACTATCTAGTAGAAAGTTCAGTGCGAGGTGGAGCTTCAGGTGGAGATGGATTGAGCATGACATGGGAGACTTAGGAGGACGAGAGGCGACGTCGCAGAGTGAAGTTCCTATTGCCGTAGGAGAATTTTCTGAGCAGATCTTTGGTCAAAGTGGACACAGTCCATGACAGAGATGGGATCAAGCGGTCTGGCTCAACTTTCATGTTTGTCCATCTATGATCAGTAGGTATACCCTAGGATATGGGGGCGAGATGGATCACAAGCTCTCAAAATCAGGTGGAGATCGAATGTCGAGTCGAGATGGAGATTGTTAGGATTTGATGCCTCGAATTCGACCTACAGAATGAAGAGAATCAGTTTTCAGCATAGCAGTCGGACTGGCTCTGATATGCGATCGAGCTGGCTCAGATTAAGATCGAGCTAGCTCGAACCATAGCTGAGCCGCCTCTCTCAAGCAGACAGACAGTAGGAGTCCAAGCAAGATGCAGTCGAGCCAGCTCAATCCGTGACCGAATCGGCTCGATGGAGGTGAATAGAATACGACGGAATTTTTTTGTTTGGACTCGGATTGTAATTAATCCAAGGGGTTTACGGGAGTTGCGTGTAGATTATAGGACCCAACGGCCATGGAGGGTTGCGGTCTTGATCTGAAGGTCGAAAAATATTATTCCAAGACTCCATTAAGGACATGTTCGACTCATATTAAGAGAACGAGCCATGTTAGGACTCCTGTGAACTGCTGAATAGAGGATTCCCATCCTATTTAAAGGACCGAGGTGCTGTGGAGCAAAAAAGATGGCGCATGTAGTGTGAGAGATACGTAGAAAGGCTCAGGCAGTCATCGAGAGAAGTTTGGTAGAGCACCAAGTACGTGCTGCCCGCGAGAGAGAGAAGCAATAAGTGCATAGCATCCGACGAGGAGGCTGTGAGAGCAGAGCATCTTGTGGCTTCTGTAGATCTTTTTGGAATTCTGAGAGAGCTTTTGTAAGGGTAGCTTCTAGTTGAGAGAGATTTATGTACGGTAAGTTGAGAGTATGTATTTTTCTCTTGTATCTATTTTTTTTTTCATGATGAAAATTTGCATGCCCCATGGAAGCAAATTTTTAGGTTGATCCACGTACTTGATTATTTTTTTATTTTATTTCTTTCTTCTTTCTGTCGTAATAATTTGATGCTAGATTTTTAACAAGCGGTATCAGAGTAGCTGACATCTTAATAGTTTGGTATCAGAACGAGTTGATACCATAATAATAATATCGTCCGTCAATATTTATTTTCTCTCACAAACATGATAGAATTTTTTAAAACTCAAAAGAAAAAGAGAGTACGGTAGAATTTTTATATGTCCGATCTTGCGCAACCTAGCGGTCGTTACCATATTCAACAAAATCAGTATATGCCAGCGTCCAATGAGTGGATTAAAATTTAGAAAAAAAAAAAGAAAAAATGCCAAATTTGTAGTTTACCAAAGGAGTACTCAGCAACTGAAATGCCATTTGTTGTTTAAGCAAATGATGTTTGGACACTTCATTTGCAATTTTATGCCAAAATGATCTGTTGGTATATCATGAACCGAGATGGAATGTAAGATAAAACCAAGCTCAAGGAAGCTAGGGTTAGCTTAAACTCAGCCTATTCTGGGACAATGCTTTGAGGTTCCTGTGTAGTTCCCACGAATTGCTCCTGTGTAGTTCCCACGAATTGCTCCTCCGGCCGGTGGACCAACCTAGTTCTTACGCCGAATTGCGTCACATCACATGGCTGGAGAGGTCCTTTTTTCGGTACATAGCGGGTGGGTTCTTTTGGTGCCACCTTGTTCCCTTACCAACTCATGCTTGAGCTTAGCTGAGTCCTGCACATGATCTGTGAAAATCCCATGCCCGATTAGAGTGTCCAAATAAAGCAAGTACACACAAAGTGAGGCAAAAAGAGAGACGTGAAGTCATTCTTGAGAAAGAAAAATAGAGACCGCCGCTCTTAAAAACTGGGGATGCATAATATGAGGAAAGTCAAGAGCCTGGGTTCGCGCCACAACTCCCAGAATCCAAATTATATATAAATAATATTATAGTCAAAATATATTCTTTTATATGTGAATCACGTTAGTGTTTTATAGTTGTGAGCAAAAATACGTTTTTGCCCATGACTGATAATATTTAAAAATAAATAAAACATATCATGTTGTAATATTATATTATATTGTTTGTATTCTAAGCTTGATCAAGCTGATTTTGGAGGAATGAAATCTAGTTTTGGATAAACTTATTAATTGAGCAAGCTAAGCCTGTACTACTCATGAACAACTTATTTGTATGACTGCAATTTATTGATGATTTAAGAAAATCATAAAATAGCAAAACTTACTAATATAAGTTGAATTATAAAATCCAATACCTTGTAGTGCCAAACAGGTTAATAAAAATGCGTTCTTATCATTTTAGGCTACAATTTTGATTCAACAAACTAAAAGCTCTTCTCAAGATAATAAATAAAGTAAAAAATCTTGATAAAAATATTTATGGCTCTTCAATATATATTAATTCATGAAAATCATGATCATAAACACCGACTTTCTACAAGTACCATTGAGTACTTAAACTTGTTCTCTATATCTCGCTTCTTATTTTTCTTTTATAACCGCATAAATCACGACAACTTTGAATATCTTTCTCAAAGAAATACCAACGATTTATTTGCACTCATTCGTTCTTCTTTTGTAACGTCAATCGAAAAACGATAAACTATCGACTTTTTCATAAGCTCACCATCAATCCTTTGTTTATAAATACGACATCTGCATCACTAAATTGGTGCCAACTAATCTTTCATCAGCAATGGCCATTGCTGCATCTTTATGCAAATCTTTTTTTCTTAAAAAAATAAATTTATAGTCGAATCATGATCCTATTTAATTTAGAGTCGAACAACAGAAGACCGACCTTCCAAATTCTAATCCTTCTCAGTAAAAAAAAAAAAAAAAAAAAAAAAATCCTCACATAGTATCATAAAGTCTATAGTTATATAGATAACATCTGAGCTTGCTTAATTATAGGTATCGTGTAATATATAGACAGCTTTCATGAGAAGCATGGACTTCTGTTGTTGAACCATGAAACGGAGACGATGCAAGGTCTAATGCAAGGTAACATGTCACCTGCCGAGTCCTTGCCCCCTCAAAACAAGGGTGACGTGTAGTGAACAAAAATGGTAGCACGAAACAGTGGTGCGACGCAGGCTGCATCTAACCGGTTTTGAGTCTTGGCGTCGGTTGCTCAAGCCTTACGTGGACGTTGGATCGGATTCCCCGCATAGAGGTTTCTGTACGCGCTCGCGCCCACCGCTCAACAGGTTTGTTCGGAGCCCCATCTCCAAGCCACGTCACGAGCTTTCCAGCCCTCCGCGCTTTGGCCTTTCCGACGCGCCCTCCCCTTTAAACCCCCCGCCATCGCGACTGAGATCCCCGCCCCTCTCACTTCCACTCCCATCCATGGCGAACCCAGAGGAAGCCAACCCCCTCCTCCAGCCCCGCCCCGACGTCAATCCCAATCCCGGAGGGAGTTCCTCACCGGCCGTCGTCAAGAGGCCAGCACGGTGGACGGCGAATGAGCCCCCCATTGGGCGCGGGAGCGTCGTCGGCGAGCCGGTGGCGCGCAACCAGTGGAGCTCCGGACTTTTCTACTGCCTCGGCCGCAACGATGAGTTCTGGAGCAGCGATTTGGAAGTCTGTGCGTTACCTCGTCTTCCCCCTGCTCCCCCACTCTACGTTCTCTCCGACGGTTTCTTATTTTCATTTTAGATTGCGTAGATCTAGGGTTTTCCATCTGATTTATAGATGATTTGGAGGTGGGTATAAAAGAAAAGAAGAAATTTTTACCTTTATTTTTTTCTTTGTTCAAGATGTATTGTTATAAGAAAGCTTCAAAGAACCGGTCGTATATATATAAATGGCTTTAGGTTTCGTATCTTGCTGTTATTTCTTCTCTACGTTGACCCGACTGCCATGGCAATTAATCTTGTTCAGGTCTTGTTGGAAGCATTGCTCCGTGTGTGCTCTATGGAAGCAATGTGGAGCGGCTTGGATCCGGTCATAGGTGGTTTGAGAATAGCTGCTTCCCTTACGCTACTCTCTTCATGCTCGGGCATTCTCTTTTTGGCTGGAACTACCTGGCTCCATGGTTCTCTCATCATATCCGTACAGCCATTCGCCGCAAGTTCAACCTTGAAGTAAGCATTCCACATTTGAAACAATATATACTCTGCATGCACTTCATCATCTTCCGACATGGTCATGTCTTTATGTTTGTGTTCATAGATTTGTTGATGCTGAGTATAACTAATTAGTACAAAATATTTTGTTTGCTTATATGCTACTCATGTCCTTAGATGAACTGTTACACCGATGAGATTATAGTTGAAATATTTGCAGCAAAAATGTCGACTAGAGATTACATTATCGACATTTATATATGGTTGTTGTTAAATTTGACTCTAGCCACACCGTGGTATTTGGCTTCGGAGTCTTTTTAGCTTTTTGATGGTGGAAGGTTGAAGTCATCTAATCGGCTTCTTTTTTGGTTGTGAAAACAGGGTAGCTTTGAGTCATTGGCCAGAACATGTGGGTGCTGCCTTGGTGTCTTAGAAGATGAAGAGGCTCTGGAGCAGATGGAGACGGCCTGCGATTCCTTAACACATTACTTCTGCCACCCATGCTCCCTCTGCCAGGAAGGTCGAGAGCTGCGCCGCCGGCTGCCTCACCCTGGGTTCATTGGGAAAGCTATCTGGGTTATGATGCCTCCCAGGGCGCAGACCATGGGTCGTGGTACCTAAACCTCTCATATCATTTCAGCTGCTGGGTATCGTGTGAATTAGTTGGTCGATGAACGGAGTTGCAGGCTGTCTAAACTAGGTTGCTTGGTACTTTAAATTCTGTAGTGTGCTGTGAGTCATGGTGTCAGCTCGGACTGATGGCTGTGGAGCTGCTAATGAGTCCAGTGAGCTGCTTGTTGTGTAATGTCGTATGGGTGTTGGGTTGCTATCGTCTGAATTATTGCGGATGTAGCAACATTAGCAACTATTGCAGCATATTTTCTATATTATGAAGCAATAAATTGAATTGAAGAAAAAACGACTCTATTGTATTGCTGGAAAATAAAGTATACATTACATGGTATTTATAGATTATATAGTCAGATATACATGAAAAAATCAATAGAAGATGCAAGTAATATATGGGGAATATATCAGAGAATATTTTAGAATCATGAGATATTTTTGAATATTCGCACGGGATATATGGGACAATACATGAGAGAATATTTTAAAATCATGAGATATTTTAAAATATTAATTCTTAACATCTCCTCTCAAATTCAAGATGGTAGCATAAAAACCAACTTGAGTTTGGATACGAAATCAAGAAATCAACTAGTAGCATAAGGTTTGGTAAAGATATCCGTAAATTAATCAACAGGAGAAACAAACTATGGTCGTATAACCCTATCTTGAATATGCTAATGAACAAAATGATAATTATTCTTAATATGTTAGGTGCACTCATGAAAAATATAGTATCTGAATGTGTAGTTCCCATGTTCTCAAGAAGCCAAAGAAGCTTGGCTCTGCTTCAGTACTAGAGCAGGCTACCACGGTTTGCCTCTTGCTATCCCACAAAATAATATAATCCACTAAGAAGAAGCAATAGTCAGTGGTAGAACACCGGTCAGTAAGATCTCCATCCAACTCAGTATTAGAGAAGGCATGCAAATGTAAAGAGAACCGAACAGAAAAATGAAGGCCATAAACTAGAGTCTTCTTTACGTAGTGAAGTATCCGATAAATAACAACATCATGTTTGGATCGAGGAGCAGTCATAAACTAATTGATAGTATGAATTGCACGGCAATGTCTAGATGAGTGACTTTATAGTAAACCAAACTCCCAACAAGTTGGCAATAGAAAGTGGTGTCACGAAGGATTGCACCATCGGATAGAGTCAACCTGACATTAGCTTCTAAAGGTGTTGGGGCAATCTTACCTTCAGTCAACCTAAGATGAAAGAGAAGCTCACATGCATATTTGACTTGAGAGAGAAAGTATCTATTTGATCTAGTGCAGACCTCAAAATCTAAGAAATAATTGAGAGAGCCGAAAACTTTTATCTCAAACTAGTGACCCAAGAAATCCCTAAGGTCATGTATACCTGCAATATCATCTTCTATAATAATCATATCATCAATATAGAGGAGAAGAAGAATGGTATTGGCATCAGATTTGCGGTTAAAAAGAACTTAGTCACGAGGGTTGGATGTAAAGTTGAGCTGAGCAATAGTAAAACTAAATTTCGTAAATCATGCTCTAAGGGCTTGCTTGAGGCTATATAAAGAATGACGAAGATGGGAAATCTTATAAGGATGATCACACCTAGGAGGAGGCTATATATATACCTCTTCTGTCATGTCACCATTTAAAAATGTTCTTTACATCCATCTAGAAAAATTACAATTTATGAGTAATAGCAACAACAATTAAACAGAAAATCGAAGTTTGCATTGGGACAATGCTCTCCTCATAGTCAATCCCATACTTTTTTATGAAACCCCTGGCCACAAGACAAGCTTTGTAGTGCTTAACTGAACTATCAACCTTAGTCTTAATCTTATAGACCCATATATTTTCCACAACAAATTTGCCAAACAGTTGATCAACTAGATCCTAAGTACGATTTTTTTTTAAAGTTTGTATTTCTTGAGACATAGCTTGTTGCCAATAGAGATTAGATCTAGATTCTATATAAATAGTAGATTCATGTAAGGTGACAAGGGCAAAATAATAATGAAAATCATGAAGATGAATAGGAGGCTCATGTACCTGAGTGGAATGATGAAGGTTGGGAAGATCCAGAGGAAAGACATCTTGTGGCATATGAGGAGGATCAATAAGCTGATCAAGCTCCATTAGGGTAGTAGTAAGTATATTGCTAGTTGAGCTTGGAGAATCCATATTAGAAGAGATAGACTTAGGAAAAAAGTTAAGTGAAGAATATGTGAATAATCAATGAGAGCTGGGAGAGACAGGGTGAAAAATAGATAAGGTGGTCAATATCTTATGCTCTCAAAAGATGATATGATGAAAAATCCGAAGTCTATTAGCAATAGAATCATAACATTTGTAACCCTTATCTTCAATACCATATCCCAAGAAACAACAAAGATGAGCTCTAGCCTGTAAGTTGATCCATAAGGCTCAAGAAGAACGAAGCATACATAACCAATAACTCTCAAAAGATCATAGCTAGATAATTTCCCATAAAGTCGCTCATACAAAGATTGATTTTGAAGAACAGAAGAAGGGACGCGATCTATGGTGTATACAACTAGAAAAGCAGCTTTTATCAAGAGAGCAGTAGAAATGAGAAGAGCTCTACAGTATCAAGAATGTGTCAAAGCTTTTCTTGGCATAAAAAAAACTATCTTATTGAGAAGTACCTAGACAAGATTTGTGAAAGATGGTGCCATATTTATTTAAGAGTGACCACAAAGAATGATTTACTATACTCTTTAGCATTATCAAATCTAAACACCCAAAAACTGTGCATGAATCATGTTGGAAAAATTTGGATATACTTTAGGTAATTCATGTCAATTATGCAAAAAATAAATCTAGGTATAATGAGAAAAATCATCAATAAATACCATAAAATAAAAAATATATAGTAACATATTTTCTATATTTTCAGAAGTGTTACTTTATGTGATAGTTGTGTCTGCTTTGTTCGTCAAGTTGTTTTGGATGAGACTTGAGTAGGGGAGGGAGCACGGTGAATAGAAAAAAGTGCAATATATCTCTCGACTTTTGGGCAATATTACTATTGAAATGAGAAAAAAAGGTTAAATTTTCATATGTTTGTTTGGCTGAGCAGATAGTTTGTTTATTAGTGGAGTTTGTCATGGTCATAGAAGGAGAGATTATGTTGACGTTAGATCGCACGTGAAAGGGGTCTTCATTATAAAAAAATATTAGTTGGATCAAATTCATCATAGACCATTAATAATGTTATCCTTTTTCTCCTTATTTTCCTTTTTAAATTTTGTGTAGCAGCAATATGGGCTATGATGCATGTAATTCTTTTTCCTTCCTTTACAACTAATAAATTATTAATGGTCTACAGTAGACTTGATCCAATCCTCACGATGGTCCAACCTAACTAGCTCTCAATGTACGCATTTTGAGACGCAGCATTTTGGCATTGGATAATCTGAACAATTTGACCTATCATGATGCAAAATAAATGAAGAACAGGTGAAATATGGTATTTTAACCAAAAAATAACTAACATTAGAAGAAATGCCAGGTAAAACGAGAATTTAATGACCGGCCTTTACATAGACCAGATTCTAACAAAAAAAAAAAAAAAGGCTCCTATAACTATTTTTTAACGTCCGGCCCACCCGGTTAAGTATTTTTAATAGTCGGTCCCTCAAACGCATGCGAGACACTGTTATGATTATCGAGTGGCGAGGGTGGTAAAAGGATCATAATAAATTGAAGGACCGCTACTAAACAGGTCCTTCCTTACACGCGGGTCCAACGAAGAGACCGCGCGTTAAATTACTGTAAGTAAAAAATCTTTATAATATTTTTGATGTTTCGTCAGTGTAGAAAGCTTAAATCTATGTGTGCTATTGTACCTGTGTCCTTGTAGTTGTGTCCAAAAAGAACAGATAACATGGTTCTAAGTTTTGCATAGGATTTATTTGCAAATGGAAAGTCTGATACTTGGATCTAGTTAGATCATGGACGTGTACGTACGTCATGAGAGACATATGGAGATATATTTTAGTATTAGTGGCAATTATACAAAGTATGGTATCTAATGATCAGAAATATTTACTTATTTATTATTATTATTATTTTGGAACATGAATTTAAGTATTTTAAGACTTCATGCAACTCCATGACATGCAGTATATTTTGTAGCCAACAACGAGCTGTTTTTGCTCTAAATGTATAAGTTTATCCATCGAAGAGCTCTGCAGATGGATACAAGTGAAAACACATATGCTTTTTGTTGCACAATAGATCGAGTGAGTACATTTTATATTTAGCCAACGAAAATCCTATAAAATAAAAATTTTTTATCAAAAAATTATTGAAAAATCTTTCGATGATTAAGTTAATAAAAATTAAAAAAATAGTCAAAAAAAATCAGAAGAACGAGAGCTTAGAAATGATTAAAGATGCTTATCCCGATTCTCCATTTACTTATTCTTTTATAAGGACAAAGTTAGCCGTTACGATATAACTTCTATTTATTAAATTATTAAAATATAAAAATTATTGAATCAATCGTTCTAAAGGATTGGTTATTTTGAAATCATGTTCGATTAGTTATAACCAGTTAACATTCATATTGATAATTGCTTTGAATCATGTGTAATTATTTTTTATACATACTCAATTTTATAGTTAATTACTCGGTTTTCAACTGAATAAAATAGTTGGATGATCTTATGGTAAATAGCCGTAGGTGCATGAGCATGAGATTTTTGTCTGATGATTAAATTAACGTCCACGAGATAACCGGCAACACCCCAAATGTGAAATCTCAAAAATCTTATGCCAACATTTTTCATCTACAACGTTTTCATAAAGAAAAATCTAATCCTCTGCTGGATGAAATCCTTGTCTGATTCCACACACGCAAGAAAAAAAAAAAAGGGCTGAGAACTTGCAAGCTTCTGCTTTATATCCACATATATGCTGGTACAATGATCGTTTCTTTAATCAAATCCCATATCATCATGAATGATGTGACAAACGATTAAGAAAAGTGAAACAGCACACGCACATAAGAGGAAAAAATATTAAAGTCGGCAAGTAAGATCCAAGAAAGATTAGGCATGGACTATTTAACCATTTGATCGCTCATATGTTTTATAGGGTTCGTATAAACAAAAAAGAAAAAGAAAAAGAAAATATAATTTCACATAAATGCATCATTAAACACAACATGGTCCATTCAAATAATAACTAGAACTTCTAAATTGATGCGGAAATTTGACATTAAAGTTAATTTCAAACTATCACAGCGAAGAAATCTAGTTCTCTGCACAACGAGACTAAGTTTTAGTCAAAGTAGGCTGGAAAAGGAGCATAGAGAGAACAAACAAGAGGGAGAAAACAATAAAAAAGAATCAAGAAAGAATAAATCCCAACATGGTTCTTAGTCCGTTCATCTTTCCGCCGGCAGCAAAATCTCGGATGGTACTCACATTCCGTGATCCCATCCCTCTTAGTTCGATATTTAGCATGTGATGCCCATCTCAAAATCAAAATTATATTGATAGCGGTGCTGAGATAAATGCATTTAATTGCACCATCTTGATTCTACATATTAGTGATTCTAAATTATTTATATTCTTTAAATCACTGTCTAACTTAGTGATGGAATATCCATCCTTGCTATCGAAAATCTAAAATCATCCCAAGATGGGGGTCTAAGATTGAAATTTAAGAATAAATATATCCTTCAATTTAACAAAAAAAATTGATATACCAATATATAGTTAATATATTATATCAATATCATATAAATTTATTATATTGATATTATATATTATATTTATAATATATATTATTAATCATATTATTATATTATTATTATTTAATGATAATTTTAATTATACTCAAAATATATTATTATACTTTATATTTATAAAATAAAATTATTTAATATATTATTCTCATTTATCTTATTTTTTAATTAAGATAAATATTAGTATTAAAAAATATATTATAAGTATAGTTAAAAAAATAATTCTATAACAACAAATCAACAATAAATATTTTATAAGACTAATAAATATATTTTAATAAAATATATTTTATATAATTAATAAATATATTTTTATGAAATCTATTGAAATAATTTTATCATCACATAATCAGATCTTGCGTTCTCATGTAATATCAAATAAATTATTTATAGATATTTAGATATCTTTAATTATAAAAATATAATATATCAAATATAATAATATTAAATTATAAAAAAAATATATTATCTAAGAAGAAGAGAGACCTAGGATTATCTTGGTTATCCTATGCAGGTCACCAAATGCCACCGTAGCTCAAGGAGGGATAAATGAACAAATTAATCCAACCCACGTCCAATCGCAGGAACGGTTAGATTAGATTAGATTTTATCAGATCGGTGGATTAGAGATGGACAGCCGAGATGTACATAAACCCCGATCGTCCGCCAGCATGGTTATGGTCGCACCGCGCCGTCGTCTCAGAAACCCTAGATTACGACGAAAGTAGGGCGAAGAGGGTCGCGAGGAATCGGGCGGCGATGGTGAGAGATCGAAACCCTAGCCGTCGGCCTTCTTTGCAGCTTTCTTTCTCCCTTTGAGATCTAATCCGCCTGGATTTTCTCCGCAGACTTTCAAGCGCAGGAATGGCGGCCGCAACAAGCACGGCCGCGGTCACGTCAACTTCATCCGCTGCTCCAACTGCGGCAAGTGCTGCCCCAAGGTACCCCGATTTGATCTCACTTCTCTATTTGGATTCTCTGATCGGGAGGTGTCTTGCTGAATTCCTTAGTTTCTGTCAATCTTCGTTGCCCAAGAAGAATTTTCCTGATGAATTCAGATAAACGCTGGATCGTGGTCTTTTTATGATCTGATTTCAGTCATCCCGCTGATTCGCTTGTAGAAACCCTAGATAGATTTCTACCTTTTTCATTTTCTTTCCAATTCTGAGCTTCAATGATTATAGTTAGAGAATAACTGGAATTAACTTTGAAAATGTTTGGTTTCCTTGATTTATGCCAAAAGGACAAGGCTATCAAGAGGTTCCTTGTGAGGAACATTGTTGAGCAGGCTGCTGTGAGGGATGTCCAGGAGGCTTGTGTCTATGATGGTAGGTTTAATCTTATTCGTTCTTTCTTCTCTTAGATGATCTCGTTATTATTATTATCATTATTTTTTCTTTGACCCAAGTATTAATTATTGAATTCTCCAGGGTACACTCTCCCGAAGCTGTATGCAAAGATGCAATACTGTGTCTCCTGTGCGATTCACTCGCATGTGGTCAGGGTCAGGTCTCGCGAGGCCAGGAGGAACCGTGAGCCGCCACAGCGTTTCAGACGCCGGGTATTGTTCTCAAGAATTTAATAACTTTATTTCGTAGTTTCTTACTGTACATGCTCTTCCAGGCTTCTTGATTCTTATATTTAATGCTTTATTTGATATTTCTTGTAAATAAGGCCTTTTGTCTGTTGTTTTTATTTTTGATCGTGAGAGATAAATTGTACATGATGGCAATTTTTAGTTCAATCAAATTTTATGAGTTAGTGGGATCAATTTGAAGTCAGCTTACATACATTGTTTATTGTTTGTTTTTCTATTAAAGAAGAAACCAAAGCCATTAGTCAGTTTTACTCCTCTGCCCTTTCCTTCTCTGCCTTTTAAGGAGTTGTCATGAAACAGTTTTTAAAAATTCTATTTACATGTATTGCTTGTTGCATGGATTGCTATCAATACATCTACTGCATGGTATTAGTCACGGTTAACTTCGAGGATCTAAAGTTACAACAAATTTACATGGTTTTCTTAAAAGCTAAGCCTAGAAGTAGTGGAACTTTGAAAAGGAGGAAATGCTTTTTTAGGAGGTGGTAATCACATTAAGCTAAGGCAGTTGCCGCATGTTTTAGCCATGTTCTTTTAGATGTCATCCACTGGAAAATTTGTAAATAGTCTCCTTGTCGTTTTGGATCGATGAATTTGATGATTTTGGTCCTTGAACCCTTTTTCCCAGTTGCATTCACCGATATTCTTGTTCCACTTGCATTATGATATTAGTAGAAAGCTGTTGCCACCATTTGGTAAGTCGATGTAAACACAACAATTTTTCCATTTGACAATTTCTTGCTGTTTCTTGGCCATGGTTTTGGTGAAATTGCAAAATTTCCATCTAATGATAGTGCATATGGTCATGTTGTTGCCTTTTGGAAGCTGACAATTGAGAAAATGGGTTGTGCTCAGGGAGTGAAATTGCTATGTTTTAATCTAGATTGTTCTAGAAAGGTTGATTGAATATTGTCCCAAACCTTCTTCAAAGTTAACCTTTACCCTTTCTCCAGCCTGTCCAACCTTTTGAGGTTTAATCTTCCCTAGTTGTGCCCCACAGGGAATTCTGGCTTTAACCATTAAAACTGAACAAATGATCAAATATTGATGCTACTTATGCCAATATCTCTGACTGAGTTCCACCTTACTATTTACTTACTTCTGGTAAGGCTGTTTTCTTCTTCTTCCTTTTTAGACTTTTTTTTGGGGGTGGGGGTGGGGGTGGGTGGGGGTGGGAGGGCGGCTGGTTGGATTGAGTGAGATATTGGATATTTGGAGAAGATGGTTGCTGTTTGGTGGTTTAGAGTCAATACTGTGTACAGCAGGAGATGTCCCCTCTTGAATTTGTCAAGCAAGTGAGTGTTTAATTTGAGTGATTATCCATGCTTGTGTAGTCTTGCTAACTAATGGGCAATCTGACTTTTTTTATTATTTAATAGAACAAGGCGGTGGGTTATTGTAATTCCATTTATTGTCATTATTTCTGGGCTCGGTTAGGAACAAATGAGCAACAAATTCCATTCTATAAGGGTGATTGTTGATTGAGTGCACAAGGCTGTTGATGTTTGGGGGAAATAGTGGCCATTAGTTTAGGTGAAGAGCTGGAAATGATCAAAGGTTATTGTGTTGTGCAGGTCATGAGATGGCATGGCATGGTACTATGTTTTCATGTGCTAGGGTGGAAAAATCAAATGGATCTGTGTTGGCCTGGATTGGTCCATGCGGATGCTTGCCAATGTTGATGTGTTAACAGCCATTTGAGAGATTAACTCTGATGGTCATTTGTGATCCATAGTTAATCATTTGCATCTCTACAAATTTCTTTTAGTGTTATAATGGCCAATTGAAACCTTAGAAAGTGCATCTTCATCCATTGAAGAAAGCAGGAATCTGGTATCTCATCTAGCACTTTCTAGTTCCCCAGTAGTTTTAAGGACCATGCAGAGTCCAACCTATGCCACTTTTAAGTTCTATAAGTACTTGCCTGCCTTATAGTTCCTTAGATTTATAGATTTGTTTATTAAGGAACATCTTGGCCTTTGAAACTCGTACAACCTTCTTGCTTAGTGGGTAAGCTGTGGATGTCCAGGAACATCTACTTTTCCATGAGCCATTTATGGAATATGACAGCTGAGCTACATGTTCCTACTTTTTGATCATCATGACAAAGCTGAAGTTTGTGCTGGTTGGGAGAGGGCACCTGATTTAGGCAGCACAGTCTATAATCCTCTGAATGTCCTGTCTACCCTTCTAAATTTTTCCATGTTGAGCAAACATGGTTAGGCATTTCTCCCCATTCGCAAACAAAAAAAATGTTTGATCGTTTGTCCCATGTGTTATGATATGTGCCGGGGATTTGCAAAGAGGGATCATAATTTATACTTGATTATCTGAAGGTGAAATTTCAGTTTCCAGATGTCCAAAACAGAAACTTCTTTCTTTCGAGATAAGGAGTGCTTGGATTTGAAGCATCTTTTGCCATAGATCGCTATTAGTTTCATTGTAGCATCACCATGAGCATCATCAATATCACCATAAGCAGCTGCTTCAGTGACAGCAGCACCAAGAAGACAACCACGTCCACATAATGATGCCACAGAAAAATTAATACAGTGCATTACTTAAAATTAGGGATAGTGTGGGTTTGACAAAAGCTGAAATTCAGGAGGATATGATGGAGGCCATGACATCTTGATAACTTTTTTTTTTTTTTTTTCCATTTATTTATTTTTTCACTGCTTTGACTTTTAAGGTAGTGAACAATTGATGGAGCAAACAGAGAAAACAAAACAGTTCAAATTTAGTTCCCAAAAAAGATAGAGAAGAAAAATGCAGCTTTTTTTTTTTTTTTTTTTTTTTGTTTTTTGGCTTTCTTTCTAAATCTTTGGCTTCATCAGATTCTTTTCTTCGTTAGAGGGATTGAGCTTACACCATTCACCAACAGCTATGGCTTTGAAAGGAAATGTTATTGATTGCTCTTTAACATGTATTTTGTACCTTGTTACCCGATCAAGAGTAATGCAATTATTCAAGATAAAGCAACCATTTTTTAAAAAATAAGTGGAAGATTATGTTTGGCTTTTCTGCTGATCGGAGAATAAAACTATCTGATCTAGATCTTAGAACAATAAAAATTTGTAATTTATCATGCTCATTAGTCCATATAAAAATCGAAGTTCTGGAATTGTACGAACAAAAATAATAACATGTTAGAACATGTTTGTTTTTTTTCTGCTTATCTTTAAATTAAGTGTTTTTATTTTTTGTCAATCATGTTTATATTGGTTAAATTTATCAATTACTTGGTCATGATTTATTGTTTGGAGTATGTAATTTGAGGTTTCATTGATAAAACCTCTGAAAGTATGGATTCTTTTAGCTTGATTATTTATTCAAGATATAAAGTTTGGTATCTAATTGGAACCAAGAGTCAACATACCCATACCCGACCAAGGACCTGATGGATTTTTTAATATTCTTATTACCTGAACCTGGAGCCGACCAACTCCCCCAAAAGGCAAGGTATGGAACAAAAGTTTGCCGAAACTGCAATGGTCTAGGTTTACTAAAAATCTGGTTGCGACCCAACCCAAGAGCACCCTTGGTTGCTCAGTCAAAAGACTGTCTAGGTAACTATGATATAGATACTATTTCTTGCCTATGTGCTTACTTGTTTTGGTTGTTTTCATTCAACTAAACATTTGGTGTTGTTGAAGAGCTTTTAGAGAAGATGCTTAAGGACAAAGCTAGTTTTGAAATTGTTTTTACCTTTTTTTCAGTTGTGATGATTATGTTTTTGTTAGGTTTAAATATGGCACCTATTTCGGACAGGAGCATTTGGTTAGTGAGCCATAGTGGGGTTGTTATGAATTGTGTACGGATCAAGATATGAGCAATAACCAATTAGCTCCTATCTGAATCCTAAATTTATTTGTTTTTTTTTTTTTTTTTTAAAAAAAGAAGATTTGCAAGCACCATACGGCAACGATTTTCCCTACGCCTGTCTGGCCACGTGCAATGACTGTGGAATAGGCCTCAGGATTGATATGTTTGTAATGCTTGGTGATCACACATTACTATAAATGTTGAACGGACATTTCCAGATGCTAGTCGTGGTATCTAAAGTGTTATTTTGTTGTGCATACCTGGTCAAATCATGAAACAGCATGACATTTGCAGCCTCCCGTTATGATCTAGTAACGAATTATTAACTGCTTTTTTTCCTGCTTTTTGTACAGGATGACATGGCAAGGCCTGGGCAAGGACCTCGCCCGGTTGGAGCTGGAAATCCCGGTCGTCCTTGAGGGCTTATCCTTTTGAGCTGAAAAGAGGGTGGTTTTTTTATTGGGATGCTAAGCATTGAATATTATCCTCTTGACTATGAAAGACTAGATGGGTAGGTCAAGTACTATTTACCATTTTTAGATTTGTTAAAGTTTTGGAGACCCCCGTGGACATGGTCAATCGTATTGTCGCTCAACTGATCAGACTCTACTATGAAGAGTATTTGAACCATTTTCTTTGTTTTTTGCTTTATGCTTCTGTGCATGTTTGCTTAGTGAGTTATTTTATCAGAAATTTGGCACTCATATGATAATGTTCAAAGCAGTGTTATTATTGGAATCGAAATCTCAAATGAGAAGTGAGAGTCGTGTAATTTGTTTATTTGATCATTTTGCTGGTAGCTAGCACCTTATGAATTACGGGTCAGCCAGTGTCCCACGTTTATGCTCTGTTGCTTTTCGCGTCAGATTTCTTTCTGGGTTTGTCGAGCAAGTTGTTTCGACAATCAGTATAGGGTAATTTTTTCCTTAATTTCATTAAACTGGTACCTTGCTTGGAGGTTTCTGACTGCAAGCAGTGTTTGGAATATTGACGGATCACCAAAAAGTTTCACGACGGCCCATTAGAGGGTGACAACTCGGTCACTTGAATGGTGACCATTTGAGATTCACATGTACGTAGAAGGTTCAAAGACAAATTATTCAATAGCTAGCTGATATAACCACCTCACAGTAAGCTAATGATGATGGATAATGGAGAAGAGTGTTGGCCTTTCTCAAGTAAATGGTTGGGAGGCTGGTCCTTGTCATGCAACAGCGGAACTATGATTAGCCGTTATTCCTGGTTTGGCAAATTAGACATGCAATTCATTTGTCTTGTATTGCTGTCTGAAAGGATTACTGGGCTCCTCTAATGGTTAAATTCCGGTCATATAGTATGGTGGTCCTCTGGGAAGGTGGGCGTATACAAGTAATTGCCTAAAGTGAGAATGTGGATCTATAAGTGCTTGTGTGCTATCCCGTGCTAAAGGCCCCTGGATGGAGAGCGAGCAATCGATACTGCCAGGTAGTTCGGAAGACCATAGGAAAACCATGAACCACTTAATATGTTAAATCAGGGAAAAAAAAAAAGAAGTCCATTGTCGCTCTGTTGGTGAGACCTAATTTTTTCTTGATTTGAAACATGACTGCTATGAATCATCCAACACGCCAATGCGATGCTGATTCAATGGCTTGCCTCGTCCTGCCGCGATGTGACGGATCGTGGTTGCTTGATATAGCACACAACCTTGTGGAACAGTGAAAGCAGAATTGCTTAACTATTTATTTATTAATGGTTCAACCTATTTAGGCGGGACCAGTCCGGTAGGTATCGAAATAGCTACCATAATCACGGTCACCTAAGGTTGGCCATGTAAAGTTTTAGTATTTCGTTGGCGATGCACTTTGCAGTAGGTGAAGTGGTAAACCGGCAAAGGCTATGCCCCTGCTCGCCATTATTGAGTTCTAAATTAAATGACGAATCAAAACACCTGGGCCAGGCCTATTTCCGGGCAAAACAATGACGATATGTAGTGTCACCACTCCCAGTGCTCAACCTCGAGGTACCAAAGTGGTGGGGACTCGCCTACGGTCCTTCGTCCCCCACCGCCACCCACCCGGCCGGAGAGGGAGGTCTTTAATCTCGTCGCAAGCGGAGTAAATAGCGGCAGTGTCAAACCAGTTAGCCATCATAAACAAATCTAAAAAATCCTCGAAGACTTAGGTCTGATGACATTGGACACTGACGTTAGTTTACTCCTTTTGAGACGTACGGACACGGGTAGCTTCTTCTCCACGTAGATATATGATTGTCTCTTCCATTTCCCTTGCAGAAAGTGATGTGAGTGGAGATTCTCTCCGTTCTCGGATTCCCACAAAAATAATAGATCTCGAGGAAAAGCATTAAATTATCCTCCTTTCCGCAGTCAAAGAGAGATAAATGATAGATGAGAGTTGAAAGGGCACTCGATGTAGATCGTTGCTAATCTCCAGACATAACTTTGTACATAAATTACCACTCGCCAAACAAACAAAAATGACAACGCTTACAACAAAAATTTAATTGGAAACCGGTAGAAATATTTGGAATTTTGGATCTCGCTTGGCTTTCACTTCAGCGGTGGAGTGGTGGTGGTGGGGGCCGCTCCTCGTGTACGAGGGCCGACCTGCCGTTGCCGTTGTTGGCCCAATAACAGTAAGACGCTTCCGAGACCACGGCCCTCCTCGCCGGCTCCGACTTGCACCGCGTCAGGACCAGGGGCCGCGATCCTTCCTCTCCCCCATCCCCTCCATCTCTCGAGCTCCCATTGCTCGAGTTCCTCCCCTCTTTCTCCTCCTCATCATCTCCCACTTCCATCTTCTTCTCTGCTGGAGAAGACTTCGATTCCGATGGCGGAAGCGGAGAGACAGACACCGGGAACCGGTTGGCGGCAAGGGACGACGCCTGGTTGTGCGGAGCCGATCGGCATCTCATCAACAGCAGCGCGTTCTTCGGCGGCGTCGTCGTCGCCGACGAAACGAAAACCCTAGTCTCATCCTCCTCCTCCTCGTGCTCAAATTTTTCCTCCTCATCGTCGTCGTTCCTATATTCTTCTCGATCCGATTCAAAAACTCCTCCTCCTACCATTTCTATTGGTGGCTTCATGAGATCTGCCTCCTTCTCGATGGATCTTCTCTGCCTACGGCCTTTTCCAGATCGGAGGCTAAACTCCCACTGCCGCCACCACAACCACCGCCACGGCCGCCCACCTGAATCCTTTCTCCAGCTAGCGAACATGCCGCAAAGCAGCGGCCTCTGGAGGCACCGGCAACGCTCGACCACCGTCGGCGTCGGCGTCGCCGTCGCCGTCGGGCGCCTCTCCTTGGACTTGAACGACGTCGTTGTCGTGTCTCTCTTCTTCTTTTTGTTCCTGATCCGGACCTGGCCGATGCACGTGACCTTGGGCGACGACGGCTCCCCCTCGTTCCCCGCCCCGGCCCGGGCCTCCCCCTCCGCCCGCCGCCCCACGCTCCGGCTCCGCGTCACGAACATCGGGCTCGACCGTGCCGCCCCTCCCCGCCCCCGGCTCTTCCCCGCGCCCCCCAGCAGCCTCGCCAGCCCCGGCGCTGGTAGCTTCTCCGCCCGCCCAGGGCTCGTTCCCACCATCATCCCCTTCCCCACAGCCCCCGGCGCCGCGGCCATCGCCGCCGACTTTATCATGGCTTCGTTTCGAATCAGAGGTTGGATAGGGGAAGGGAGTACATGAATGGTGGTCGCGTGTGCTTCCTCCCTCTCTCTCTGGCTTTGCTCAACTGCACATGTAGTCACGGAAAGATAAGATGTAGGTGGCGTTTCTTGTTTCCTCTTTTATTTCTCCTTTTTTTTAAAAAAAAAAAGTAATAAAGGCAGGAGTTTACTAATTTACTGCCGTCCGTGTAGGGGGGCTGCACGAGCGGGTGCATCACCTGGCGAGGTATTCTATTCCTGCCTATTAGTTTTCATGTTTGCTAGTTTTTAATCCCTCTTTCGTCTTTAAAGCTATCAATTTAACAGCTGTCTACTTTCTGGCTTGCGATGGGAATGGTGAATGACATCTGCCCCTTTCGATTGTTTTTTTTTTACTTTTTGATGAGACCCCTTCCGCTTGTTTACTTTAACTATATTGGATAATTAATCCTAAAATCCTACATAATACATAGATTAGAACGATACAACCAGTTAAATGATGCTGGATTTATATTTATAAATATATCCAAAGCATGGTCCGCCTGAATTCTACGAGGACCCAAAAAAAAAAAAAATAAAACTCTCTCTATAGAATTCGGGCTGACCCACTCTAAAATTATTCATGAATATTTATGAATATGAATCTATCTGAGCCCGTAATTTTATGAATTTGCTAGTTGTATTGATCCAATCCCATAAATCTCATATGATATTCAGTCAAACAATCTAAATAAACTCTAAAAAGGTCGAGAATCTTGAGGTTTATGTTATCATTTATTTTCATCCGATTTTTGTTTGTTTTGGTTTGCGGTGATCCGGTGTGCATTTGGGCTGGAAGGCTGGAACAAGGAGCCTGCTCACTTTGATGGCATGGTATGGAAGCGATTCCTTTTGCTTTCCGGGGAGGGAAAGAAGGAAAAGGCGCATTACTTTGTTGTGGTGGTTTAAATTATGTCTTGCAACGGGGAGGCAAGATCGTCAGGTAAATCTAGAAACAGTGGTCCAAAGGAATGGCTGTGTGGACGTGGCATTATTCATTAACCTTGTGCCATCTTCCTATGGAAGTGATCCCCCTAGCAATTTCCCGCTGAAAGAGACATGTCTTGAGGTATGCCACGTCGAAAGTGGAATTACTTTTTTGGCTTTCAGCTTCTAGCTCTAGCAATTCTGCATTTCATTCTGAACTAGGTTTATTCTCTACGATTTTTGTCTTCTTAGATCAATTATTTTTTTAGGAAAATGCCTTATGTAGACCCATACTGGTGCTTGCCCTTGTAAGCACACACATATGATAGTGATATGTTGTTATACAAACAGATGAGACACATACATCCTTGATGGAGAATGAAGGGGAAATCGTTATGGATGTAGATGAATCTGTTGGTATATAGTTTGAATTAATAATGCTACTCTTGGATAAAGTACATGCTGAAGCTTGTGACAATTATTGGCATCTATCTTATTGCTCCGTCCTTGGTGTGCACTGGCATGCAATTAATAGCAGTAAAATGTGGTTTTTCTTTCTTTAAAAGAAAAGGGAAAAGCAATTGGTCAGATGATGCCGACTTGTTTGTGCCTCTACCAAACTATTAGAAATATAATGACACATGCATCGCAGCAAATATCCATGATCACTTGTGAATTCATGGTTGTTTCATTCTTATTGCTCGAATGCAAGTATGTGAAACATATCATGACACCACGTCTATTTATTGCATGTCAATCCCACGTAGAATATTATATGCATATCTCATTTAAGTAATCTGGTTTCCTAATTATGCACCCGATGTTTGGGTTTGTACGCACCTAACTAGGCCTTATTATATTAAATTTAGTGCTAAAACTCCCTCTCAATATGTCTTTCTCTTATATATAATTGAGAGAGAGAGAGAGAGAGAGAGAGAGGGGTTAATCTTTTTTTGTTCTACTCTATGCCTACTCAATCCTTTAAAAGCCAACTCCAACCAAAATCAGACCCCCACCCTCTTGTCCAAGTGGCAAGGGTTCATAGTATCCAATCAAGGGCTTGATGGTGGCTCTAATTATACAATACGCATTCAATTATAATTTGTTCTCTTGACAAAGGCATGTATGTTTTGAAGTTATTTTTTAAATTTATTCTAAACTTTATGGGTTAAATCTAAGTTTTGTTTTCCATGCGCACCCAAATAATGAAATAGGGATCGTGACATTCCGATTCTTGTTCTTCTTTCTTTTCAGAAAAAAAGACATTCGATTCGTTTCCATTTCTGGAACCAAACTCTGTGACCGGTGAAACCAAACACCTGCAAATTTGGACCCTGCCCAGAGCTATCCAATCCTGGCTGGCGAATGGGCTAGAGATGCTACTGCCAAGTGCTTGACACGAGAGCAATACAAATTTCTCCAGCTTTCGGGCCGTAGGACTTTAAACCC